>CM028247.1:39678163-40027131 GCA_016432835.1 Brassica nigra
TATTCATTCACGAACTATCCTTATCTTATGTGATATCTGATGGTGATTTGTGTGCATGGAACATGTTAGGGAGTGCAGATGACTTCGTTTGTGGCTTATCGGGGAAGCGGCCAAGGTAATATCTGCAAAAAGAGGATCCGCTAGCAGGAAGGTATCCGGGAATGACGTGGTAGTTACCAGCAGTCGTCGTGCTACTATGGTAAAGACGGAGCCGACCTCTTCGTCTCAGGGGAGAAATACCAGAGGTGGAAGGGTGATGACCAGGGCGTCCCATCAATCAGCGGACATGGGTCGCTCTGTTGGGACCCTGGCCAAAGCTCTGACTAATTTGAATCTGTCGGTGTTTCCTCGAGATGGAACCGTCCTCCCGGTTGGAGATACCTCGGAGGTGATCCAGGCTCTCCAAGGTGGACTTCTTCGGGTAAGTCCCTGTATGCGTTCTGAAGTTCATTTTATTTAGGTTCTGACGAGTATCCCGTATTCTTGCAGACTGTTACCCGGCTCTTTCATCTAGGAGAACGGTTATCTACCGAGGATGCTTCGTTTGTCCGAGAGGATCTCGAAGCTCTGAAGCGTGAAGCCTCGGAGGAAAAGTACCGTCGTATGGCTCCGGAGCTGGAGATCCGAGACCTTAAGGAGAAATTGAAGGCATCGGAGAAGATTGCCGAAGAAGCCTCCACTGATGCGTTGGCTACTAGTCAAGAGAATAAAAAGTTGGCGAAAGACATCAAGACGGCTGCAGAAAACTTCAAGATTGAGATGGTGATGGCCGTGAATGGGGCGAGAGTTGTTGCGCGCTAGGAGTTAATGAGGGAATGGATAAAGAAGCCGAGTGATTTGTGGGACTTGGCCAAGGCGCTGGACCAATATAAAGCGGTGGTCCTTGGGGAGGCCAAGAACAAGGGGATTGCTCCTCCTTCCTTCGATGATGAGCCAGCCGTTCCTTCGTCCTATGAAATGGATGTGGAGTCTTCGGCCAGGCCTTGAGGGCTTGAGCCCGTGTTTTTATTTTCTTTTCTTTGAATAATAACCCCTTGTGGTGTCGTCATCCCGTATATCTTTTGTTGGCCCTTCGTGGCTCTTTGTAAGACAATGGCCCTGTGGTGGTCTCTTTTATGAATTTCATTCTGCATATGTTACGTTTTTTGGTTTCTGTGGTTGCTGCGATCTATTGGGAGTCGTAAACTGTAGAATTTTCTTCTTGTTTTGGAAGCTTGATCATGGATAATGGGATATTCCAGAGATTTCGTAGTCCTGGGACTTGTTTCTAGGGAACTCGGAGTTTCTCCTTATGTGCGTTGGAATGTCGCCTAGGATTTAGAAATCATGTAGGAGCCTAAAGGCTTGTTCTTGAGAACCCGGGGGTTTATTTTAGGAACCTGAAGGTTCGGAGAACTCGGAAGTTCTTTTGGGAACTCGGAAGTTTGTTAAGAACTCAGAAGTTTGTTAGGAACTTGGAAGTCGGTTGGGAGCTCGAAGCTCTTAGGGAACTCGGAAGTTCGTTTTAAGAACTCGAAAGTTTGTTGAGAGCTTGGGAGCTCTGAGCTCTTAGGGAATTTGGAAGTTCAAGAACTCGGAAGTTCGTTTGAAAACTCGTAAGTTTGTTTGAAAACTCGGAAGTTGAGTGTAAGGCTGGAAATCGTTGGCTGGTGGTCCTTTGAGAACTCGGAAGTTCATTTGAGAACTCGGAAGTTCGTGTAGAACTCGGAAGTTAGGTATGAGAACTCAAGTTAAGTGTAGAACTCGAAAGTTCGTGTAGAACCTGGAAGTTCATTTGCTTGTAATAACCCTGGATTTTTTACATTTGAACTCGGAATTTGATGTCTTGCATATTTACATGTTTTTAGTTATCATATCTTATGCATTTTGCTCATTTAGATTAGGCTTTAGGCATCTTTAGGCTCATTATGCATTCATAAGTCCCTATTAGGTGTTGGAGCACACTTTGGAGATATTGAAGATGTTTGGGAGTTTTGTGATGAAAAGAAGGGTTTAAAGATGAACATGGACAGAGGCCTTAGGAATACCTTCTGATGCTAATATTTGGTGGAGACATGGCATTCTGAGTTAGCTTTCCAATGGAAGTGGTTTCAAGACATTTGGAGCCATATTGGAGGAGTTATGATCAATTGAGTGGAAGCATGTCAAGCAACCCGGGTGAGCACACCCGAGTCCAACCATCAAACCTCGCCTGGACAAGCTCAGGCGGCCAGGACGACCGGGACAAGCACCGACGTCCTGATTGTGCTGAACGCCTAGAACGGACGCGGTCCATACCACCCAGCACAAGGACCCGCCGCGGAGACGGGCGGACTGGGCGAGCTCAGGGCGACCGACCTTGCCTCACCAGCGTACCAGCAGACACCACAGCACCTGCCCGACCTGGACGACGCACGTTCTGATGCTAGGCGAGGCTCGGACCGTCCAGCACCACCCGGACCAGGACACTCGGACGTCCCACAATTCCTCTACCAGCGTACCAGCCTGCACACCGACTAGCACCCACCCGGCCCACGCACACCGCGCGCCTGGGCGCCGGGCCGGCAGGACATACCGGCCTGGGCATACCCGGCCTGGACAGGCACTAGCTGACCGGGTGGCTGAGTTTCTTCCTTTCTCCTTGCTTCTCATTGGTGAAAATCACTTGGCCAAGGGCTTTTAGACTTTCTCCTTTTATGTGTTTAGGGCTTTTAAGCCTACTATAAATACTCTCATTAACCCAAGTTTGGGACTTATGTTATTTATGATCTAAGAACAAAACCTTTGAGTAAAGCTTCATCTTTGAATTATTAATCTCATCTCATCTTGTGTTCTTGATTGTTTATCTCATCTCCTTTCTTTCTCTATATGTTTATGCTTGAATCTCTCATGGGTTTAAGAATAAGCATGTGGATTAGTGAGTAGATTCTTAAGATCCATGGGTTAGGGTGATAGAAGTGATTAAGTTAGATCCAAGGTGTCTAGAATTAGATCTATCATTTCCTTGCATAGATTTGGTGTTTTAAAGCTATATTTGAGTTGGCCTCTCAAACATAGAGCTATAGGCATTTCATGCCGGAAGGTGTTCTATGAAATGCCTGAACCAACTCATCTATGCTTCTAGCAGCTTTGCCTAAGGGATTAGTTGTCTTAGAGGCTAGGATTGCTATTAGACTCATTCTCATTGTTTGCTTTGATCATTACAGCCAAAGGGATTTGGTGTACTTGGGTGATCATAGCAAAAAGCATTCATCTAGGGATAGAGCTTGCTTAGTTTAGTTGTCTAGGCATAAGGATTAGATTGATTGAAAAGTTAGCATCTTGGATTGAAGCTTAATCATTTGATATCAAGTCCTACACCCATGGGTCTTGCTCTCCTCATAAGAAAGAAAGTTTGCTTTTGTTGTGTTTTACTTATTGTTCTAGTTTAATCATCATTCTCTCAATGGTTGCATTTAGATTGAGCATAGGCTTGCATTCCCTCTGTTTCATTGTCACTTAGGACTGGTTCGACAATCTTATATACTACATCATTTGATTAGAATCTGAAAAGTTCTATCATCAAATTGGGCTGCCAAATTAAGTTGATTGTGACATTGGGATTTAGTCACTTGCTTGAGACTAAATCATTTTCTTTTCTTGTGATATTGATTCTCCTTTGCATTTTCCTTTGATTTTCAGGTGTATGAACACAAGAAGCGGGGTGCAACTAACCTGGTTCCCACTGTTGAAGAGATAGCTACACTTGAGAGGGAAATAGCAAGAAGGAGAAGAGAGCAACAAGCTCACATTCAGAGATTGGGGTTTGAGATGGATGATCATCAACCCCGAAGGCAATGGTCGGAGCTGACAACCTTAGACCACAGCGCCAGCAACAACACCCACAGCTGACCAGCTAGAGCCATTGGCACATATGACCGTCCTCACATTCATGGCAACAGGACAGGCATCCGTGCACCAGCTGTGGAAGCTAATAACTTTGAGATCAAGTCAGGCTTGTTGAATGTGATTGAGAACAACAAGTACCATGGCTTGGCTGTAGAAGACCCATTTGATCACTTGGACAAGTTTGATAGCTATTGTGGCTTGTCCAAGACCAATGGTGTGTCAGAAGATGCCTTCAAGCTCAAGTTGTTTCCATTCTCTCTAGGAGACAAGGCGCCAATGGGAGAAATCTCTACTAGTGACTCCATCACTACTTGGGATGATTGTAAGAAGGCCTTCTTGGAGAAATTTTCTCCACATCAAGGACAGCCAAGCTGAGGAATGAGATCTCTAGTTTCCAGCAGAAGAACTTGGAAAGCTTTAGTGAAGCATGGGAAGGTTCAAGGGATATCAAGCTAAGTGCCCACACCATGGCTTCTCAAAGGAGAGTTTACTGAGCACATTATAGAGGTGCCCTTCCTGAGTTTAGAGCAAGATTGGATACAGCAAGCAATGGTTTCTTCCTGGGCAGGTCTGAAGAAGATGCTGAGGAGCTGGTGGACAACATGGTCAAGAGTGATTCAGTCTACAGTGGAGAACATGACAGGGCTGATAGAACAACCAGAGCTGATGACAACCAGACCAAGAAGGAAATAAAATCCTTGCAAGATAAGATAGACTTGCTGATTGCTAACCAAGCCAGCAGGAGCAGATTCACTTTGTGGGTGGTCCAAATCAAGAAACTCCTCCTAAGGTTAATGAAGTTGAAGGGTTAGAAGGGCAAGAAGAGCTTTGCTTCATCAACAACAATGGTTCTTGGTACAGGAAGGAACCTAACTTTCAGTACAACAATTACCAGCAAAGGTCTTACCAACAACCAGCAAGGAGGCTACACCAACAACCAGCAAGGAGGTTATCAACCAAAGCAAAACACTCAACAAGGGAGCTACCAGCCTAGGCAGAATCCTCCTCCTGGTTTTGCAAACCATGGCAATCAATCTACTCAAGCTCAAGGAAGCTCCTCCCAAGCTAAAGCTCCAGATTCATCTATGGAAGCTATGTTCAAACAATTGTTGGAAGGTCAAGCTAGAGCAGCCAAAGACATTGGCCATGAGTTCAAGACTGTTCACTCCAAGATAGACAGCAGCTACACTGAGCTAAACAACAAGATTAGAGCTTTGGAGAATCAATTTGCTTCTATGAACTCTCAGCCAGTCGACAAGGAACATTACCAGGAAAGCCAGAGCAAAACCCCAAAGAACCAATGAAGGCAATCACTTTGAGAAGTGGTAGAGAGCTACCTCAAGAACTCTCCCAAGGATGGTGAGAAACTAAGTGGGGGTGGCTATCAACATTGATGATGATGTTGTGATTGTGGATGAGAAAGTTGATGAGGAGATTTTAGAAAAGATTGTTGAAGCTAAGGGCAAAGGAAAGGTTGGAGAAGAGAAGCAAACACCAAAGCATGGTGAAGTTACTACTCCAACAAAGGAGTCTTCTTTGTTCCTCCTCCTATGAACCTAAGCTGCCATTTCCTGGAAGATTCAAGAGGCAACTTTTGGAAGTACAAAGCACTCTTTGAGAAGCAATTGAGTGAAGTTCAAGTTCAATGCCAATCATTGATGCCTTCATGCTTGTTCCTCAATACAGCAAGTTCTTGAAGGATGCTGTGGCTGCCAAGAAGAAGGAAATGGAAGGCATGATGGTTCTTACTCATGAGTGCAGTGCCATCATCCAGAGATTGACAATCCCTAAGAAGCTAGAGGATCAGGCTGCTTTACTACCTTGTGCCATTGGTCCTTTAATGTTTGAGAGATGTCTATGTGATTTGGGAGCTAGTGTCAGTCTCATGCCTCTATCTGTTGCCAAGAAGCTTGGGTTTAGTCAATACAAGAAGTGCAAACTCTCTTTGGTGCTTGCTGACCGCTCAGTCAAATTCCCCATTGGTATCCTTGAAGACCTCCCTGTAATGGTGGGAAATTGTGAAATCCCCACTGATTTTGTTGTTCTTGAGATGGATGAAGAAGCTAGAGACCCCTTGATCCTTGAAGACCATTCTTAGCCACAGCAGGAGCCCTTATCAATGTGAAGGAAGGCAAGATTGATCTTCATTTGGGAAAGAGCACACTCTCCATTTTGATGTCAACGAGGTAATGAAGAGGTCAACTGTGCAAGGCCAAGTGTTCTACATAGAGGAGATGGAAGCTCTTGCTGATGAGCTCCTTGAGGAATGGCACGTGGAGAGTTGACAATAGAGGACCCTTTGCAGCATGCTTTGACAGTGGATAAAGAGGTCCAGTGGTTGAGAACAAGGAGGTGAGGCTATTGCAGCCATGCTGGATTCTCGAAAGAAGATTGCTGATAGAGGCCAGTATGAGGAGCTTAAACAAGAGGCATGTCAAGCTGTTCCAGCCACTCAACAAGAGAACACCAAACAAGATGATTGGAGTGAGCTCAAGGCACCAAAAGTGGAGCTAAAACCTCTTCCCCATGGTGTAAGGTGCATTTCTAGGCCCTAATGAGACATATCCTGTCATTGTGAGTAGTGAACTTACTGAACTTGAGCTTTCTCAACTTTTAAATGCACTTAAAAGGTTTAGAAAAGCCATTGGATACTCACTAGATGATATTAAGGGATATCACCTTCTTTGTGCATGCATAGGATACATCAGAGGATGAATCAATGACTTCATAGAACATCAAAGGAGGTTAAATCCTAACCTTAAAGATGTTGTAAAGAAGGAGATTCTCAAGCTCTTAGATGCTGGTGTTATCTACCTATTTCAGATTAAATGGGTATCTCCTGTGCATGTAGTTCCAAGAAGGGTGGTATCACTGTGGTTAAAATGACAAGGATGAATTGATACCAACTAGAACCATAACTGGCCATAGGATGTGTATTGATTATAGAAAGCTCAACTCGGCATCTAGAAAAGATCACTTTCCATTGCCATTCATTGATCAAATGCTTGAGAGACTTGCAAACCATCCTTTCTATTGTTTTCTTGATGGGTATTCAGGGTTCTTCCAAATCCCCATTCATCCCAATGATCAAGAGAAGACAACATTCACATGCCCTATGGCACCTTTGCTTATCGAAGGATGCCATTTGGGTTATGTAATGCTCCAGCAACCTTTCAAAGGTGCATGATGTCTATCTTCTCGGATCTCATTGAGGATATAGTGGAGGTATTCATGGATGATTTCTCTGTCTACGGATCTTCGTTTTCTGCTTGTTTGTCCAACTTGTGCAGGGTCCTACAGAGATGTGAAGACACCAACCTAGTGCTGAATTGGGAGAAGTGTCATTTCATGGTCAAAGAGGAATTGTGCTGGGACACAAGATTTCAGAAAAGGTATTGAAGTGGACAAAGCTAAGATTGAGGTGATGGTCAGCTTGCCCCACCAAAGACAGTGAAAGACATCAGGAGCTTCCTTGGCCATGCTGGATTCTATAGAAGATTCATCAAGGACTTCTCAAGATTGCTAGACCAATGACCAAGTTGCTGTGCAAGGAGGCTGCTTTCAGCTTTGATGAAGATTGTCTTGAGGCTTTCAAGAAGATAAAGGGTGACCTTGTTAGTGCTCCCATTGTTCAACCACCTGATTGGGACCTCCTTTGAGATAATGTGTGATGCTAGTGATTTTGCTGTTGGGGCTGTCCTGGGCAGAAGAAGGATGGCAAAACTCATGTCATTTATTATGCTAGCCAAACATTGAATGATGCAGATGAGGTATGCCACAACAGAGAAGGAGATGCTGGCCATTGTCTTCGCCTGAGAAATTCAGAAGCTACCTGGTGGGTTCTAAGGTCATTGTGTATACTGACCATGCAGCTTTGAGACATCTCTAGCAAAGAAGGATGCCAAGCCAAGACTACTAAGGTGGATCCTTTTGCTTCAAGAGTTTGACTTGGAGATTAGAGACAAGCCAGGGATTGAGAATGGAGTTGCTGATCACTTGTCCAGGTTGAGAATTGAAGGTGGAATCCCTATTGATGAGGGCCTCAGAGAAGAGCATGTCCTAGCCATCATGTCAGTGGTAGCAGCCATTGAGACTGGAAAAAGATTGAAGAGGTTAAGGCAGCTGAAGAGAACGGACCTTGGTATGCTGATTTGGTTAACTATTTAGCCACTGGAAAGAGCCATTGGGACTTGCAGGGTATGAGAAGAAGAAGTTCTACAAAGATGTGAAGAGATACTATTGGGATGAACCATACCTCACACCCTATGCAAGGATCAGATTTATAGAAGAGTGGTGGCTGAAGAAGAAGTTGAAGGAATCCTCTCACATTGCCATGGATCTTCCTATGGAGGCCATTTTGCTCCATTCAAGACTGTCTCAAAGGTGTTACAAGCTGGATTTTGGTGGCCACACATGTTCAGGGACTCACAAGACTTCATTTCAAAATGTGACTCTTGCCAAAGGAGTGGGAACATTACTAAAAGAAATGAGATGCCTCAAAACCCAATCCTTGAAGTGGAAGTGTTTGATGTTTGGGGGATTGATTTCATGGGACCCTTCCCTCTTCCTATGGCAACAAATACATTTTGGTGGCTGTGGACTATGTATCAAAGTGGGTGGAAGCAATAGCAAGTCCTACAAATGATTCAAGAGTAGTGGTCAAAATGTTCAAGAGCACTATTTTCCCAAGATTTGGAGTTCCAAGAGTGGTCATAAGTGATGGAGGTTCACACTTCATCAACAAGGTATTTGAGAGTCTTCTCAAGAGGAATGGAGTAAAGCACAAGGTTGCAACACCTTATCACCCTCAAACTAGTGGCCAAGTGGAAGTCTCCAACAAGCAAATCAGGGGATCTTGGAAAGGTTGTAGGAACCAAGAGGAAGGATTGGTCAGCCAAGCTTGATGATGCTCTTTGGGCATATAGAACAGCATTCAAGACTCCTCTAGGCACCACTCCCTTCAACATTGTCTATGGAAAGTCTTGCCACCTGCCAGTTGAGCTTGAATACAAGGCATTGTGGGCTGTGAAGCTTCTAAACTTTGACATCAAGTGTGCAAAGGAGAAAAGACTTCTTCAACTCAACGAGCTAGATGAGATAAGGATGGATGCTTTTGAGAACTCAAGGATTTACAAGGAAAAGACAAAGGCCTTCCATGACAGGCACATCCTCAAGAGAGAGTTCAAGGTAGGAGATCAAGTGCTTCTTTACAACTCTAGACTGAAGCTATTTCCAGGAAAGCTAAAGTCAAGGTGGTCTGGTCCATTTGTGATCAAAGAAGTGAGACCCTATGGAGCCATTGTGCTTTGGAACAAGGATGGTGGAGATTCACAGTGAATGGCCAAAGACTCAAGGAATACATGGCCGCAGTACCAAAGGAGGATGGGACATCAACCCCACTCTCTGATGCTCCCCTTGCCTAACCTCAAAGGAGGCAAAGTCAAGCTAGTGACTTTAAACAAGCTCACTTGGGAGGAAGTCCCATGGTTATCCTTGTACATATTGCATTAGGATTCTTTTTTTTTTCATCAAAAGTCCTTTGAATGATGATGGGGCTAGATTGGGAGTTTGGAGATGAGTTCACTGCGGTTTTGAGATGGAAGAGACATGAAAGGAAGTGGGTTAAACTAGGTGAAATTCAGACTTGGAAGTTTGGCGGAAGACCGGGTTGCTACCGGGACGCGGCACCCGACGGTGAATGCAGACGGGCGGGCGAGCAGGGCGGATGTACCGGGTGGTGCTACCGGACACGGCACCCCGCGGGTGATTCAAGCAGGCCGGACGGCAGGGCGGATGTACCGGGTGGTGCTACCGGGACGCGGCACCCGCGGGTGATCAAGCGACGGACGGCAGGACGGGCGTACCGAGTGACCTACGGGGCGCACCCACCGGGGCCGGTCGATGCGGGACGGACGGACACACCGGTGGACCTCTGGGCCAGCGCCCGCAGGACAGCGAGCACCGGGTGGACCTGCGGGATCGCCACCCGCAGGACGATCGACACGGGTATCCATACCCAGTCGTCCCGATGCAGCACCAGCGTGGCGACCCGAGCGACCGCCCGGCCAGGTAAGTGTTTCTTCCCTTATTTCCGACCCAAACCCACCTAAGCCCGCCCAGAACCATCCCTACCCGACCCAGGAACATTTTAAAACCCTAGGCCACCCCTCTTTCCTCATTCCATCTTCTTCCTCACATCAAAATCCTCTAGCCTCCAAGAACAAAATTTCCATAACTTTGCCAAATCTTAACCAAATCACAAGTTTCTTCTTCCCACATCAAGACCTTCCTCCCTAGACCTAATTCCTTGAACCCTTTCATCTTTATCCTTCATCCAAAGCAAGGTATGGTATCTCTAAGTTCAAATTCGTAACCCTCATGAACCCTAAAAATTTGAACTTGAAATTTGAGCTTTTCTTGCTAATTTCTTGTAAATTAGACTAGGGATTGCTTGTATATCATGCTGGGTAGTTGATTTCATGGTGGAATTGAGATTAATTTGAACTTTGGCAAATTAGGGTTCATGAGATTTGGGGTTTTGAAAAGGCTCTTACTTTTGGTTGATTATGGTCTAGGTTGATTGGAATTGATGTTCTAGAGCTTGTTTAGCATTCAATTTCAGCTGGCTTGATGTGTTTACTTGGATTTCAACTTGATTAAGTTCCCTTGTTCATAAAAAAAAAAAAAAATTTTGCATCTTGTGAACTTGGGAGCTTGGTTACTTTGATAGTCTTGCTAGGTTGCTGGTTCTAGACTAGGTTTGCAAGTGTTCATTCCATCTTTTCTCTTTTCCAGCATATTCTCTCTTCCTTGTGCTTTATCTTGTCCAAGTCTTGATATTTTCAGGTTCCAATGGGAAGGAAAGATGAGAAACTGATTGCACAAGAGAAGGCCGAGGCTGCTAAGAACCACACTGCTAAGTTCGGAAGCGTTAGGCTCTATGCCTGAATCCGAGGAAGAACGTAGGCAACAAGCTCTGGCTATGTTGAGAGAAGGCACAAGCCAAGAAGGCTAGACACAGTTTGGTTGATGGGGCAGCAAAGAAACCAAGGATGAAGGAAAAAGAGTGGCTGATGTTGGTAATAAGACTAGCAAGGAGGATGGCAAGAGGTTGGCTAGTGATGAGAGAGTGCTTGATGATGCTTACAAGAAAGCCAAGAAAGATGGCAAGAGGGTGGCTGTTGGTGATGATAAGAGCACTCCTTCAAAGAAAGCTAGAGCTCAAGATCTCACAGTGTGGGACCTCTTGTTTTGGAGAAGAACACAAAGAAAGATGCTGAGAAACCCAAACTTCCCACCAAGATCAGAATCAAAGCACCAAACCCAAAGCAATTGGCACCTCCACCCTTGGTGCCAGTAGATACAACTGTTGAAGAAGCATCCTCTCAATTGAAAGTGAGGCTGAGCAAGAAACTTTCGAAAGTTAGGTTTCAACCCTCGTAGAGATAAAGGAAGCCGACTGAAGTTGAACTATTGGAGCAGATGAGGCAAGGAGTATCTTGGCCTCCAACCAGATTTGCTGATGAGAGGCTAATGAGGGAGCTAGAAATTGACCAAGACATAAAGGATTTGCTTGCTCTCATGAACATGGACAGCTTCTATTCAATGGCTCACCCAACATATAAAGAAGTCTCTTGCCAATTCTTGGCATCCTTGGAGGTCACATTCCACTCTTCTCAACATGAGGAACAAGGGTGGGGAAGAATCAGCTTCAAGATAGATGGGAAGCCTTATTTCATGACCTTCACTGAGATTGAGAGGTGCTAGGCCTCAAGGATTTGAAGGAGTCATCTTTGCCTAAGCTGAAAGGACTTCCTAAAGGAAAGACACTTGCCCACTTCACTTACAAGTTCTTATCAGGCAAGGATAGGGTGTCCAGCAGAGACAAGAATGCATCTATCAGACATCCATCAGTCCGCTACCTTCATAGGCTGATTGTCCACACCATCTACCCAAGGAAGAGCAAAGGTGAATGGAGAAGACTTGAACCTCATGCACCAGGCCATCCAACACTTTGCCTTACCTCCTCACCTACCTGAAGTTCCCACTGATTTCTACGCTGAATTTGGTATGGTTGGATACTTTGTGAGGCCTTATGTACTACAAGGAGTATGCTTGGACAAACAGGGATCCAGAGGCTCAGATTGGAATAGGCGGCTTGATCACACCTTTACTTGCGCACCAGGGTATTGATTTGGGAGATGATGCATCCGGTCCCTCTTTCATTGATCTCACCTACTTAAAGTCAGCTCATTACTTCTCTGGAAGATACGATGGGAAGTGTGTTTACTCGTGAGAGGCCCCACCACAGTTGAGCTGCTTCTCCCTAACTATGAGCTCACTACTTTGAGCACACCAGGTACTATGAGTTTTGATATCAGTGAGCAGCATCTCCTGGGCAGTCATGGAGCTCTTGGCCCTATGACATTGAAGATGAATGAGAAAGCAGCAGCAAAGGCAGCTAATTTTGATCAGGGATACTCAAGCCGAGCCACAGCTCATCTCTTTGGTCCTCCTCGCTATACGTTTGAGCAATGCACAGGTGCTTTGCCTTTTGGTCCCATTCGCCAAGCTCATGACCAGATTAGCACACTGCAAAGGTGGAACAGAGCTCAAGATAGGACCATCTTCAAGCTCACCAAGAAGTGCAAGGAATTGAGGAAAACTGTAAAGAGACAAGCTGAAGCTTCAGCTAAGTTCATGAGAAAGGTTGCTGATGTCCTGACTAAGGGAGCTGTAGCAGGCTGCAAGGCTGAGGACTTCGATCTTGAGACTTGCACCACTTCCTCTACCCCTTCTCGATCCAAACACACCACAAACCAAGAAGCAAGCCCTCCGCAGCTTGAGGAACCCCTACATCGCCCCATCCGCGTCCGGAAACAAGTCACCAAGCCTAAGCACCACTGCTGATGAAGATGAGTCTGAGGGTGAGGCATCAGCCTCTTCCCATGCTCCATAGAGGTACTCCAACACCCTACCATTGTATATACCATTCATCATTTCATTTAGCTTTATTTTTCTTCCTTTGGGCCCTTCTCAACATTTAACAAACACAGAGACTGTGTGAATTAAGTGTGGGGGAGGTGCCAAGTTGCTGATCATCTTGTGTTTTATGTCATGAGCATGCATTTGTAGATAGTTATTGCATAAAAAAAAAAAAAGAGGAGCAATCATGTAGTTGCATTAGGATTGAGTCTAGATCATTCAATTGCATAAAAAAAAAAATCATCATATAGGTTGCATCATGCATAAGGGGACAAGGATGATAGTTGCCTTGAAAAGATGCTCATGCTAAGTTCTTAAAGTGATACCCTTCATAAGCATAGTAAGTAGCTTGAGCAATCTTAGGATGGCTTGTAAACTTTTGCCTTGAAATCTCTTCCTAAAGCTTATTTGATTGATTAATGCCATCTCTTTGAAGTTTGCTCCTGTCATATTTAGACTCTAGTCTCTTGCTCATGGTCCCTTGTATACTAAGTCATGGATAGAACACTTGAGCTGTCCCTCCCATTCTTTGTCTATCTTTTTGGACAAGCTCAAGTGGCACTCCACGCCTAAAACCCTTACCTCCTTTCAAGCTTTCATTATTTGTTGAGTGAGGCCTTCTTTGGAAAGCTTTACATGTGCATAATGTTGAGAGTATTGGGAACGACAATGCTTGATCTCCATTTTAGCTAGATTAGACACTCATTAATGTCTAGCTTCTAGGATGGGGGTGAGTGTTGTATGGTATGATCTTGAGGAAATGAAAGGTTTATGAAAGAAAAGGTTGACTCATGAGACTCCATTGTTATAAGTGATTAAGTCTAGAAGGGATAAGAGGAATGAAAGATTGTAAGCTCCAAATAGTTTGAAAAGTCTTGGCCCCCATAAAAAAAAAAAAAAAGAAAAAAGAAAGAAAGAAAAAAAAAAAAATAATAATAATGAAAGGGGGCTAGCAATATCTAGAAAGAGCTGAAAAGAGTTTGAAATGTGTAAATTCCCTTGTAGACTTCATTAAGAAGGAGTTTCAAATGAGAAAATATTTTGAGCATTTGGGGGAAATCTTTGGGTGAGAGATGTGAGTGGCATTTTGGCATTGGGAATAAAGATGTGATCTATGTATTTTGGAAAGGGTAGAACAATGGAGATTGAGCATTGTATGCATGAGTTGATCCCTTTCTTAGATATATTATGTGCAATGTCAAGGCTACTTGTTTTGAGAGTGAACCACCCCTTGAAAGATCCCTTTGAACCCCTTGTTTCACTTGAATAAAACCTTCTACCACCAAACCAAATGACTTGGACCATTTGACCATTTGCAAGAAGTCTTTTGAGTTTGCTTAATGATTGTTAGAGGGCAAATGGAATTGTGGGTTGTGGATTCATGATGAGTAAGTGTAGGGATCAAAGGAGTTAAGATAGGCCTTGTTGAGTTAGAGTTGGATTGAGTTTTTGCTCCTGCTACTTGGTATGCTTGTGCAAGGTTATCAAGTTGAGAACTAAGAAGAGCATTCTTTTGGCTATGAGTCCCCTCCTTCAAACCTCTCCTCCTTAGTCCTTGCAAGTTTACTTGTGGACAAGTAAAGGACTAGTGTGGGGGAGTTGATGTCTTGCATATTTACATGTTTTTAGTTATCATATCTTATGCATTTTGCTCATTTAGATTAGGCTTTAGGCATCTTTAGGCTCATTATGCATTCATAAGTCCCTATTAGGTGTTGGAGCACACTTTGGAGATATTGAAGATGTTTGGGAGTTTTGTGATTGAAAAAGAAGGGTTTAAAGATGAACATGGACAGAGGCCTTAGGAATACCTTCTGATGCTAATATTTGGTGGAGACATGGCATTCTGAGTTAGCTTTCCAATGGAAGTGGTTTCAAGACATTTGGAGCCATATTGGAGGAGTTATGATCAATTGAGTGGAAGCATGTCAAGCAACCCGGGTGAGCACACCCGAGTCCAACCATCAAACCTCGCCTGGACAAGCTCAGGACGCGGCCAGGACGACCCGGGGACAAGCACCCGCACGTCCTGATTGTGCTGAACGCCTAGAACGGACGCGGTCCATACCACCCGAGCACAAGGACCCGCGACGGGGACGGACTGGGCGAGCTCAGGACGCACCGACCTTGCCTCACCCGCGTACCAGCAGACACCCGACAGCACCTGCCCGACCTGGACGACCCGACGCTCTGATGCTAGACGAGCTCCGGACGCGTCCAGCACCACCCGGACCAGGACACTCGGACGTCCCACAATTCCTCCTACCCGCGTACCAGCCTGCACACCGACTAGTACCACCCGCCCGCGACACCCGCACGGCCTGGGCGGGACGAGCAGGACATACCCGCCTGGGCATACCCGCCTGGACAGGCACTAGCTGACGGGTGGCTCAGTTTCTTCCTTTCTCCTTGCTTCTCATTGGTCGAAAATCACTTGGCCAAGGGCTTTTAGACTTTCTCCTTTTATGTGTTTAGGGCTTTTAAGCCTACTATAAATACTCTCATTAACCCAAGTTTGGGACTTATGTTATTTAGGATCTAAGAACAAAACCTTTGAGTAAAGCTTCATCTTTGAATTATTAATCTCATCTCATCTTGTGTTCTTGATTGTTTATCTCATCTCCTTTCTTTCTCTATATGTTTATGCTTGAATCTCTCATGGGTTTAAGAAAAGCATGTGGATTAGTGAGTAGATTCTTCTAAGATCCATGGGTTAGGGTGATAGAGAGTGATTAAGTTAGATCCAAGGTGTCTAGAATTAGATCTATCATTTCCTTGCATAGATTTGGTGTTTTAAAGCTATATTTGAGTTGGCCTCTCAAACATAGAGCTATAGGCATTTCATGCCGGAAGGTGTTCTATGAAATGCCTGAACCAACTCATCTATGCTTCTAGCTTGCTTTGCCTAAGGGATTAGTTGTCTTAGAGGCTAGGATTGCTATTAGACTCATTCTCATTGTTTGCTTTGATCATTACAGCCAAAGGGATTTGGTGTACTTGGGTGATCATAGCAAAATAGCATTCATCTAGGGATAGAGCTTGCTTAGTTTAGTTGTCTAGGCATAAGGATTAGATTGATTGAAAAGTTAGCATCTTGGATTGAAGCTTAATCATTTGATATCAAGTCCCTATACCCATGGGTCTTGCTCTCCTCATAAGAAAGAAAGTTTGCTTTTTGTTGTGTTTTACTTATTGTTCTAGTTTAATCATCATTCTCTCTAATGGTTGCATTTAGATTGAGCATAGGCTTGCATTCCCTCTGTTTCATTGTCACTTAGGACTGGTTCGACAATCTTATATACTACATCATTTGATTAGAATCTGAAAAGTTCTATCATCAGAATTCATAAGAACTTAGAGTTCATAAGAATCTCGAATTTTTGGTTTTGCAGGGACCGTATTCCGTCCACCTAGGCAGAACTACTACCGATACCTGTTAGGATCTCGCAATCTACCGCTCGGAAGCTGGCCACTATCGAGTCCCGTTCTGCATTCTGCTTATGCAGGAAGCCACTGTCAGACTTTAGGGGTGCGTATGGATTCGAAAATCCAAGTGCCAGGCTTTTCTGCTTTCCACGTCTAGAGAAGCATGAGTTTGTGTATTGCTCCCTGGGCGTAACGGTACTTTTGCAATATGCAAATTCCCTGAATTACCCCTGAGATGTTACAGTACTCTTGCTTTTGGGGCCCCGGTATTTCTATTGCTCTAGGCCTATACCGGGGTTATAGGTAGTTTTGACAGCAGCTTAGGTTGATCAGACCTGTTCCTGCTTAAGTCTCATACCCGTTTTTCATTATGTGTGGACGTGCCACTTATTGGTGAGGCTTAGCTGGGATCGAAGGTTTCAAGGGACCTGATCCATCCCCGTATGCCCCTTTAAGGATAATGGTTTTTCTATTGCCCTTATAGTCGGAACTATTTTATTATATAAGTTTTGTCCGTGGACGTGTAGCATACATAGGAGTAGAAAACCATAGTGCTTAAATATAAGTAGTAATAAATCATAATCCGGAGACCGTGTTAGAGATGCTATGCTTTGAGCTACAAGGGGTTCCAGTAGTCTGATAGTGTTTTACCTTTGCTGTCTCGGATTCCGTGAGCTCTTGGAGACTTCTAGCTGGTTTGACTACCTTCTGAACCGTTCGGCTCTCCCTCTTCTGCCGAGCGGGCTTGTTGCCCTTTTTCTAGGGAGCTGGTCCCTGGGTCGTCTAATTTTGCATGTACCTTTGTTGTTGCAATAATCTGGTCGATGAATCCTAGGGTAGCGATGGTGGGTTTCGTGCTCCAGCATTCGTGGATTTTTCCGGGATCAGCTCTTGTTGGCTGGAGTACCTGGGAGACGATCTTCCATTGGGCTCCATAATGGGCGATTGCGCTTGCCTCGGGAACCTTCTTGGAATGAGAAGTGTTTGCTTCATCAAGTATCTCGTCCTTAGTTCTTCTTGGAGGGCCAGTATGCTTAGCAAGGAGGCGGGGATTCTGCCCCAGCATGGTAGGGAGTCTCCTCGCGACGTTCATGCCCCAGCTTCTTTGGCGATGTACGGTCCGCTTTTTGATGTCTCCGGGCCTCGCGCATTGGAAGTGCCTTGTGTTCTCAGGAACTGATTTTTTCCTGCTGGAAGTAGGCCTGGGTCTTTCCTTGCGGAGTTCTCTGGGAATTCTTGCGGCTCGCTGACGTATGGTGCCTCTGAGATTCTCTAGTGGAGAAGATCTCAGATTAATTCTCTTTTCAAGGTTGTGATTAGGGTCCGAGCGTGGCCTGACAGTGGAGGTTGCGTTGCTTGGTAACCCTCCGGGTGTCCTTAGTCGACGAGGTCTAGGAAGGAAGTTCCTCGCCCGCCTGCTGGCCTTGAGACGCAGAGTCCAATTGCTTTTGGCTGTGAGGCGCCATTTACCCTTCCGCTTCCTGGTCCTCCGATGTTCTGGACCGGGAGACCGTTCTATAATTGCAATAAAGCTTTGGTCTTCCCTTTTAAGGTAGTTTGGTAGCAGGAGCGAGCGTTCTCCTGGTCTCCTTAGATCGCTCTTACGCCCCAGGGTGTGGGAAACTTGACCACTTGGTGCAGCGTCGAGGGGATGGCCCCCATCTCATGGATCCAGGGTCGTCCCAAGATTATGTTGTACGATGATTGGCACTCAACGACGAGGAACTTGGTTGCTATGTTGACTCCCTCTGCGTAGACAGGCAATCTCACTTCTCCTGAAGTCTGCTTGACCTCTCCACTGAATCTGATGAAGGGAGTCACTCTTCGTGTGAGGGCACTTTCTTCCAGCCCTAGCTCCTGATATGCAGTTTGAACAATGATATTGCTAGAACTTCCATTATCAACCAGGATCCTTCTCACAAGGCAATTTGCCATGGTGAGTGATATAACCAAGGCGTCATGGTGAGGAGCGAGTAGTCTTTCTTGCTCCTTGGCTGTGAAGCTTATCTCGTCGGTACCTAGGAGTAGACGCTTGGGATGTGTCGATTCCAGGCCCTTCTTAGCATTCCTGGTACTTCTCTTTGCAGCTGCGTGGCTCACGCCGCTCACCTCTGAGCCGCCAGATATGACATGAATTACCCGGTCATGTCGAGGCGGTGAAGCGGGAGTAGCCTTGGTGGGTTTCTCGGATGTCTCCTTGCTCAGATGTCCCTTAGCCTTTTCGGAGAGGAATTCTCGAAGGTGCCCATTCTGGAGCAGTTTCTTGACTTCAATTAGTAGGGCGATGCAGTCCTCTGTCCTATGTCCATGATCGCGATAGAATTCACACCAGAGATCTGGGTTCCGGAAATAATTTGGTGCCTGCATCTTCTGAGGCCACTTGACTTGTTGGCCCATCTGCCTAAAGACGTTGACTAGTTCCGGCTTGAATATGTAAAGATGAGAGATGTCTGGCCATGTAGACAAGGACATCCCTTCCATTTTGTCTGCTGATCGGCTTGGATATCTGCCCCGGTTCCGACTTCCGGAGTCCCTAGCTGGTCTCTGAGAGGTTCTCTCATCTCGATCGCTCCTATCAGGCTTGACAGTCTTCTGGTCTTGTTTTTGCTCTGCTTTGGCCCGGCTGCCGACATCTTCTTCCCATTTTACTTGAGCCCCGGCTTGGGACAGCACGTCCTCCATGGTTCTGCAGGTATATTTTGTGAGCTCCTTATAGAGCTCTCCGTCTGGGAGTAGACCTCTCTTGAAGGCTGAGATCGCTGTAGGGACACTACATTCGGGGATTGCCACTTTCTCCTGATTGAATCGGGCTATGTAAGTGCGCAAAGGCTCCGATCGATGCTGGAGGATCTCCTAGAGATTTTCTGAGTTTTTCTCCAGGTCCCGGCTACTTGCAAACTGCTCCACGAACTTGTCGCTGAGGGTGGCGAAAGAGGATATCAACCTAGTGGGCAGATTGATATACCACTGCAGGGCGGATCATATCAAGGTTGAGCCGAATCCCTTACACATAGTAGCTTCGTGAGGTTCTCTTGGAAGTGCTACTGCTAGCATCCTTTGTTTGTATTGGGCTATATGGTCGTCTGGATCTCCGGTTCCGTCATACATCTTGATGCTTGGGAAGGAGAATTTCCTTGGCATCTCTATCAGGGCGATTTCATTTGTAAACGGAGATTCTGCATAGGTGTTGGGGTTGCTTTTCCAGATTGGAGGAGCCACTCCTGGAAGTCTTTCCACCAGAGCTTGCATAGCAACGAAATTCTTTGAGAACATCTGTTCTAGATAGGCGGTTGCTCTGAGTCGCTGTCTTCTACATCTTGGATCTGAGTGGTTCCGGCCCTTTCGCGTGATGCTCCATCTCCGTCGAGTACTAGAGATGGGTGTGTAACTCCAACTTTGGAGCTAGGTGTTTCGAGGCCTGTCATGGACTGGATCTTGGCTCTGAAACGGCACTTCTTGTTGCTGGCCCTGTTGAGATCCTGGTTATCGTCCCGAAGGGCGAGATTCTCTGATTCGAGCCGACCAAGCTTCTCGGCGCTTTGCTCCAGGTACTTAGAGTGTTCGTCGAGCTTCTTCTACAGGCTTTGTACTTCCGAAGAGAGCCCTGGGTCGTCTGTAGCTCTTTCCCGAGCCTTGTGCAGCTCAGTGACTTGATTCTGTAGACTGTCAAGCTGACTTTAAAGCTCGACTTCTCTCTAAATAGCTTCAGGTAGATTGTCTTGCTCTTCCGCCGTCACCATCACGTAGTTTGGATTACCCCCCTCCTTCTAGCGCCAAACTGTTAGGGGATTTTCGTGTAAGTCCTTTTTGAGTACTACGGAACGGGGAATTTACCTAATTCTAGCCGCATAAGTCTAATCTCTAAGTCTTGAGATGTCGATGAGTCAATCCCCTGCTTTAGGGTTTAGAATCGCCTTATATAGTCGTCCTTAGGTCGGTTTTAGTCGGTCTGAGTAAGGGGAATTCTTCCATATTAGGAAATATGGAAGGTTCTCTTTATCGGAAGCTTTCCATTTTCCCGGAGATAAGGGTAGTTCCTGAGTTCTTGAGTTCCTGAGTTCCTTTCAGTGAGGACCCGTTGTACTTTTTAGGAGGACCCGGAGGTCTGAGTTCTACCTGGAGCCTGGAGGAAAATGATACCTGAGTTTTTTTCCCCAACACAAACAATTGGCGCTCATCGTGGGGCTAGACCGAAGTAACATTTCTAGATCTCGAGATGGCTTCCGATGACGCAAATTCCGGCGCTTCAGGCATAGAATCGGGACCCACACCTCCAGCCGCGCCACCGATCTCAACGGAGTTCATGAGCTCCGTCATGGCGCGACTTGCTCAACAAGAAGAAGTCCAGAAGGCGGCAAACAACATAGAATCACAAGCAAATAATAAGAAGTCCTTCTCTTATTCAATCAATCAATGTTTCAAGACAAAAGCTCTCAAAAACCTCACAATTCTCACACATCATATCTCATCGCCATTATCACATATATAGTGATTATCATGTCTTAATCATATTAGAAAACATATCTAGATAATAACAAATCTAATATATATCTTCTAAATCCTCAACACAAATAGGATTAGGTCTTTTGCTTTCTCCTCAAGTTTCTTTAATGCTTAAGCTCAGCTCAACATTCTCCCCTCTAAGCTTAAGCTCATCTTCACTCACATTTTGAACTCCAATGAGTTCTCTCATTTCCTTAAACTTCAATTTTCCAAGACACTTTGTAAGGATATCCGCCTTTTGTTCAATCCCCGGTATGTGCTCAACTTCAACCAGTTCTCTTTCAACACATTCTCTGATAAAGTGAAACCTTCTATGTATGTGTTTACTTTGCCCATGAAACACAGGATTTTTTTTCAAAGCAATTGCAGATTTGTTGTCCACCTAATGACCACTCGCTTGTAATCTTCTCCAACAACTTCACTTAGCAATTCTTGTATCCAAATTGCTTGCTTCGCAGCCTCTGTCGCAGCCATAAATTCTGCCTCACAGCTTGATAAGGCAACTATCTCTTGCTTATTAGAACACCACGATATAGGCCTTTCACCAAGGTAGAAGACATGCCCTGTTGTACTCCTTCCATCATCAGCATCGAGGTTATGTGAACTATCACTAAAGCCTTCTAGCTTTAAACCTTTTCCACGCAAAAACCGTAGCCCAAGTGTACATGTTCCTCGCAAATACCTTAAGATTTGCTTCAATGATGCTCCATGAGATACTTTGGGCTCGTGCATATACCTACTAAGCACTCCAACGCTAAACGATAGGTCTGGTCGAGTGTGCAACAAATACCTTAGACAACCAACTATCCGACGGTATTCGCTTTCATCCACCTTGTCTTCGTCAGGTGCTTTAGAGAACTTCGCATTCATCTCCATTGGTACATGACATAATTTACACAAACTCATCCCAGTTTCTTCAAGGATCTTGTGTGCATACCTGTCTTGCTTCAGAATGATACCGTGTTCTTGTTGATGAACTTCTATCCCCAAGTAGTAAGTTAACTTGCCAAGTTCACTCATCTTGAATTTGGTTGCCATTTCTTTCTTGAAGTCTAGTATTAGTTTACGTGATGACCCGGTGACAAGTAGGTCGTCAACATAAACTACTACGACCAAGAGCTCTCTGTTCTTCTCCTTTCGGTACAAGGAAGGCTCTTTGGAGCATCTCTGAAAGTTTAATCCTCGTAGAATCTGGTTCAGTTTAATGTTCCAGGCTCTAGGGGCTTGGCGTAAGACGTAGAGAGCTCGTTTGAGCCTGTATACCTTGTGTTCCTGTCCTTTCACGACAAATCCTTCTGGCTGCACAACGAACACTTCTTCTTTAAGTCCTCCGTGAAGAAAAGCTGTTTTTACATCCAGGTGATGAATTTCCCATCCATTAGAGGCAGCTATTGCAATGATCAAGCGTATGGTCTCAATACGAGCCACCGGAGCGAACACTTCGTCGTAGTCAACACCATGTCTTTGAACGTATCCCTTTGCCACTAGTCGTGCCTTGTATTTTGCTTATGCTTCCGTCGGCATTGCGTTTGATCTTAAATATCCATTTAAGTCCAATCGGTTTTGCTCCTTTCGGTAGCTCCACAAGGTCCCATGTATTGTTCTTCTCTATTGGAGACATCTCGTCTTTGCATGCATCAATCCATACATTCAACTCTTTTGCTTCATTGAAATCCCACGGCTCATCGTTTATTATTATCAGCAAGCGTTCGTACTCTGTTTCAACGTGTAGAATATAGTCCTCAAGGTATGAGGGCTTTGTAGTTTCTCTTTCTGACCGTCTGAGTTGTGGCTGTACTTCTCCTTCTTCCTCGTCATGCTGTTCTTCACTGTTTATCTCACTGATATTAGGAGAGCTATCTTCTGCTTCATCAATGACAACTTCAGATTCAGACGGCTCACCAAATTGTTTTGTTCTAACAATGAGCTCTCCCGCATACTCTGTTTTCTCTGTTTTGTTCCAGCTCCACTACTCTTTACCTTCTTCAAATATCACATCACGACTTATTACTATCCGCTTGTTTGTTGGATCAACCAGGTGATATGCCTTTGATCCAGGTTCCGTACCCAAGTGTACGAGTACCCTTGATCTATCATCAAGCTTCTTTCTTCCAGCAGCTTCTGTCCTTGCATAACATACGCACCCGAACACACGAATATGACTTAGATTCGGTTTTCTCGAGCGTAGAGCCTCGTATGGTGTACTCCCGTCTAATGATCTTGTGGACACTCAGTTAATGAGGTAAGTAGAATGTCTTACCGCTTCTCCCCAGAATTCGTTTGGCATGTTCATATGCTTCAGGATGCTTCTAGTCATCTCCATAAGTGTCCGGTTGGGTCGTTCTACCACTCCGTTTTGTTGTGGAGTATAAGGAGCTGTGAGATGACGTTTGATGCCATTCATATCGCAGTAACTTTGAAACTCATGGGACAAGAATTCTCCACCTCTGTCGGTCCGAAAGGTTTTGATTTTGTTCTGTATTTCTTGTTCCACAAGTCTCTTGAAGTTTTTAAACTACTCAAACGCCTCAGACTTCTCCTTTAACAATATTGTCCACATGTATCTTGTATGGTCATCGATGAGTACAAATACATACCGCTTTTGTGCTGGTGTTTGTGGTGAGATAGGTCCACAAAGATCACCATTAATCAATTCAAGTGCTTCAGATGCTCGGTATGAAGTTGATTTCGGGAAAGGTTTTCTAGTTTGTTTCCCGCGAAGGCATGATATGCAGGTTTCTTCTCCAGTTGTGATGTTTGTAGATACGCCATCAACAAGGTCCTTATTAATCATCATCTTTAGCTTCTCTGCGTTTATATGACCTAGACGCTCATGCCACATAGTTGATCCACTTGCCGAGGCTATTTGCAGACACTGAGCGTGATCTGCCTGCAAAAGAACCTTGTACAATCTATTTTTGGACCGTGTAGTTTTCACCATTATCTCTCCATACCGATCAAATAGAATCAATGTGGCATCCTTCATTCGTACCTCGCATCCAACCTCGGTAGCTTGCCCCAAGCTGACTATATTACTCCTTAGACCCGGAATGTAATAAACATTATTTAGAACTTTCTTCTCGCCAGTTTTGAAGATAAAATGAACCGATCCCTTTCCTTTTATGTCAATTCGTGAGTCATCGCCAAATCTCACCTTTCCTGTGATTGTTTCATCAAGTTCACAAAAGAAAAGGCGAGTTCCACTCATATGGTTACTAGCCCCGTAGTATAGATACCATACATTCATTGTATCAGCTTCGAAGGTACTTTGATTCACCCTTTTTTCGTTGAGGTAGACTACTTCATGAAGCTTGAGTTGCTTATCTGGACAATCTGATGCATAATGACCAAGTTTATGACATCAAAAACAAGTGATGTGAGAGATATCTCCGCTTAATCGTTGCTTTTAAGCCTCTCTCTGGCTTTGAAACGATCCTTGACGGCCACGACCTCTGCCTCTCCAAGTTCCGCGACCGCTTCGCCCTCGTCCCCTCGCTCCACTGCTATAACCACCGTAGTTTTCTTGTGCCGAGTCTGCGTACATAAGCTTTGTCTGGTCATCTTGTGTGTCTTCATCTTCTTCAGCAATTCTTTTCTCATAAGCTTTCAGTCTTCCAACAATGTCCTCAAAGCTTGTAGAATTTAGATCAAGCATCTGTTCGATTGAGGCGACTATCTGAATATATTTCTTTCTTGGTAAGCACTTAAGGAACTTTTTTACAATCTTTGTTTCCTCTAGTATCTCTCCCAACACAGCAGATTTGGATGTAATCTCGGATATTTTCCCAACAAACGCATCAATGGTGTCTCCTTCTTTCATCTTGAGTCTGTCAAATTCTGCCATCAGAGTTTGTAGCCTCGCTTCTTTGACTCTCTCTGCTCCAAGGTGGCGTGCTTGTATTGCATCCCATACACCTTTTGCTGTGTCTAGGTTCCCAACTTGTAAGATCAATGCTTCTGGTATCGATTGAAAGAGAAACGCTATCGCCATATTGTTCTTTTTCTCATCCTTTATTCCAGGTTCAATTGTCTCCCAAACTCGCTCACCTTAAGTGCTACCTTCATCCTCATGCTCCAAACAGTATATTTTGATGTAGTTAGCATTGGAAACTTGATGGACGCAGGTCCAGTTTCTTTGGTCGTCGTCGGTTCATCTTTTACCTCCGCCATAGCTGTATGTAGTAAGCTCGATGGATTCTTGTAATGGCTCTGATACCAAATATAGAATCACAAGAAAATAATAAGAAGTCCTTCTCTTATTCAATCAATCAATGTTTCAAGACAAAAGGTCTCAAAAACCTAACAATTCTCACACATCATATCTCATCGCCATTATCACATATATAGTGATTATCATCTCCTAATCCTATTAGAAAACATATCTAGATAATAACAAATCTAATATATATCTTCTAAATCCTCAACACAAATAGGATTAGGTCTTTTGATTTCTCCTCAAGTTTCCTTAATGCTTGAGCTTAGCTCAACAAACAAGCAGCGCACTGCTCTCGTAGCCGCTCTTACCGGACAACCATGCCGTCCTCCGACGATACGGCGCCAGCTCTTCAATACCAATTTAACGGTGCCAGTTGGAGACCAAGCCTCAGAAGAATCCGAACCTCACAAACCCATCGCTGCTAACGCTCCTCAAGCCGGGCCAGATATCGCGACCATCTCTGAGATCACCGAGCTCAAATTCAACTTTCAGCAGATGAGTTCGAAGATACATCAAGCCCCCAGCGCAGCCCCCCAAATTGACAGCATGCTCGCCGCCACTTCTCGAACTCCTTTCACCAGTATGCTGACCAACGTCCGCCTCCAAAAAAAAAAAGAAAAGCTGCGCCTTCCAACATACAAACCCGGTGGAGACCCTGTCGAGCATATGACGGACTTTAACATCGCAATGGCCAGAGCCCGTCTCTCCGACGAGGAAAAAGATGGGGGCTACTTGAAGGATCCTAGGAATGGATGACTCAAACAGTACAATGGATATGGACTCAATCCGAATGGAGAGAGAACTGATGGATCGATGGGTGACACAATGGGATGCGAAAAGCCCACTGATACTACCAGACTTCTTTGTTGCCGGATGTGACGCACCGGTCCAACGAAAGAAGGGTCGTTTGCTTGGAGATAACCTCACCAAGGAAACTATGGATGTTCTAAACAAAGAAAAATGAGAGTAAAAACTCAATCAAAAATCAAAGGAAAAATAAAATTCATTGATCAAATGAGAGTTTACATACTTATACATTTTTGTGGTCAAATGAAATAAATAGAAAATGCTAAAAACAATACATAGAAATTATAACTTGGACCAGATCTAAGTCAAAGGCACGAAATCAAGAGGTTGACTGTTTGACTGGTCGAATGAACTCTTCGCCTACTCCTGTCCAGGTTCGATGAACCTGGATGCACGACCCACGGTAAGGACAAGGACGAACAGTGGGTCGGCCGCAGGACTGGCTGTGTGTGTTCCATGACCAGATGGTGACTTTACTCGACCCAAACCTTCAGAAAGCTTCAGGATCCTTGCCTTAGAAAGATTTGGAGACTCAAAGTTCATGAACTGATTGAAGTGCGGGATTAGTTCATCAGCATGGCCACCGGTACGATCCAAACGGCCCAAGAGAGAGAAACCATGACCTGATTCTTGTTCCACTCGTTTCAACTTGGTTCTGTCTTGACTGAAGGCTTTAGATTGTCGAGTTGGTCGGGAAAGACGAGCTTTAGTTCGGTCAGTTTGGTCGTTAGGTCGTGGATCTTGATGAAGCTCCATTCCGGACGTACGCAGGTCGAGTCGGTACACGGCTCGGTTCGTCTGATCAGTACGGTCTGAAGGCTGAACCTCGGTTGCAATGTCCTGATCTTCAAGCTGGTCCTGTTCCACGGACTGATCCTCGAACTGGGGAACATCATTCCCCCCTTCTTCAAAAGGATTTCTCCACAAATCCGGATCATCTACAAGAAAAGGAGAAAGATCAGAAACGTTGAAGCTTGAAGAAATGTCATACTTACCTTGAAGATCGAGCTGATAAGCATTGTCATTGATCTTTTTAAGGATCTGAAATGGACCATCGACCCGAGGCATGAGCTTAGACTTTCTTTACTCCGGAAACCGTTCCTTCCTCAAATGAACCCAAACAAGACCACATTCTTTGAAAATAACTTCTTTTCTTTTCTGGTTGGCATCTTTTGTAACCCTCTGTTTTGGCCATGATGTTGGAACGAACTTGTTCATGCAACTTCTTGATTGTGTCCGCCTTCCTCTTTCCATCTGTACTAACTCTTTCACTCAAAGGCAAAGGAAAAAGATCAAGTGGAGATAAGGGATTTAAACGATAAAGAACCTCAAATGAAGAAAACTTAGTAGCAGAATGCATGGCATGATTATAAGCAAATTGAACATGAGGCAAACATTCTTCCAAGTCCTAAGGTTTTTCTTAACTAATGATCTAAGCAATGCGTACAAGGTTCAATTTACTACTTCAGTTTGACCATTCGTCTGTGGATGACAAGTAGTAGAAAACAACAATCTTGCTCCGAACTTAGACCACAAGGTCTTCCAAAAATAGCTAAGGAACCATCACGATCAGAAACAATTGTCTTAGGCATTCCATGCAACCTAACAATTTCTAAAGAACAATTCAGCAACTTGAACATCATCATCAGTTTTATGACATGGAATGAAATGAGCCATTTTCGAAAATCTATCTACCACCACAAAGATATAATCTCGACGAGCTTTAGACCTAGGCAATCCAAGCACAATATCCATAGAAATGTCTACCCAAGGATGAGAGGGAATGGGTAGAGCAGAATACAAACCGTGGTTTGAAGCTTTGGTTTTGGACTGTTTGCACACCACACATCGAACACAAATCCTCTCCACGTCCTTCTTCAAACTCGGCCAGTAGAAATGGTCATAAACCGCCTTATAAGTCTTCTTGATTCCAAAGTGTCCCATAAGTCTTCCTCCATGAGCTTCCCTCAGAAACAACTCCCTGAAAGAACATTGGGGCACACACAAGCGGTTATCAAAGAATAAAAATCCTTAATTTTGATAATACTTTCCATAAGCAACTTTGGAACATTTTCGAAAAATCTCTTTCAATTCCTGTCCTTGATAAATTCAAGACAAAGCAATTTATTTTCAAGGGCTGAGAGAATTGTGTACCATCTAGACAAGGCATCAGCCACAACGTTTTCCTTACCTTGTTTGTACTTGATCACATAAAGGAAATGTTTCAATGAATTCCACCCAACGAGCATGCCTTTTGTTCAAATTTTGCTGACCCTTAAGGTGTTTCAAAGACTGATGGTTGGTATGAATGATGAATTCCTTTGGCCAGAGATAGTGCTGCCACGTTTGAAGAGCTCTCACCAAAGCATACAACTCCTGGTCATAAGTTGGATAGTTAAGCGTGGCTCCACCAAGCTTTTCACTGAAGTAGGCAATGGGTTTCTTATCCTGCATTAAAACAGCACCAATACCGACTCCGGAGGCATCACATTTAATCTCAAAAACTTTAGAGAAATTAGGAAGTACAAGTAAAGAAGCTTGAGTCAACTTCCCTTTGAGAATCTGGAAAGCCATTTCTTGAGCTTGTTCCCACTTGAATCCAACATTCTTCTTGATCACTTCAGTGAGTGGAGCTGCTATGGTACTGAAGTTTGGAACAAATCTTCGGTAGAAACCAGCAAGGCAATGGAAGCTCCTCACCTCACTGACAGACGTTAGACTTGGCCAGTCACGGATGGCTTTGATCTTCTCCTCGTCCACTCTAAGTTCATCAGCACCTACAACAAAACCCAAAAATACCACGTGATCTGTCCCAAAAGAACATTTGCTAAGGTTTGCAAAGAGTTTTTCTTTCCTAAGCACTTCAAGAACAGATTTCAAATGCAACCTATGATCATCAAGGTTCTTGCTGCAGATAAAAATATCATCAAAATAAACAACAACAAAATGACCAATGAATGATCTCAAGATATGGTTCATCAGGTGCATGAAAGTACTAGGTGCATTAGTGAGACCAAAGGGCATGAGAAGCCACTCATACAATCCTAACTTAGTCTTAAAGGCAGTTTTCCATTCATCACCTTCTTTCATCCTAATATGATGGTAACCACTTTTCAAATCAAGTTTAGAAAAGACACAGGAACCACGAAGCTCATCAAGCATATCATCAAGTCTAGGGATAGGATGTCAATACTTAACTGTTATGTTGTTGATGGCACGACAGTCCACACACATCCTTCAAGAGCCATCCTTTTTTGGTACCAACAGGACAGGAACGACACAAGGACTGAGGCTCTCCCTGATATATCCCTTCTTAAGAAGCTCACCAATCTGCTTCTGTAGTTCATTTGTTTCAACCAGGTTAGTACGGTATGCCGGCCGGTTTGGTAGAGATGCCCCCGGGATGAAATCGATCTGATGCTCAGTGCCTCTTACTGGTGGAAATCCCTTAGGGTTCTCATCTGGAAAGACATCAGAAAATTCATGCAGAACATCTAGCAGCTCACTCGGAATCTCCAGTGCAAGGTTAGAAGAAGAAGCCATAAGAGATTCTTTGTACACAAATAAAAGAAATGGCTTTTGAGAAATAAGCGATTTTCTAAACTGTTTCTCTTGGAAAAAGAAGTTGGAATTTCTGGTAGATGTCTCAGACTTGTCTGGTTTAGGCTCTTGGCCTCGACCTTTCTTGAGTTGGAGCTGATCTTGATGGACCTCCAAAGGTGTCAAGGGACTCAAGGTGATTTTCTTTCCTTTATGTTCAAAAGAATGCCGGTTTGTGAATCCATCATGCACGGCCTTCTTGTCAAACTGCCAGGGTCGACCCAAGAGAATATGGCATGCGTCCATGGGAAGGACATTGCAAACAATCTCGTCCTCATATCGGCCAACGGTGAGTGGGACAGTGATTTTCTTTCTTTATGTTCAAAAGAATGCCGGTTTGTGAATCCATCATGCACGGCCTTCTTTTCAAACTGCCAGGGTCGACCCAAGAGAATATGGCATGCGTCCATGGGAAGGACATTGCAAACAACCTCGTCCTCATATCGGCCAATGGTGAGTGGGACAGTGACTTGCTCCTTTACATATTGCTCCCCATCCTCATTGAGCCATTCCAACCTGAAAGGACGAGAAAGAGGCCGAGTAACAAGCCCAAGTTTCGTCACGAGGGTGTCACTAGCCACATTAGTGAAACTACCTCCCTCAATGATCAAAGAACATACTTTATCAGAAATAAGGCATCTAAAGTGAAAAAGATTCTTCCTTTGTTCTTTATCGTTGGTCTTGGGTTGCACACTCAAGGATCTCCTAATAACCAATAGTGGTCCATGATCTGGACGGTCGAAGTTGCCTTCGTCATAGGCTGGACCGGTATCCTCCAAAAAGGTCGAGCAAAACTCATCAATCACTTCATCGACCTCTTCATCGAAGATGGGACCAAAGGCATCGTCTAATTGCTTTCTAGCAACAAGAAGGGGACCATGAGCTGGGTAGGCAAGTGTCTCATCATCCTCATAAAAAACTGGTCCAAGATCCTCCTTGTCGTCCTCCTTATCATCCTCGGACTCTACTTCACCATTCTCCAAGAGTACCATCACCTTTTGATTTGGTCATCAGTTGGCATAGTGGCCTAGCCCATGACATCTGAAGCACTGAATATCTCTGGTTCGTTTGGAAGTCTCCTCTTTCTTTTCTATATCAACATGAGGAGGAACATTAGTTTTAAAAGCCGTATTTGTTGTGGAAGGAGACTTACCCTTGTCATGGTAGTTTGCTTTGGAAGCAAAAGAGGGTTTAGGAGCAAAGGACGGCTTAGAGAGACTCTTTCTTTTGACTTTCTGCTCGATCAAGATGGCCTTGTGTAACATTTGCTCCACACTGCCATACTCTTGAAGCTCCATTAGGTCTTGGATGTTCCGGTTGAGACCTGAAAGAAAACAAGCCATAGTGGCGTCCATTGGCTCATCTACATCCGCCTTGATCATCAAAATCTCCATCTCTTGATAGTAGTCCTCTACTGACTTGGTTCCTTGCAGCAGTCTTCTGAGTTTCTGATGGAGGTCTCGATGGTAGTGAGTAGGCACAAATCGTCTCCTCATCAGCATGGAGAGCTCGTCCCATGTCACGATCGGCCTTTCATCTGTTCTCCTCCTGTGAGTCAACACTTGATCATACCAGTCAATAGCATAGCCAGTAAACTCAGCAGCAGCTAATCTAACTTTTCTACGATCAGAGAGATTTTGACAATCGAAAACAAGTTCAATTCTTCTTTCCCATTCAAGGAAAGCATCGGGGTCATTTTTACCATCAAAACTTGGGATTTTCAATTTCAGTTCTCCCAAACCATTATCAGGTCGTTCATCTAGTTCTTCCCTAGCAAAAGGATTAACATCACCTGGGTTTTGGTTTTGATGTCTACGTCTAGGTCGGTTGATGGAACGAGTGTCGTCCTCTTGGTATTCCTCATCTAGATCGGTTCCTCGGTTCCTCCTTGGCCGATCTCTCCTTGCTCTGGTTCTGGTTTGGGCCTGGCTAACCTGCATCTCATCGCGCCTTTGATGGATTTGTTCCAAACCTGAATTCACAAGGTTAGTAATATTATCATTCAAAGACCGCATCTGCAAGTTAGATAAACCAGCATAAGAATTTCCGGGTCGGCTTCTTTCTTCTTCACTACTCATGGTTTCCTGAAAAGTCTTAACAATAAATGTTAGATTAAACCTCACACACTCGAGTGTTTATCCTTACCCAAACACGTGTTTCACTCGGTTTTAAATGGTCACTCAAGAGTTTCTCTCAAGGTTCTAAGAGAACTAGAAGCAACCCCAATGGAAATTCCAAGCAAATAACCAAATGGTAAAGATAGAAAGATAAGACGTTTAAGATGGGGAATCCGTTTTAACCACCTCAAAGGCTGGATTTCTCCTCAGTCAGCAGGTTTCCTCTTCCCCCACCAATCCACAAATCCAAATCTTATGATATATAAATTTTTTTTTACTTTTCATTTCTTTTTTTTATATGGATGTTAATGAGGAGCCCGGATTCAAGAAAGGTAGAAGAGAAGTGTTTATAAGAAATGGAAGTTGAGAAAGATGGAATGAAATAGTTGGTGTTAGGGGATTTTCGTGTATGTCCTTTTTGAGTACTACGGAACGGGGGTCAAGCTATTATTTCGTGAGTGTTTAGAGAGATTTGCAGGGATAAAGACTTGAAGAGATGTTTTATTAGATAGGCAAACGAGAATTACAAGATCCTTGAATAAGAACCCTAATTCTAGCCGCCTAAGTCTAATCTCTAAGTCTTGAGATGTCGATGAGTCGATCCACTGCTTTAGGGTTTAGATTCACCTTATATAGCCATCCTTAGGTCGGTTTTAGTCGGTCTGAGTAAGGGGAATTCTTCCATTTTCGGAAATATGGAAGGTTCTCTTCATCAGAAGTTTTCCATTTTCCCGGAGGAAAAGGGTAGTTCCTGAGTTCCTGAGTTCCTTTCAGTGAGGACCCGGGGTACTCTTTAGCGGGGACCCGAAGGTCTGAGTCCTGCCTCGAGCCTGGAGGAAAATGATACCTGAGTATTTTTTCCCAACAGTTTGCCCCTTATTTCTCGATTTCTTCATCGAACTCGGGGAATAACCTGAGCACTCAAGTCAACCGGAGTTGCTCATTCTCAGCAGGCTTCCCTTAGGCAGGACCTCGCTTTAGTAGTTCCACATTTTGGAGTCTTCTCTTAGACCGGGGGCATATGCTGAGTCTTGACGAGGCTCGGTTTTCTAGAAGTGATCTCGGAGTTCTCGAATGGGAGGAGTCTGGATCGGAGTTCGTGAATTAGATAATATCGGAACCCAAGATTCTTGAGGAAGATGGGTCGAATTTGAGCTTCCTTAGAGCAGCTCAATTAGAGGTTCAAAGCAGGTTCATGGGCTCAGTATCATAGGCCCGCAATATTAAAAAATAGAAAAAAGGGGTTGATTTCGCCGAGACGGGGTCTTACGGGTGAACCCGTATGAGACCTGTTCAAGACACGTGTCTTACAGCCGTTGGTCCCTTCCAACTCGCGAAAACGACGACGAAACAGGGGTTCGAGGAGAGAAGAATCATTTTCTCATACCGAAAAAAAAATTAGGGTTTTCCTCTCTCGGAGGCGATTTCGCGATCTCACTTACGACGCCGAGAACCGGTCATCTTGTCCGTAAAATCGACGACGGATTGTCTCCGCAAGGAGCTCAGGTCAGTCTCTTGATCTTTCACCGATTACTTTTGTTTATTTTGGGATCGATTTCGGGAAATCGAAATCGAAAACGATTTGGGGTTTTCGCGTTAGAGTTGTAAATCGAGTTTTGGGGTTTCGTTTTTATTGTTGTAGATCGTTTTAGGGTTCGATTTAAGGGAAATATTTCGATATATGGTTCGATTTCGATTTTGAATTAGGGTTCAATTTTGTTTTGGGGTTTTCGCGTTAGGGTTCTAATTCGAGTTCTCGGGTTTCGTTTCTATTGTTGTAGATCGTTATTAGAGTTTGTTTTAGGGTTCGATTTACGGATTGGATTTCGATTTAGGGTTCGATGTCGATTTTGATTTAGGGTTCGATTTCGATTTGGGGGTTTCTTGATTGGTTCTAATATTTTCTTTTTATGCTTCAGATGGATCCTGCAGAAGAGGTGAGAGACAGAAAGAGGCAAATGGAGCACATCGAGATGCTACGTTTCGTCGCCGATTCGGAATACGGGATTCCGAGAAGTTGTGTGTGTGGTGGAAGGATCATTGATGAGGTACGGTGTAAGGAGGAGTATGACTATCTTCCTGGGAAGCGTTTCTTCACGTGCACAAACTATTAGATTGATTTCTTGTGCTGTTTACTGGTTTTACTTGTTAGAAAATCACTTGGTTTACCGCTTGAAGTTGAATAAATGGTTACTGACTTGTCTTCATTTGCTTTGCAGGTCACGGGATGTACTACTCTTCTGTCTGCTCTACTGGCTTGTCTACTGTCTCCTCTACTGTCCTGTCTACTTATTTGTCTGCTTTTATCACAGATTGTGTGTGTTTCACGGGAGAGTGCAGGATTTTGTTTGTATCTGCTCTTGTTTGTATCATTCACGGGATAGTGCAGTCTTTTTAAAGACACTGCACTTGTTTTTTTAAGTCACGGATTTGCTCTCATGAACTTGATATATTGTTGTATGTCGAACTTCTTAATGAAATGTGCAACAAACTCTTCTGTCTCTATTTCTTTTTTTCTCTACTTCAATCTATCTTTTTTAGTACATTTAACCAAATTTCTTTTCTATCTTTTCTAGTTCTATCTCTTCTCATAAAAAAAAATTACAATGTCTTCCTCATCTTCTGATGTCGTTGATGAAGCGTTAGAAGAAGCTTTTGAAGATGTGTTTGACGAACAAGTTGATCACCTCGTGGAGGCACTTGTCAATGGTGAAGCCAACAACCACCCACAACGAAATTATATCGAAAGATTTCGGGAAGATGGTCACTGTCTACTATGGAACGACTATTTTAGATAACATGCTACATACCGACCGGAAATGTTTAGGCGTCGTTTTCGTATGAACAAACCATTGTTCCTCCGCATTGTGGATCGCATAAGAAATGAAGTTCCATACTTTCAGCAAAGAAGAAATGCTCACGGAAGGTACGACTTATCTTCACTTCAAAAGTGCACAGCAGCTATCCGTATGCTAGCATATGGTCAATCGGGAGATTCGTGTGACGAATATCTCCGCCTAGCTGAAAGTACTGCACTTTTATGTTTGGATAATTTCACTACTGCGATAATACAATTGTATGGAGACGAGTATCTAAGAAGACCTACACCGGAAGATCTTCAACGATTACTCGATGAAGGAGAGGTACGCGGGTTTCCAGGGATGATAGGCAGCATCGACTGTATGCATTGGGAGTGGAAAAACTGCCCAACGGCTTGGAGGGGACAGTACACACGTGGTTCAGGAAAGCCGACAATTGTCTTAGAAGCTGTTGCATCATATGATCTTTGGATATGGCACGCATTCTTCGGACTACCAGGTACCCTCAACGATATTAATGTTCTCGATCGGTCACCAGTTTTTGATGATATTATACACGGTCGAGCTCCTAAAGTTACTTTCAAGGTCAACGGCAACACTTATCGTAAGGCGTACTACCTTAGCGATGGAATTTATCCGAAATGGTCAACATTTATCCAATCCATCACACTTCCTCAAAGTCCTAAAGCAGCGTTATTTGCTGAGCGTCAAGAATCGGTTAGAAACGATGTCGAACGTGCTTTTGGAGTTTTGCTATCAAGGTTTGCAATAGTCAAAAAACCGGGACTACTATGGAACAAAGAAAAACTAGGAAGGATTATGAGAGCTTGTATCATATTACACAATATAATAGTAGAGAACGAACGAGATACACACACTCGACATGATACATCTCACTTCGAAGCCGGAGAGTCAAGCAGAAGTTCCCAGGTTGATGTCTTCTGCTCTACAGAAAGCCTTTCTAATATCGGTCAAATGCGTCAGACTCGCAATGAAATTCGGGATCAACAGATACATAATCGTTTAAAAGCCGATTTAGTTGAAAATTTATGGCAAATGTTTGGTAATGAAGATGAATAATCTTTGTATGTTCATGCTTTTATTGAATAAAATCTTTTTAAAATTTTAAAAAGTATTATTTTTATTATTTTTATTGCTAAGAACCCCATATTCAGTTTCACTAATGGAAGAACAGAGTTTATACAGGTTCATCACTATTCACGATCCCACCAAAAAGTATTATAAAAATTGAATGAACCCCAAAAGGGGGTTCACTAATGGAGCTGCTCTAATGATACCAATCTCCTCATGGAAAGAGTGTTGTCCGCTAGGCCCATTTCTTCTTGAGGATTCTTGCTGGCAAAGACCGGAGATTCTTTCTTGATTTAAAATATTTTCCTTTATTATCGGATCATGGTTGGTACGCCACACACCTGAAAAGAAGGGGGAGAATTCAAATTTCAAACCTTCTTGAGATCGAAAGATTCTGAGACACGCGGATTTCTTCTTTATATATTATCGCTTTTCTTCTCCTTTTTCCGTCATCCAACCTGTTCGCCGGCGTCTTGCTTCAGGTACTGCCCTCTTGATCCCTCTGTTTTTAAGGTTATATAGGCGGGTCGACCTTTCTACTCGTTAGATCCGTAAGCTGTCCTCCTTATTATCCTCGCGATTTTTTGGAAAGGAATTATCTGAACCCATGTCTAAGCATTCTGTCTCATCTGTTCCTCTGTTGGCCGGCGGGGCTAGGTTAAGAAAGAGAGTGGGTTCTCCGGCTTCTCAGTCCAAAAGCTCCTCGGATCCGAGCGTAGAGCTCGACTGCGATCTGCCCACCCCCTTGCCGTTAACCTATGCTTATATTGCTCCTCCACCGGTGGGCCCTGCTTCGTCGGTCGTCGAGGACGATTTGGTAGAGTGGCGAAATAAATATTCCTTACCTCCTCATGTCATTTTGCGGGCTCCAACTTCAAAAGAGCAGTCTTCCATCCATGCTCCGGGGGAGATCGCCGTTTATGAGGATTTCTTCGAGACTGGCTTATGAGGGGTGGTCCCGGCGCTCATTGTTGGCTTATGTGATCTCTTCGAGATCTCTCCTTCCCAGCTGAACCCTCCGGCCTGGAGAATCCTAATGGCTATTCAGAACCTAGGCGATTTGGAGTACCTGTCCTTTGGTATTAATGAGGTTCTGTTTGCTTATCATTTGGCTCCCCTCAACGGAGGAGAAGGGCATTTATATATTCGTCCTCGCAGTGGCATGCCAATCATGGAGGAGCTATCCAAAGCCGAGCGAAAAGGACCGGCCTTCAATAAAAAATGGGCAGAGAGATATGCTTTTATGTAGCTTCCTCGGTCCACTTATCAGTGGAACATCATAGGTAGTCGTAGGACAGGGTTAAGTCTTTCCAATGACTGGCTGTCCCTTTATTCTTCGTGTGTTTCTTTGCAGCTGGAACTCATCCTGCTCCCTCAGAAGAAGAAAGCACAGTTCTCCGGGCTCGACAGCTTCCTCTAGATCGTCGTCAAGTGGACATCCTAGTCGGTGAGACAGTATTGCGACGTAGCAGCCTTTGGAGTAAGTATTCATTCACGAACTCTCCTTATCTTATGTGATATCTGATGGTGATTCGTGTGCAGGGAACATGTCATGGATTGCAGCCGATGACACGTTTGCGGCTTATCAGGAGACGGCCAAGGGGATGTCTGCAAAAAGAGGATCCGCTAGCAGGACGGTATCTGGGGATGACGTGGTAGTTACCGGCAGTCGTCGTGCTACTGTGATAAAGACGGAGCCGACTTCTTCGTCTCAGGGGAGAAAGACCAGAAGTGGTGGGATGATGACCAGGGCGTCCCAACAATCAGCCGACATGGGTCGCTCTGTTGGGACCCTGGCCACAGCTCTGACTAATTTGAATCTGTCGGTGTTTCCTCAAGATGGAACCATCCTCCCGATTGGAGATACCTCATAGGTGATCAAGGCTCTCCAAGGTGGACTTCTTCGGGTAAGTCCCTGTATGCCTTCTGAAGTTCTTTGTATTTAGGTTCTGACGAGTATCCCGTATTCTTGCAGACTGCTTCCAAGATCTTTCATCTAGGAGAACGATTATCTACAAAGGATGCTTCGTCCATCCGAGAAGAGCTCGAAGCTCTGAAGCGTAAGGCCTCGGAGGAAAAGGACCTTCGTATGGCTCCGAAGCTGGAGGTCCGAGACCTTAAGGAGAATTTGAAGGCATCAGAGAAGATTGCCGAAGAAGCCTCCGCCGATGCGTTGGCTACTACTCAAGAGAATCAAATGTTGGCGAAAGACATCAAGATGGCTGCGGAAAACTTCAAGCTTGAGATGGTGATGGCCGTAATGGGGCGAGAGTGGTTGCGCGCTGGGAGTTAATGAGGGAATCGATAAAGAAGCCGAGTGATCGGTGGGACTTGGCCAAGGCGCTGGACCAATATAAAACGGTGGTCCTTGAGGAGCCAGCCGTTCCTTCTGATGATGGACTTTTCAAGGGTCCAATCAAATGATAGTATAAAAGATTGTCGAACCAATCCTAGGTGATTTCAATGCAAAGGGAATGCAAATCTATGCTAAAGCTAAGTGCAATCAAAAGAGTGGAATGAAGTGAACTAAAACTAAGCTAAAATGCAATAAAGTAATGATCTCTCTTTCAATATGAAGCAATAGGACTCATGGGGCAAGGGAATTGACCTTGGGTGATCTAGTTTCAATCTAAAGGTGGCAGAAACAATCAATCTATCAACCTTAAGCCTAGACACAATCTTAAGCAAGCTCTATCCCTAGATGAATGCTTATTCACTAACATATCTCAAGCATCTAATCCCTTAGGTTGAATAATATGAAAGCAATCATTAAGAACAGGTCTACTAGCTATCTTAACACCTTTAACAACTAATCCCTTAGGTAAAGGATGTTAAAAGCATTGAAGAGTTGGTTCAGGCATTTCATAGAACACATTCCGGGCATGAAATGCCTATAGCTCTATTTTGAAGAGGCCAACTCCAAAATAGCAATAAGAACACTCAATCAAGCAAGGAAAAGATAGATCTACACTAAAACACCTTAGATCTACGCCTAATCACCCTAAATCTCCCAAGCTCATGAACCCTAAGACTACTCTCTAATAGACCTGATTTCCCATAAATCCATGAAGGATTCAAGTTTAATCATGATTAGAGAGCAACAAATGCTCAAGAACACAAGAATAAAAGAAGAAAAAGGATTCAAGATCCAAACTTTATTCAAGATCCAAATGTGTTTTTGAGAGAAAAAGAGACAAGTCCCAAATTGGGGGATACAAGAGTATTTATATAAGGCTTGAAAGCCCTTAAAAACATAAAGAGAAATGACCAAAATGGCCCTGGAGCACTTCAAGGTTGACCAAAGGATGTGAAAAATTCTCAGAGTGAGACAGGCCTTGTCCAGCTGCGCGTCCCGACCCGCGCACTACCGTCCGGCCCATATCCTGTCCCACGCGGGGGAAGCTCTTCGCGCACGTCCAGCCCCGCATCCGGCCTCGTCCCGTTCTGTCCTGACCCGCGTGGGCATGGTGTCCCGTGCACTTCAACCCGAGCGTTCCTTTGCTTCCAGTCAGTCCAGGCCGGGTGGCTGTCTTGTCTCGAGCGTCCCGTACCACGCACATCCGTCCATCCATCTTTCCAGGTCGCGCACCATCCCATGTCCCAGCTCTTCTCCAGCCGTCCTCTTCATGTCCGGCCGCGCGGGTACTTGAGCCTGAGCTGTCCAGCCCGCGAGCACTCCTCCATCAAGGTAAGTGTCTCTGGTCCATGAATCCGTTCCAGCCATCCTGGTCTTGTCGAAGGTATGGTCTTGCTCATGGTTTGGCTTGTTCTGACCTTGGCCAAACTCCATTCTTCATCTTTTTGAATCACAAAGCTCCCAAACACCTCCAATCACTCCTTAGCACGTTCCAACACCTAATAATGACATATGAATGCAATATGAACCTAAAGATGCCTAATGCCTAATCTAAATGATCAAAATGCACAAGATATGATAGCTAAAAACATGTAAATATGCAAGATATCACCTTCGTCTAATGAAATGGATGTGGAATCTTCGGCCAGCCCTTAAGGGATTGAGCCCGTGTTTTTATTTTCCTTTCTTTGAATAATAACCCCTTGTGGTGTCGTCATCCCAGATATCTTTTGTTGGCCCTTCGTGGCTCTTTGTAAGACAATGGCCCTGCTGTGGTCTCTTTTATGAATTTCTTTCTGCATTTGTTACGTTTTTTGGCTTATGTGGTTGCTCCGATCTATTGGGAGTCGTAAACTGTAGAATTGTCTTCTTGTTTTGGAATCTTGATCATGGATAATGGGATAGTCCGGAGATTTCGTAGTCCTAGGACTTGTTTCCAGGGAACTCGGAGTTTCTCCTTATGTGCGTTGGAATGTCGCTTAGGATTTAGAAATCTTAGGAGCCTAGAGGCTTTATTCGTAAGAACCCAGGGGTTTATTTTAGGAACCTGAAGGTTCGGAGAACTCGGAAGTTCTTTTGGGAACTCGGAAGTTCGTTAAGAACTCAGAAGTTTGTTAGGAACTTGGAAGTCGGTTGGGAGCTCGGAGCTCTTAGGGAACTCGGAAATTTGTTTTAAGAACTCGGAAGTTCGTTGAGAGCTTGGAAGTCCGTTGAGAACTCGGAATTTCATTTGAGAACTCGGAGGTTTGTGTAGAACTCGGAAGTTCGCGTAGAACTCGGAAGTTTGTTTGAGAACTCAGAAGTTCGTGTAGAACTCGGAAGTCCGTTGAGAACTCGGGAGTTCCTTTGAGAACTCGGAAGTTCATTTGAGAACTCGGAAGTTCGTGTAGAACTCAGAAGTTCGTTGAGAACTCGGGAGTTCCTTTGAGAACTTGGAAGTTCATTCATTTGAGAACTCGGAAGTTCGTGTAGAACTCGGAAGTTCGTGTAGAACTCGAAAGTTCATTTGTTTGTAATAACCCTGGAGTTTTTACATTTGAGCCCAGAATTGAGAGAACTTAGAGTTCATAAGAATCCGGAATTTTTGGTTTTGCAGGGATCGTATTCCGTCCACCTAGGCAGGACTACTACCGATAACTGTTGGGATCTCGCATTCTACCGCTCGGAAGCTGGCCACTATCGAGTCCCGTGCTGCATTCGCTTCTGCAGGAAGCCACTGTCAGACTTTAGGGGTGCTGGTATGGATTCGGAAATCCAAGTGACAGGCTATTCTTCTTTCCACGTCTGGAGAAGCAGGAGTTTGTGTATTGCTCCCTGTGCGTAACAGTACTTTTGCAATATGCAAATTACCTGAATTAATCATGAGTTGTTACAGTACTCTTGCTTTTGGGGCCTATATATTTCTATGGCTCTAGGCCTATACCGGGGTTATAGGTAGTTTTGACCGCATGCTTAGGTTGATCAGACCCGTTCTTGCCTTAAGTCTCATACCCGCTTGTCATTCTGTGTGGACGTGCCATGTATTGGTGAGGTTTAGCAGGGATCGAAGGTTTCAAGGAACCTGATCCAGCCCTGTATGTACCTTTAAGGATAATGGTTTTTCTATTGCCCTTATAGTCGGAACTATTTTATTATATAAGCTTTGTCCGTGGACGTTTAGCATACATAGGAGTAGAAAACCATAGTGCTTAAATATAAGTAGTAATAAATCATATTCCGAAGACCGTATTAGAGATGGTTTGCTTTGAGCTACAAGGGGTTCTAGTAGTCTGATAGTGTTTTACCTTTGCCGTCTCGGAGTCCGTGAGCTCTTGGATACTTCTTGCTGGTTGGAATACCTTCTGAACCGTTCGGCTCTCCCTCTTCTGCCGAGCAGGCTTGTTGCCCTTTTTCTAGGGAGCTGGTCCCAGGGTCGTCTACTTTTGCAAGCACGTTTGTTGTTACAATAATCTGGCCGATGATGCCCCAACCTTCGTGGATTTCTCCGGGATCAGCTCTTGTTGGTTGGAGTACCTGGGATACGATCTTCCGTTGGGTTCCGTAATGGGCGATTGCTCTCGCCTCGGGAACCTTCTTGTAATGAGAAGTGTTTGCTGCATCAAGTAACTCGTCCTAAGTTTTTCTTGGAGGGCCAGGATCCTTAGCTAGGAGGTGGGGACTCTGCCCCAGCATGGTAGGGAGTCTCCTCGCGACGTTCATGCCCCAGCTTCTTTGGCGATGTACGGTCCGCTTGTTGATGTCTCCATGCCTCGCGCATTGGAAATGCCTTGTGTTCTCAGGAACTGAATTTTTCCTGCTGGAAGGAGGCCTGGGTCTTCCCTTGTGGAGTTCTCTGGGAATTCTTGTGGCTCGCTAACGTACGGTGCCTCTGAGATTCTCTAGTGGAGAAGATCTCAGATTAATTTTCTTTTCAAGGTTGTGATCGGGGTCCGAGCGTGGCCTGACAGTAGAGGTTGCGTTACTTGGTGACCCTTCAGGTGTCCTTGATCGACGAGGTCTAGGAGGGAAGTTCCTCGCCCGCCTGCTGGCCTTGAGACGCAGAGTCCAATTGCTTTTGGCTAGTGAGGCGCCACTTACCCTTCCGCTTCCTGGTCCTCCGATGTTCTGGACCGGGGGACCGTTCTTTAATTGCTATAAAGCCTTGGTCTTCCCTTTTAGGGTAGTTTGGTAGCAGGAGCGAGAGTTCTCCTGGTCTCCTCTGATTGCTCTTATGCCCCACGGTGTGGGAAACTTGACCACTTGGTGCAGCGTCGAGGGGATGGCCACCATCTCATGGATCCAGGGTCGTCCCAAGATTATGTTGTACGATGATTGGCAGTCAACGACGAGGAACTTGGTTGCCATGTTGACTCCCTCTGCGTAGACAGGCAATGTCACTTCTCCTGAAGTCTGCTTGACCTCTCCACTGAATCCGATGAGGGGAGTCACTCTTCGTGTGAGGGCACTTTCTTCCAGCCCTAGGTCCTGATATGCAGTTTGAAAGATGATATTGCTAGAACTTCCATTATCAACCAGGATCCTTCTCACAAGGCAATTTGCCACGCTGAGTGATATAACCAAGGCGTCATGGTGTGAAGCTTATCTCGTCGGTACCTAGGAGAAGACGCTTGGGTTGTGTTTATTACAGGCCTTGTTTAGCATTCCTGGTATTTCTCTTCGCAGCTGCGTGGCTCACGCCGCTCACCTATGAGGCGCCAGATATGACATGAATTACCCGGTCCTGTCGAGGCGGGGAAGCGGGAGTAGCCTTGGTGGGTTTCTCAGATGTCTCCTTGCTCAGATGTCCCTTAGCCTTTTGATGTCTTGCATATTTTCATTGTTTTAGCTATCCATTTTGTGCATTTTGATCATATAGATTAGGGCTTAGGCATCTTTAGGGTACATTTGCATTCATTTGTCTTTATCAGGTGTCGGAGCATCCTATGGAGTGATCTGAGATGTTTGAGAGCATTTTGATCCAAAAAGAAGTGAAGAATGATGTTTGGCCAAGGCAAGATAGGTCATCCCGAGGTGATTGGACGAGTGAAGGACGCGCCTAATGGCCTCCGGGTGCACTACCCACGCGGCCAGGAAGAGACCAAAGAAGCTGGGACAGCCGCGGGTAGATGGGACACGGGACGAGAGACCCACGCGGCCTGGCCTTAATGGTGAGACAAGAGACGGCCGCGGGTAGAACGCCTCGGGACAGAGCACCCATGCGGCTGGACGTGCTGAAAGGACAAGATCTATGCTGGACGCGGCTGGACAGCACGCGGACACACACACCCACGCGGCTGGACTACACACCCACGCGGCAGGACTACACACCCACGCGGCTGGACTACACACCACACGCATGCTGGCCACGGATTGGCCGGAGGCGGGTAGGACAGGCCGGTTCCAACCCGGGTCGTCCACCTTCTTCCTTTTAAAGCCACATGATTGGTCGAAACCAATATGCCTCCAAGAACCTTTTAGTCTTTTTAATGATGTGTTTTAAGGGTTTCCATGCCTAGTATAAATACTCTTTGTAACCCAAAGTTGGGATTATCTTTTTATCTCTTAAGAAACACAAACCTTTTGGTGAAAGTTCTCATCTTGACTCAAATCATCATCTTGTTCTTATGTTCTTATCTGATTTTAAGTTTTTATTTTGATTTCTTCATATGATTAAGCTAAAATCCTTCATGGATTTGAGAGTAATCATGGTGATTAGTGAGTAATCCACTTTCGGGTTCATCGGTTAGGGAGACTAAGGGTGATTAAGCTAGATCTAAGGTGTTTTAGTATAGATCCATCTTGTTCGTTGCTAGTAGAGTGCTTTTAATGCTATTTTAGAGTTGGCCTCTCTAAAGTTGAGCTCTAGGCATTTCATGCCCGAAAGGTATTCGATGAAATGCCTGAACCAACTCTCCTAAGCTTTTAACATTCTTTACCAAAGAGATTTGTTGCTAAAGGTGTTAAGATGGCTATTAGACTTGATATTAATGATTGCTTAGATAATATTCAACCAAAGAGATTTGATGCTTGAGTTATCTTAGTAAATGAGCATTCATCTAGAGATAGAGTTTGTTTAGGATTGTGTCTAGGCCTAAGTTTGATAAAATGATTGAAAGCTGACACCTCTAGATTGAAACTTGATCACCCAAGGTCAATTCCCTTAGACCATGAGTTCTTCCATCTCATTAAGAAAGAAAGCTTTGTTCTTTATTGCATTTTAGTAGTATTCTAGTTCAAAATCATCTCACCAATTGATAGCACTTAGATTAAGCATGGTCTTGCATTCCCTTTGCTTTCGAATCACTTAGAACTGGTTTGACATCCTTTATACTATAACAATTGGTTAAGGACCCTTAAAAAGTCCGAACATCAAATTGGCGCCGTTGCCAAATTCTAAGTTGATTGTGCCATTGAGATTTAGTCACTTGCTTGAGACTAAGTCATTTTTCTTTTCTTGTGTTATTGATTCTCTTTCTTCCTTTCCCTTTGCTTTTCAGGTGCATGATAACAAGAAGCAGAGGTGTATCAAACCTGGTTCCCACTGTTGAAGAGATTGCTGCACTTGAGAGGGAGATAGCAAGAAAGAGAAGAGAAGAAGAGCAAAAGGCTCACTTGCAAAGATTGGGGTTTGAAATGGAGCAAGACCAGAATCAACCTTAAGATGGAGCTGCCCAAGGAACTGCCAACATTAGGGCACAGCATCAGCCTCAAGGAGGCAATGGTCCAAGATCTAAGAATCTTATACCACAGCGCCAAGCACAACATCCACGCGCCAAGCTCGTGCCATTGGAGCCTATGATCAACCTCACATTAATGGTCATAGGTTGGGAATCAGAGCAACAACAGTGGAGAACAACAACTTTGAGATCAAGTCAGGGCTGCTTGATGTCTTGCATATTTATATGTTTTTAGCACCCATATCTTGTGCATTTTGATCATTTAGATTAGGCATTAGGCCTCTTTAGGTTAGTATTGCATTCATATGTCCTTATTAGGTGTTGGAACGAGCTAAGGAGTGATTAGAGGTGTTTGGGAGCTTTGTGATTCAAAAAGATGAAGAATGGAGTTTGGCCAAGGTCAAGACAAGCCAAACCATTATCAAAACTATTCCTTGGACGAGACCAGGACGGCTGGGACGCGAGATAGATCAGGAACACTGACTCGGGTGCTTGGACGGACAAGAGAAGGTTGGCCGGACGCGCGGCCTGGACTGCTCGGGTGAGAGTACCCGCGCGGGACACACCAGGGACAGGCAAGAACAGACCATGATGCGCGGCCAGGACGCTCGGGACACATGACCCGCACGGGACGGCAGCCAAGACATGGGCCGGTGCGCGGCCTAGCATGCGCGGAGCAAGATACTCACGCGGCCTTAAGGGAACTGACACAGCTCATGCGTGGACTGGAGTGCGCGGGAAAGGACAGGCTCGGACAGGACGGGACAGGACAGGCTCGAACAGGTCCGGACAGGAACAGATACGCGCGGGTCGGGACGCTCGGGACAGTGCACCCGCGCGGCTGGCCGGCTCGGACAGGGACTTTTCTGCTCGGGTCAGGATGCTCGGGTTGGATCCGGGACTTTACCCTGAGCGTTTTTATCATGTCTGGCCGAGATTTAATGACCCCAGGGCCATTTTAGTCGTTTCTTTTTATGTTTTTAAGGGCTTTCAAGCCTCATATAAATACTTATGTAATCTACTTGAGGAGAAAAAACTTTTTTTCTCTCAAAAACACATTTAGATCTTGAAGAAAGTTTGGATCTTTGATCCTTTTCAACTCATTTCTTTTGTGTTTTTTGGATTATCTTCTTCTCTAATAATGTTTAGCCTTGAATCATCATTGGTTTTGAGGTTTTCCATGGCTATTAGTGAGTAGATCTATCTAGGATTCATGGGCTTGGGAGACTAAGGGTGATTAGGTGTAGATGTAAGATGTTCTAGGGTAGATCCTTCTTGATCCTTGATTGTAGAGTGTTCTTCTTGATATTTTGGAGTTGGCCTCTTCAAAATAGAGCTATAGGCATTTCATGCCCGAAAGGTGTTCTATGAAATGCCTGAACCAACTCTTCAATTCTTTTAACATTCTTTACCAAAGAGATTTGTTGTTAACGGTGTTAAGATAGCTAATGGACTAGTTCTTGATGATTGGTTTCATATTATTCAACCTAAGAGATTAGATGCTTGAGATATGTTTGTGAATGAGCATTCATCTAGAGATAGAGCTTGCTTAGGATTGTGTCTAGGCTTAAGGTGTTAGATTGAATGAATGTTTGCCATCTTAGATTAAAGCTTGATCACCCAAAGGCAATTCCCTTGTCCCAAGAATCCCCTTGCCTCATTGAGAAAGAAAGTTCACTCTTTTATTGCATTTTTAATATTGTCTTAGTTCATAGTCATCTTCACACAATGGTTGCACTTAGATTAAGCATTGATTTTCATTCCCTTTGCATTATAATCACTTAGGATTGGTTCGACAATCTTTTATACTACATCATTTGATTAGGAGCCTTGAAAAGTCCTATCATCAAATTGGCTCCGTTGCCAAGTTCTAAATTGATTTTGACATTGGGATTTAGTCATTTGCTTGAGACTAAGTCATTTTTTTTTCTTTTATTGTGTTATTGCTTCTCCTTGCTCTTCTCCCTTTGCATTTCAGGTGTATGATAACAAGAAGCAGAGGTGCATCAAACTTGGCACCCACTGTTGAAGAAATGGCTACACTTGAGAGGGAGATTGCAAGAAAGAGAAGAGAAGAAGAGCAACAGGCTCACTTGCAGAGATTGGGGTTTGATATGGAGAATCAGCCTCAAGATGGTGATGCCCTAGGGGGCAATGGTCCAAGAGCTGATAACATAAGACCACAGCGCCAGCCACAACAGCCACAGTGCCAAGCTAGAGCCGTTGGAGCCTATGATCAACCTCACATTCATGGTCATAGGTTGGGGATAAGAGCACCAGCTGTGGAGAACAACAACTTTGAGATCAAATCAGGGCTGCTGAATTTGATTGAGAACAACAAGTTTCATGGCCTTTCTGTGGAGGATCCCCTTGATCACTTGGACACATTTGGGGATGCTGAATTTGATTGAGAACAACAAGGTTCATGGCCTTGCTGTGGAGGATCCCCTTGATCACTTGGACACATTTGATAGCTACTGTAGCTTGTCCAAGACTAATTGAGTTTTGGACAAGGGCTATTGGTCTCAATGCCCACATCATGGCTTCACCAAGGAGAGTTTGCTTAGCACCTTCTACAGAGGTGCTCTTCCAGAGTTCAGGAGCAGATTAGACACAGCCAGCAATGGGTTCTTCTTGGGCAGAACTGAGCAGGATGCTAAGGAGCTGGTGGAGAACATGGCCAAGAGTGACTCAGTCTACAGTGAGGAGCATGATAGGGTCAACAGAGGCAGTGATGAAGATGATCAGCACACAAGGAAGGCGCTGAAATCTCTCCAAGAGAAGTTGGACAATATTATTGCAGAGAAGGCTAAGCAGGAGCAGATTAACTCCATTGAGAACCAGCAACAAAAGCAGCCTGCTGGGACTAATCAGGTTAATAGTGTAGAAGGTCAAGAGGAGCTATGCTTCATCAATGCTAATGGCACATGGTTCAGGAAAGAGCCCAACTTCCAATACCAAAACAACTACCAGCAAAGACCTTACTACAACAATCAACAAGGAGGTTACCAAGCCAACCAGTCTACTCAGCCCCAAGGAAGCTCTTCTCAAGCTCAGGCTCCATGTTCAAAAATGGAGTCCATGTTCAAGCAACTCTTAGAAGCTCAAGAAAGAAATTGTAAGAACATTGGTGATGAGTTCAAGAACATCCATGCCAATATTGATGGAACATATTCTGACCTCAACAATGAGTACATGCAACTTGCCTCTCATCTCAAAGCTTTGGAGAGCCAGATTGCTTCTATGTCTTCATCCTCCAGGAGCCCAATGGGATCTCTACCAGGAAAACCAGAGACAAATCCCAAGGAATCTTGCAATGTCATCCTCTCTACTACTTCTTCAAAGATTGAGATGTGCACTCATGAGAATGAAAAGGATGAGATTGAAATGTTTGGCACTGAGTTTGGGGATGTTGAGAGATTTGTTGTGGCCACAGCTGAAGCACATATTTTGAGGGATGCTGTCAAGAAGGCTTAGGTAAAGAGTCTGCAGCAAGCTGAGCCTAGAGTTGAGACACCAACTGTGAAGAGAGCAGACAACAAGCTGAAAGAAGTGAAGCAGGAAGACACTGAGTTTGAGCTATCACCATATGATAAGCTCCCCTTTCCCCAAAGAGTTCTCACCAAAGCTCAAAAGAAGGTGATCTCAAAGTTCAGGAAAGATCTTAGTGATGTTGGAGTCAAGCTTCCAGAGATATCAGGTATGCGTGAAGCTCATGTCCAGATGATGCTCATCAAGGACATTCTAGACCACCATGCTGAAGTGGCTGAGATTTTGGACATCTTCATTTTGAAGATTGATCCACCAACCCCTCCAAAGTCCCTCCCTAAGCTTGAGTCTCAAGGAAAGTTCACCTTTTCTTGCTCCCTTGGTAAACTAGCTATGGATGATGCTCTTGTTAATAGTGGTGCTAGTGTGAATGTCATTTCCTTGGATATGGTGAAGAGTCTTGGAATTGAAAGCATGGAACCAGATACTCCTTCTCTCACTTTTGGGGATTCTTCTTCTACAACCCCACTTGGCATAATCAAGGACTTTCCCTTGAAGATTGGATCCTGCACCATACCCATTGACCTCACTGTTTTGAAGATGGGATCTGAAGAGAGAGTCCCTTTGATCCTAGGCACTCCTTTCCTCACAACAGTTGGAGCTTGCATTGACTTCCCCAACAAGAAGGTCACCCTCATGCATGTCAACAAAGCTGTCTCCTATCCTCTCAAACCTCCAATGGAATCAGTATATTGTGGGACAATCACTTGTGATGCACAAGCTTTTGAGTAGCCCCAAGATGAAGTGGTTGTTTGTAAAAAAGAAGGTCTTGATGGAGAGTCTTCAAAAGAGTTGTGTGATGAGCACTTGGAAAGTGCTAAAACAGAGGGGATGAGTGGAGTCTCAAAGGCCACTCATGGCAAGAAGAAGATGGTGAAAGAGCCTCATCCTCCACCTCTTGATTTTCTCCCACACACCCTCACTCTCCATCCCAAGAAGCTTAAAGATGGTGTCCTTGAGTACAAGATCAAGCATAAGGGCAGGTCCACACCATTCTCAAGTGCTAGAGCCATCATCACTCCTCAGCTCCAAGATGACCAAATCAAGCTTCAAGAGCTTCTCTCTCAGGTCCGCACCATCACACTTGAAGGTGGGAAGGATCCTCCTTCTCACTAGTTCAAGAGACAAGGTAGTCAAGCTAAGTGACTCAAAACAAGCTCACTTGGGAGGAAGTCCCATGGTTATCCTTGTACATATCTTTGCAATTTAAATTTCCTTTAGTTTTTTTTAATAAAAGTGGTCAAGGTTTTCAGGTTGAGCCAAGCACTAGAGGAGAGAAGAAAGGTGGTGAACCACCTGAGCCCTATGATTGCCATGTAGAAGCCTCCTCTAGTTGCTATGAACCAAGCCAGCTCCTAGCCTAAACACCAAGCACCACGCCCAACACTCCTTATGTGGTATCACTCCAACCCTTCTAATATATACATTTGCTTTTCTCTTGTTGGGGTATCTCCTTCATTCTTAAGGTCTGTTCTTTTCGTTGCCGCTGCGGCAGCGTTCGCGACTGAGAATTAACCCTTTACAGTGACCGAATTCTTCTTCTCTATGTCGTTTGAGTGAGACGCTAAATACACAGCGGCTGGAAAATCAAAGATTTTGTTGACGCTGTAAAATCTAGCGACACAAAAACTGGAGGATGCGCGTGTTTCTTATAACTCCGGCGGCGACAATCAGAAAGATGATGCCTTTGATTATTTGTTTTCCTTCTATAAACTTAACCGCTTGACGCTGCGTCAGCTTCAATGAAAAGAACAGGCCTTTACTCACACAGAGACTGTGTGATTTAAGTGTGGGGGAGGTACCAAGTATTCGATCATGTTTGCTTTGTGATTGAGAGTCTCATGCATTGCATTGTACATTCATATATACATAGAAAAAACCAAAAAAAAATAAATTTTTTGAATCATGTAGATTGCATCACTTGCATCCTTAAGATTGAGTCTAGAGCATATAAGTTGCATTCATTTGCATATGGAGCATTGCCTTGTAAAGAACACTTGTTTGCACTGAATTTGACACCCTAGTTAAACATATCAAGTAGCTTAAGCATCTTTTGAAAGGCTTGCATGCTTTGAGCCTTGAAAACTCTTCTTGAAACTTGCTTGCTTGCTTGATAGTGGCATTGTTCTTAAGACCAGCTCCATCCTGAACTTAGACTTGAATGAACTTAATTTCTCTTGCATATGGGCATTTGCAATCTCATACACATTTGGGTTATCTTTCCCCATTATACCACTCTTTGTTAACCCAAATGGCACATCCATACCCTTGAACCCTAGCCATTCTTTGAAGCCTACATTGATTTGCATGAGTGAGGCCTTTTCTGATAGCTTGTCATGTGCAAAATCTTGAGAGTATTGGGAGCGACATGGATTTGTTCTCATCTCTTGCTAGCATAGGGTCCTCATTTGAGCTAGCTTCTAGGATGGTGAGTGGGGTCTTTGTTACTTAATGGTTTATATCTTGGGTTTGGAGTGTGACAATGTTGCGATTGTTGAGCAAAAGAATGTATTGAGAAAGAAAAGCCCTAGGGACCTATAAAAAGTTAAAAACTCTTGTGTAATGTTTGAGACCTTCCCCCTATACATAAAAAAAAAGAAAAGAAAAGAAAAAGAAAAAGAAAAATAAAGATTCAATAAGATAGTGGAGAAGGGAAAACAAAAAGTTTTAGAGCTTAGGAATGTGAATTGTGAATAAAAGGGTCCTTAGTGGTTGAATCTTGAAGAAACAAAATTGTTCATTGGGTGAGTGATGTGAGTATTTTTCATTTTGGGTTATGGGATGAATAAAAAAGGGTTTAGAACTTGTAATCTCTTAGGAATGGATAAAATGGTGAGGATGGATCCATGTATGCATGAATTGCTCTTAGTCTTAAATAAATTTTGCATAATGATTAAGCTCCTTGATTTTTGAGTGATTTCCACCTTAAAAAGATGCATTGAACCCTCCTTTTTATCCATATTAGACCATTTGATCACCTAGCCAAATGATTGAGATCATGTGCCCATTTGTGAGACTTCACCTTGTGTGTGTGTGTGTGAATCAATGTGAGGGCTGGTTAAGAGAGTTTGTTGGTTGATAAGCATTGCTTCTTGTGTAGAGGCATAAGAGTAATTGATAGGCCTTGTGAAGCTAGAGCATAATAAGAGAGTTTTGCTCATGCTATTTGCTATGTTTCTTTAGGATGTCTGTTGGGGTCAAAAACGGTTATCTCGAAATCTACGGCTAAAGATCCTTCCAAACTCGAAGATTTTCCGCACGAACGACTAGCGGGGGAAAGATCGAGCAACAAAAAACCCATGGACGGCAGGACGGCCTGGCGCCGGCGGCACGCGGGCTGGCCTGGCGCCGGCGGCATCCCGCCTGCCGGCGGCACACGGACGCGGCCGGCCTGGCGCCGGCGGCACGCGGGCCGGCCTGGCGCCGGCGGCACCGGTTTGGCGCCGGCAGCAAAGGACGCGGGCCGCCTGGCGAGGCGGCACGCTGGACGCTGGTCGCCTGGCGCCCGGCCTGCCCCGGCGGCACCGCCACGGGCGGCCTGGCGCCGGCGGCACCCTGGCCTGGCGCGGTCCACGGCCCTCGTCCTGGTCTCGGTCCCATCGTGCTCGGTCTGATCCCATCTTGGCTTGTTCGGATCAATCCTCGTGAGTTTGGTATAATCAAGGCTACGGAATAAACTTTCGATTCGGTTGGAATCATCCTCGATGTTTTACGATAGAAACTAGAGGGATTGGATTTCTCGTAGAAGACATCGATAAAACAAAGATCGATTAACTTGAACATCGATCCTTTAAGCTATACGGTTTATTCTTCGAGAATGATCGTCTTTCCGAGAAATCGTATAAAACGTTTAACGACTTAAGACAAGTCCACGGACTTACTTACGATTTTTCAGAATTCAGGCCCAATCAGGCTATGACGGTTTATCCGATTTCCCGAAACATCGGATAAACATCAAGTCACCGGAAGATAGCGGAAAACTCGAGGATAATTACGAAGACCGACGAAAATGGAACATTTCCTGAAGAGATAAGCTTGGGACCAAAGGCGAGGTCCATCATCCTAAGGCAAACCGACCTAGGAGTGGGTATATAAGGAGAGCAAGAGCAGAGGAGAAGGTGATCCACCCTAAATCTGATCACTCGACCGGTATATGAAGAGATATGAACTCCAAAGAGAACTGATGGATTGTATGACGACACAAAGGGTTGCGGAAAGACCCAATGATACTGCCTGGGTGCTTGAATGTCGCCTGATATGACTCACAGGTCCGACAAGGAAGCAAACTCGTTCAGTTGCCGGATATGACGCACCGGTCCAACTAGAATGAGGCGTTCGTTTGGAGCTAACCACACCAAAGAAACTAAAAGTGTTCTTGACAAAGAACAGAGAGTAAAAACTCAAATAAAAGAAGAAATTTCGTTGATAATGTTGCAAAGAAATGGGAGTACAATTTATAGAGTTTTGAGTCAAAGAGAAATAAAGAAAAGTGCAGAAAACAATGCATAGAAAACATAAATTTGACTAGATCTAGTCAAAGTGTGGAAAGCAAGGAAGACTGGTCAAAGCACGGTCTCAGATGTTGACTGGTCCAGATACATCGGAGTGTCTAGGTGCGTCCGTGATTATCGGTTCCATCGCAGTAAGGAGAAGGACACAGGATGGGCTGTCCGCGGGGGTGATCGTCGAACCTTCATGAACGGATGGAGACTTCACTTGACCCAAATCTTCAGAGAGCTTAAGAATCCTTGCCTTAGATGGATTGGAGTCATCAAATCCCATGAATGAATCAAACTGGTCGATCAGATCAAGTGCATGTCCGTCCGGGTGCGCGGTACGAACCAAACGGGCCAAAAGAGATAGGCTGTGACCTGAATCGGATTCCTCTCGATCAAAGTGGGTTCTTGCTTGACTGTTGGTCTTAGAATGACGAGTAGGACGGGAAATAAGGCGTGTGGATTGATCAGTTTGGCCATCTGGTCGTGGATCCAGCCTAAGGTCCTTCCCGGGTGCACGCGGGTCGATCCGGTACACGGCTCGGTTTGTCTGTCTGGTACGGCCGGATGGATGAACCTCAGCTGAACTGATGTGGTCTTCCTGATCACCATGTTGGGGCTGTGTCATGTCCTGGTCCACGTCCTGAGGTGCATCATTCCCTCCCTCTTCAAAAGGATTTGTCCACAAATCCGGATCATCTGGACGAAAAGGAGATAGATCAGAAACATTAAAACTCGAAGAGATGTCATACTTACCTTGAAGATCAAGCTGATAGGCATTGTCATGGATCTTCTTAAGGATCTGAAAGGGACCATCGACCCTTGGCATGAGTTTGGACTTTCTTTCGTCAGGGAACCGTTCCTTCCTTAGATCCCAAACAAGATCGCCCACCTCAAAGACAACTTCGGTTCTTTTCTTGTTTGCCCTTCTTGTGAAGCCCTCGGTTCTGGCTGAGATGTTGGCACGAACCGTCTCATGTAGCTTCTGAATGGTGTCAGCCTTCCTCTTGCCATCTGTACAAACTCTTTCACTCAAAGGCAAAGGCAAAAGATCAAGTGGAGATAAGGGATTGAAACCATAAACAACCTCAAATGGAGAAAACTTAGTAGAAGAATGCAAAGAATGATTATAAGCAAATTCTACATGAGGCAAACATTCTTCCCAAGTTCTCAGATTTTTCTTAATCAATGATCTAAGCAAAGTGGACAAGGTCGGTTCACAACCTCAGTTTGACCATCGGTCTGTGGGTGACAAGTGGTGGAAAACATCAACCTTGTTCCTAACTTAGACCACAAAGTTTTCCAGACATAACTAAGGAACTTAGCATCACGATCAGAAACAATGGTCTTAGGCATGCCGTGCAACCTAACAATTTCTCTAAAGAATAAATCAGCAATATGCACAGCATCATCAGTCTTATGACAAGGTATGAAATGAGCCATCTTAGAGAACCTATCAACAACCACAAAGATAGAATCTCGGCCAGATCTGACCTAGGCAATCCAAGTACAAAGTCCATCGAAATATCAACCCAAGGATGAGATGGAATGGGTAGGGCCGAGTACAAACCTTGGTTCAGTGCCTTAGACTTGGCTTTCTTGCACCACACATCGCCACAGATCCGCTCCACATCTTTCATCAAAATCGGCCAAAAGAAATGCTCATGTACGACCTTGTGTGTCTTCTTGATTCCGAAATGTCCCATAAGGCCTCCTCCATGTGCTTCCCTGAGAAACAACTCCCTCAAAGAACATTGGGGCACACACAAGCGGTTATCAAAGAATAAAAATCCAGAATCTTGATAATACTTCCCATAAGCCGGATCAGTTGCATATAAATCTTTGATAAATTCAAAACCGAGCAACTTTGTTTCAAGAGCTGAGAGAAGTGCATACCTTCGGGACAAGGCATCAGCAACTACATTTTCCTTACCTTGCTTGTACTTGATGACGTAAGGAAATGTCTCAATGAACTCGACCCAACGGGCATGTCTTTGTTCAGCTTCTGCTGGCCTTTATGGTGTTTCAAGGACTGGTGATCGGTGTGAATCACAAACTCCTTTGGCCAGAGATAGTGCTGCCACGTCTGAAGAGCCCTCACCAAAGCATACAGCTCTTTGTCGTAAGGGGTAGTTGAGCGTGGCTCCACCAAGCTTCTCACTGAAGTAAGCAATGGGCTTCCTTTCCTGCATCAAAACAGCACCAATACCAACACCAGAAGCATCACACTCGATCTCAAAGTCTTAGAAATCAGGAAGAACAAGTAAAGGAGCATGAGTTAACTTCCTTTAAGACTTGAAATGCTTCCTCCTGATCATGTTCCCACTTGAAACCAACATTCTTCTTGATCACTTCAGTAAGTGGGGCTGCAATGGTACTGAAATCCTGGACGAACCGACGGTAGAAACCGGCAAGGCCGTGAAACTCCTCACTTGCCCACTGTGGTCGGACTTGGCCAATCTCGGATGGCCTTGATCTTCTCCTCGTCCACCCTGAGTCCATCAGCACCTACAACAAAACCTAAGAACACCACGTGATCTGTTCCAAAAGAGCATTTACTAAGATTTGCAAACAGCCTTTCTTTCCTAAGAACTGAGAACAGATTTCAAATGCTTTTATGATCATCTAGGTTCTTGCTGTAAATGAGAATGTCATGAAAGTAAATAACCACGAAATGACCAATGACTGCTCTCAGAATATGATTCATCAAACGCATGAAAGTGCTAGGTGCATTAATGAGACCAAATGGCATAACAAGCCACTCATACAATCCTAGCTTAGTCTTAAATGCAGTTTTCCATTCATCACCTTCTTTCATCCTAATCTGGTGATAGCCACTTTTCAAATCAATTTTAGAAAACTGAAGAACCATGCAACTCATCTAGCATGTCATCAAGCCTAGGAATGGGATGCCTATATTTTACCGTAATGTTGTTGATGGCACGGCAGTCCACACATGCCATGAACCATCCTTCTTGGGCACAAGGAGAACTGGTACGCACAAGGACTGAGGCTTTCCTGGATGTAGCCTTTCTCAAGAAGCTCACCGATTTGTTTCTGAAGTTCCTTGGTCTCGACCGGATTGGTACGTAAGCTGGTCGGTTCGCGAGAGGCACCTGGAACAATGTCTATCTGATGCTCAATCGCCGTATTGGTGGCAATCCTGTGGATTCTCATCTGGAAAGACATCAGAAAAGTCCTGCAAAACATCTAGCAACTCACTCGAATCTCGGTGCAAGGTCGGAAGAAGTAGCCATAAGAGATTCTTTATACACAAGTAAAAGAAATGGCTTTTGAGAGCAAAGAGATTTCCGAACCTGACTTTCTTTAAGATAGAAGTTGGAGTTTCTTTTGGATGTCTCAGGCTCATCAGGTTTAGGCTCTTTTTCACGGTTCTTCTTGAGCTGAAGTTGATCTTGATGAACCTCCAAAGGTGTCAAAGGGACCAACGTGATCTTCTTGCCATTATGGTCAAAGGAGGTCGGTTTGTGAAGCCATCATGCACGAGCTTCTTATCAAACTGCCATGGCCGACCCAAGAGAATGTGGCATGCGTCCATGGGAAGAACATTACAGACAAGCTCATCTTCATATCGCCCAATGGTAAGGGGACCGTGACTATTCCTTCACATACTGCTCACCAGCCTCGTTTAGCCATTCCAACCTGAACGGACGAGAGGGGCCTGGTGACAAGTCCAAGTTTCCTGACAAGAATGTCACTAGCAACGTTAGTACAACTTCCACCATCAATGATTAAAGAAGTGTTTCTTATAACTAAACAACGACAATCAGAAAGATGATGCCTTTGATTATTTGTTTTCCTTTATAAACTTAACGCTTGAAGCGTCAGCTTCAATGAAAACAGGCCTTTACTCACGACTGTGATTTAAGTGTGGGGAGGTACCAAGTATTCGATCATGTTTGCTTTGTGATTGAGAGTCTCATGCATTGCATTGTACATTCATATATACATAGAAAAACCAAAAAATTAAATTTTTGAATCATGTAGATTGCATCACTTGCATCCTTAAGATTGAGTCTAGAGCATATAAGTTGCATTCATTTGCATATGGAGCATTGCCTTGTAAAGAACACTTGTTTGCACTGAATTTGACACCTAGTTAAACATATCAAGTAGCTTAAGCATCTTTTGAAGGCTTGCATGCTTTGAGCCTTGAAAACTCTTCTTGAAACTTGCTTGCTTGCTTGATAGTGGCATTGTTCTTAAGACCAGCTCCATCCTGAACTTAGACTTGAATGAACTTAATTTCTCTTGCATATGGGCATTTGCAATCTCATACACATTTGGGTTATCTTTCCCCATTATACCACTCTTTGTTAACCCAAATGGCACATCCATACCCTTGAACCCTAGCCATTCTTTGAAGCTACATTGATTTGCATGAGTGAGGCCTTTTCGATAGCTTGTCATGTGCAAAATCTTGAGAGTATTGGGGCGACATGGATTTGTTCTCATCTCTTGCTAGCATAGGGTCCTCATTTGAGCTAGCTTCTAGGATGGTGAGTGGGGTCTTTGTTACTTAATGGTTTATATCTTGGGTTTGGAGTGTGACAATGTTGCGATTGTTGAGCAAAAGAATGTATTGAGAAAGAAAAGCCCTAGGGACCTATAAAAGTTAAAACTCTTGTGTAATGTTTGAGACCTTCCCCTATACATAAAAAAGAAAAGAAAAGAAAAGGAAAAAGAAAAATAAAGATTCAATAAGATAGTGGAGAAGGGAAAACAAAAAGTTTTAGAGCTTAGGAATGTGAATTGTGAATAAAAGGGTCCTTAGTGGTTGAATCTTGAAGAAACAAAATTGTTCATTGGGTGAGTGATGTGAGTATTTTTCATTTTGGGTTATGGGATGAATAAAAAAGGGTTTAGAACTTGTAATCTCTTAGGAATGGATAAAATGGTGAGGATGGATCCATGTATGCATGAATTGCTCTTAGTCTTAAATAAATTTTGCATAATGATTAAGCTCCTTGATTTTTGAGTGATTTCCACCTTAAAAAGATGCATTGAACCCTCCTTTTATCCATATTAGACCATTTGATCACCTAGCCAAATGATTGAGATCATGTGCCCATTTGTGAGACTTCACCTGTGTGTGTGTGTGTGAATCAATGTGAGGGCTGGTTAAGAGAGTTTGTTGGTTGATAAGCATTGCTTCTTGTGTAGAGGCATAAGAGTAATTGATAGGCCTTGTGAAGCTAGAGCATAATAAGAGAGTTTTGCTCATGCTATTTGCTATGTTTCTTTAGGATGTCTGTTGGGGTCAAAAACGGTTATCTCGAAATCTACGGCTAAAGATCCTTCCAAACTCGAAGATTTTCCGCCGAGCGACTAGCGGGAAAGATCGAGCAACAAAACCCATGGGCGGCGGGGCGGCCTGGCGCCGGCACGGGCTGGCCTGGCGCCGGCGGCATCGGCCTGGCCCGGCGGCACTGGAGGCGGCCGGCCTGGCGCCGGTGGCACGCGGGCGTGGGCGCCTGGCGCCGGCACACCGGTTTGGCGCCGGCACAGGACGCGGGCGGCCTGGCGCGCAGCGGGGCGGTGACCTGGCGCCGGCGGCACCCGACCTGGCGCGGCACCGTCAGCGGGCGGCCTGGCGGCGGCACCTGGCCTGGCGCCGGTCCGGCCCTCCCTGGTCTCGGTCCCATCGTGCTCGGTCTGATCCCATCTTGGCTTGTTCGGATCAATCCTCGTGAGTTTGGTATAATCAAGGCTACGGAATAAACTTCGATTCGGTTGGAATCATCCTCGATGTTTTACGATAGAAACTAGAGGGATTGGATTTCTCGTAGAAGACATCGTATAAAACAAAGATCGATTAACGTTTAACGACTTAAGACAAGTCCACGGACTTACTTACGATTTTTCAGAATTCAGGCCCAATCAGGCTATGACGGTTTATCCGATTTCCCGAAACATCGGATAAACATCAAGTCACCGGAAGATAGCGGAAAACTCGAGGATAATTACGAAGACCGACGAAAATGGAACATTTCCTGAAGAGATAAGCTTGGGACCAAAGGCGAGGTCCATCATCCTAAGGCAAACCGACCTAGGAGTGGGTATATAAGGAGAGTAAGAGCAGAGGAGAAGGTGATCCACCCTAAATCTGATCACTCGACCGGTATGAAGAGATATGAACTCCAAAGAGAACTGATGGATTGTATGACGACACAAAGGGTTGCGGAAAGACCCAATGATACTGCCTGGGTGCTTGAATGTCGCCTGATATGACTCACAGGTCCGACAAGGAAGCAAACTCGTTCAGTTGCCGGATATGACGCACCGGTCCAACTAGAATGAGGCGTTCGTTTGGAGCTAACCACACCAAAGAAACTAAAAGTGTTCTTGACAAAGAACAGAGAGTAAAAACTCAAATAAAAGAAGAAATTTCGTTGATAATGTTGCAAAGAAATGGGAGTACAATTTATAGAGTTTTGAGTCAAAGAGAAATAAAGAAAAGTGCAGAAAACAATGCATAGAAAACATAAATTTGACTAGATCTAGTCAAAGTGTGGAAAGCAAGGAAGACTGGTCAAAGCACGGTCTCAGATGTTGACTGGTCCAGATACATCGGAGTCTAGGTGCGTCCGTGATTATCGGTTCCATCGCAGTAAGGAGAAGGACACAGGATGGGCTGTCCGGGGGTGATCGTCGAACCTTCATGAGCGGATGGAGACTTCACTTGACCCAAATCTTCAGAGAGCTTAAGAATCCTTGCCTTAGATGGATTGGAGTCATCAAATCCCATGAATGAATCAAACTGGTCGATCAGATCAAGTGCATGTCCGTCCGGGTGCGCGAACCAAACGGGCCAAAAGAGATAGGCTGTGACCTGAATCGGATTCCTCTCGATCAAAGTGGGTTCTTGCTTGACTGTTGGTCTTAGAATGACGAGTAGGACGGGAAATAAGGCGTGTGGATTGATCAGTTTGGCCATCTGGTCGTGGATCCAGCCTAAGGTCCTTCCCGGGTGCACGCGGGTCGATCCGGTACACGGCTCGGTTTGTCTGTCTGGTACGGCCGGATGGATGAACCTCAGCTGAACTGATGTGGTCTTCCTGATCACCATGTTGGGGCTGTGTCATGTCCTGGTCCACGTCCTGAGGTGCATCATTCCCTCCCTCTTCAAAAGGATTTGTCCACAAATCCGGATCATCTGGACGAAAAGGAGATAGATCAGAAACATTAAAACTCGAAGAGATGTCATACTTACCTTGAAGATCAAGCTGATAGGCATTGTCATGGATCTTCTTAAGGATCTGAAAGGGACCATCGACCCTTGGCATGAGTTTGGACTTTCTTTCGTCAGGGAACCGTTCCTTCCTTAGATGAACCCAAACAAGATCGCCCACCTCAAAGACAACTTCGGTTCTTTTCTTGTTTGCCCTTCTTGTGAAGCCCTCGGTTCTGGCTGAGATGTTGGCACGAACCGTCTCATGTAGCTTCTGAATGGTGTCAGCCTTCCTCTTGCCATCTGTACAAACTCTTTCACTCAAAGGCAAAGGCAAAAGATCAAGTGGAGATAAGGGATTGAAACCATAAACAACCTCAAATGGAGAAAACTTAGTAGAAGAATGCAAAGAATGATTATAAGCAAATTCTACATGAGGCAAACATTCTTCCCAAGTTCTCAGATTTTTCTTAATCAATGATCTAAGCAAAGTGGACAAGGTCCGTTCACAACCTCAGTTTGACCATCGGTCTGTGGGTGACAAGTGGTGGAAAACATCAACCTTGTTCCTAACTTAGACCACAAAGTTTTCCAGACATAACTAAGGAACTTAGCATCACGATCAGAAACAATGGTCTTAGGCATGCCGTGCAACCTAACAATTTCTCTAAAGAATAAATCAGCAATATGCACAGCATCATCAGTCTTATGACAAGGTATGAAATGAGCCATCTTAGAGAACCTATCAACAACCACAAAGATAGAATCTCGGCCAGATCTGACCTAGGCAATCCAAGTACAAAGTCCATCGAAATATCAACCCAAGGATGAGATGGAATGGGTAGGGCCGAGTACAAACCTTGGTTCAGTGCCTTAGACTTGGCTTTCTTGCACACCACACATCGCCACAGATCCGCTCCACATCTTTCATCAAAATCGGCCAAAAGAAATGCTCATGTACGACCTTGTGTGTCTTCTTGATTCCGAAATGTCCCATAAGGCCTCCTCCATGTGCTTCCCTGAGAAACAACTCCCTCAAAGAACATTGGGGCACACACAAGCGGTTATCAAAGAATAAAAATCCAGAATCTTGATAATACTTCCCATAAGCCGCTTTGGAACACTTTTTGAAAATCTCTTTGAAATCCGGATCAGTTGCATATAAATCTTTGATAAATTCAAAACCGAGCAACTTTGTTTCAAGAGCTGAGAGAAGTGCATACCTTCGGGACAAGGCATCAGCAACTACATTTTCCTTACCTTGCTTGTACTTGATGACGTAAGGAAATGTCTCAATGAACTCGACCCAACGGGCATGTCTTTTGTTCAGCTTCTGCTGGCCTTTATGGTGTTTCAAGGACTGGTGATCGGTGTGAATCACAAACTCCTTTGGCCAGAGATAGTGCTGCCACGTCTGAAGAGCCCTCACCAAAGCATACAGCTCTTTGTCGTAGTGGGGTGGTTGAGCGTGGCTCCACCAAGCTTCTCACTGAAGTAAGCAATGGGCTTCCTTTCCTGCATCAAAACAGCACCAATACCAACACCAGAAGCATCACACTCGATCTCAAAAGTCTTAGAGAAATCAGGAAGAACAAGTAAAGGAGCATGAGTTAACTTCCCTTTTAAGACTTGAAATGCTTCCTCCTGATCATGTTCCCACTTGAAACCAACATTCTTCTTGATCACTTCAGTAAGTGGGGCTGCAATGGTACTGAAATCCTGGACGAACCGACGGTAGAAACCGGCAAGGCCGTGGAAACTCCTCACTTCGCCAACTGTGGTCGGACTTGGCCAATCTCGGATGGCCTTGATCTTCTCCTCGTCCACCCTGAGTCCATCAGCACCTACAACAAAACCTAAGAACACCACGTGATCTGTTCCAAAAGAGCATTTACTAAGATTTGCAAACAGCCTTTCTTTCCTAAGAACTTCGAGAACAGATTTCAAATGCTTTTTATGATCATCTAGGTTCTTGCTGTAAATGAGAATGTCATGAAAGTAAATAACCACGAAATGACCAATGACTGCTCTCAGAATATGATTCATCAAACGCATGAAAGTGCTAGGTGCATTAATGAGACCAAATGGCATAACAAGCCACTCATACAATCCTAGCTTAGTCTTAAATGCAGTTTTCCATTCATCACCTTCTTTCATCCTAATCTGGTGATAGCCACTTTTCAAATCAATTTTAGAGAAAACTGAAGAACCATGCAACTCATCTAGCATGCCATCAAGCCTAGGAATGGGATGCCTATATTTTACCGTAATGTTGTTGATGGCACGGCAGTCCACACACATGCGCCATGAACCATCCTTCTTGGGCACAAGGAGAACTGGTACGGCACAAGGACTGAGGCTTTCCTGGATGTAGCCTTTCTCAAGAAGCTCACCGATTTGTTTCTGAAGTTCCTTGGTCTCGACCGGATTGGTGCGTAAGCTGGTCGGTTCGGCAGAGGCACCTGGAACAATGTCTATCTGATGCTCAATCGCTCGTATTGGTGGCAATCCCTGTGGATTCTCATCTGGAAAGACATCAGAAAAGTCCTGCAAAACATCTAGCAACTCACTCGGAATCTCCGGTGCAAGGTCGGAAGAAGTAGCCATAAGAGATTCTTTATACACAAGTAAAAGAAATGGCTTTTGAGAGCAAAGAGATTTCCGAACCTGACTTTCTTTAAGATAGAAGTTGGAGTTTCTTTTGGATGTCTCAGGCTCATCAGGTTTAGGCTCCTTTTCACGGTTCCTCTTGAGCTGAAGTTGATCTTGATGAACCTCCAAAGGTGTCAAAGGGACCAACGTGATCTTCTTGCCATTATGGTCAAAGGAGTGTCGGTTTGTGAAGCCATCATGCACGAGCTTCTTATCAAACTGCCATGGCCGACCCAAGAGAATGTGGCATGCGTCCATGGGAAGAACATTACAGACAAGCTCATCTTCATATCGCCCAATGGTAAGGGGGACCGTGACCTATTCCTTCACATACTGCTCACCAGCCTCGTTTAGCCATTCCAACCTGAAAGGACGAGAGAGGGGCCTGGTGACAAGTCCAAGTTTCCTGACAAGAATGTCACTAGCAACGTTAGTACAACTTCCACCATCAATGATTAAAGAACAGTCTCTTCAGAGACTAAACAACGAGAATGAAAGAGATTCTCCCTTTGTTCTTTTTCATTGGTTTTGGGTTGAACACTCAAGGATCTCCTAGTGACAAGTAGTGGTCTGTGAGCTGGATAGTCGTAGATGTCCTCCTCATCAAAGATAGGACCGGAATCAGCATCAAAGTTTGGACCAGAATCATCGACCGAGTGGTCGTCCTCCTCATCGAAGATGGGACCGAGTGGATCGTCCAAAGGCTTCCTAGTAACGAGAAGTGGTCCATGATGTGGATAATCGAATGGTTCCTCATCATCATCAAAGACTGGACCCGAATCCTCTTCATCCTCCTTTTCATCCACGGACTCGACCTAACCATTCTCCATGAGAATCATCACCCTTTCGTTAGGACATTTGTTGGCATAGTGCCCTAGACCTTGACACTTGAAGCACCTGATGTCTCTTGCACGGCTAGGAGTCTCAACTGCTTTTCCTTTGTCAAAACGAGCAGGGACATCAGTCTTAAAAGCATTATTTGTTGTGGAAGAAGACTTACCCTTGTCTTGATAGCTTGGTTTGGGGGCAAAGGCCGGTTTGGTAGCAAAGGCCGGCTTGGAGTAGCTCTTCCTCTTGGTTTGCTGTTCGATCAGAATTGCTTTGTGAAGCATCTGGTTCAGGCTTTCATAGTCTTGAAGCTCCATACGGTCTTGGATGTCTCGGTTGAGTCCAGCTAGGAACCGGGCCATGGTTGCTTCCAAAGTCTCGTCCACATCGGCTTTGATCATCAAAGTCTCCATTTCTTGGAAATAATCTTCCACGGACTTAGTTCCCTGAAGCAAACGTCTCAGCCTTTGGTGAAGGTCACGATGGTAGTGTTCTGGAACAAACCGTCTCCGCATCAAGGTTGTGAGCTCGTCCCATGAGGCTATTGGCCGGACACCACTCCTTCTCCTGCTAGTCACAACTTGATCATACCAATTAATAGCATAGCCAGAAAATTCAGTTGCAGCCAATCTAACTTTCTTAAGTTCAGAGAAGTTTTGACAATCAAAGACAAGTTCAATTTTTCTTTCCCATTCATGAAAAGCATCAGGATCATTTTTTCCCTCAAAAGGTGGAATTTTCAGTTTCAATCCTCCTAAACCATTATCAGCCCTATCTTCCCTAGCAAAAGGATTGATATCACCTTGAGTTTGGTTTCTGTGACCTCTCCTAGGTCGGTTGATGGATCGATCATCGTCCACTTGGAAGTCCTCCTCTTGGATATCATCATCTGATCGGTTGTTCCTCCTTGGACGATCTCTCCGTGCTCCGGTTCTGGTTTGGGTCGGCTGGATAGCCTCTATTGCATCAAGCCGTTGATGGATCTGTTCCCAACCTGAATTCATAAGATTAGCAATATTGTCATTCAAAGCTCGCATCTGCAAGTTAGATAAACCAGCATAAGAGTTTCCTGGTCGGCTCCTTTCATCCTCACTAGTCATGATTCCTGAAAATTTTAAACACAAAACGTTAGATAAAACCTCACACACTCAAGTGTTTGATCCTCACCCACACACGTGTTTCTCTCGTTTAAAGTGTGCACTCAAAGTCTTATACTCAAAGTTCTAAGAAGAACAACTCTAGGAATCCCCAACGGGTAGATCCAAACGAAAGTGTTTTAAGATAGAAAGATAAGAGATTTAGAGGGAACCCGCCTTAACCACCTCAAAGGCTGGATTTCTCCTCAGCCAGCAGGCTTACTCTTCCACCACCAATCCACAAATCAATCTCTTTTTGAATCTTTTTTTTTACTTTTTTCTTTTATAGATCTTTTTTTTTATAAAATGGATGGTAATGGGGGATTCAAGATAGAAAGAAGAAGAAGTGTTTAGAAGAATTGGAAAGATGAGAAGATGGAATGATAATAGAGTTACGGAAGAGTGGCTCTGATACCACTTGATCCACCCTAAATCTGATCACTCGACCGGTATGAAGAGATATGAACTCCAAAGAGAACTGATGGATTGAATGACGACACAAAGGGTTGCGGAAAGACCCAATGATCCTGCCTGGGTGCTTGAATGTCGCCTGATATGACTCACAGGTCCGACAAGGAAGCAAACTCGTTCAGTTGCTGGATATGACGCACCGGTCCAACTAGAATGAGGCGTTCGTTTGGAGCTAACCACACCAAAGAAACTAAAAGTGTTCTTGACAAAGAACAGAGAGTAAAAACTCAAATAAAAGAAGAAATTTCGTTGATAATGTTGCAAAGAAATGGGAGTACAATTTATAGAGTTTTGAGTCAAAGAGAAATAAAGAAAAGTGCAGAAAACAATGCATAGAAAACATAAATTTGACTAGATCTAGTCAAAGTGTGGAAAGCAAGGAAGACTGGTCAAAGCACGGTCTCAGATGTTGACTGGTCCAGATACATCGGAGTGTCTAGGTGCGTCCGTGATTATCGGTTCCATCGCAGTAAGGAGAAGGACACACGATGGGCTGTCCGCAGGGGTGATCGTCGAACCTTCATGAACGGATGGAGACTTCACTTGACCTAAATCTTCAGAGAGCTTAAGAATCCTTGCCTTAGATGGATTGGAGTCATCAAATCCCATGAATGAATCAAACTGGTCGATCAGATCAAGTGCATGTCCGTCCGGGTGCGCAGTACGAACCAAACGGGCCAAAAGAGATAGGCTGTGACCTGAATCGGATTCCTCTCGATCAAAGTGGGTTCTGGCTTGACTGTTGGTCTTAGAATGACGAGTAGGACGGGAAATAAGGCGTGTGGGTTGATCAGTTTGGCCATCTGGTCGTGGATCCAGCCTAAGGTCCTTCCCGGGTGCACGCGGGTCGATCCGGTACACGGCTCGGTTTGTCTGTCTGGTACGGCCGGATGGATGAACCTCAGCTGAACTGATGTGGTCGTCCTGATCCCCATGTTGGGGCTGTGTCATGTCCTGGTCCACGTCCTGAGGTGCATCAGAAGGGGATCCGAAAATTGGACTTAGAGCATCCTGCTAGCTTAGAAGAACTAGGATTTAGGTGGTTAGACTAGCGGAGCAAGGCTTAGGACGTTTGGCTGCCTGCGACTCTATCTTTTTCTTTAATCGCAAATCTCTCTGTCTTTCGAAGAATCCTTGTACTCGTTTCTTTCATCTAATAAAACGCCTTCGGGCAAATATTACAATTCCCATCTTTGTCTTCTATTTACTTTATCGATTTCTTGTGGCAACGCAGAGAATCCGGACCTTCAAGGAAAGTTGGGTTTACTTGGCTTTCCTCCGCAATCTTATTTATCGGAAATTGACGGTGTGAATTTCGGTTCCCACAGTTTGGCTAGAAGGAGGGGGATTCTCTAACTCAAAACCACCGATCGAAGTTCAGTATGGCTACTTCGTCAGTCCGCAACATCGTATCTTCGAGGATCGAGCAACGGCTAGTATAGCCAAACCTCACAACAATCTCCTCGTAATAGAACTTGCGATCCAGGGTATTGACGTAGCAAGGGTATTAGTCGACACCGGGTGCTCGGCTAATATTATCTATCAAAGCACCCTCGAGAGGATGGCGTCGATCTAAGCATCCTTACAGATGACCCCAGCCCAGTATTCGGACTCTCGGGAAGTTATGACCCTCGGTTCGACTAACCTCTCAGTCAGACCGGCGCCGCCAAAACGTGGAATTCCTGGTGATCGATGGTCCAACATCATACAATGCGATAGTTGGAACACCCTGGCTAAACTCCATGAGAGCGATCCCATCGACATTCCACCTATGCCTCAAGTTCCGACACCTTCGGGTCGAAACAATACATGGTAGTCACGACAGCGCAAATCTACCTTACCGAACTAAAGCGGAAAAATTCAAATCGAGACCTCTCGAAAAGCAAGCGATTCACGATTAGCGGAAACTTTCTGGCAGTCCCAAAGAGCTGAGGCCCTGGAAGGGCGTGAACCAACCTGCGAACCGGTGGTCTCAATCTGCCTCGACGATTCCTTCCGGAATGGTGCGAAATCGAGCCAACCTCCGCGAACCGATGAAAGCAGAGCTCATCGCATGCCTCAAAAGAACCTCAGTACGTTAGCTTGGGCTGCGGAGGACATGCCCGAATTGACATTAGCGTTACATGTCACGAACTTAACATCGACCCACTCACAAACCCGTAAAGCAAAAGAGACAAAAGCTGGGACCTGAGCGTGCCACGCAGTCAACGAGGAAGTCGAAAGACTCCTCAAAGTAGGGTCGATAACAGAAGTCAGGTATCGGACTGGCTTGCCAACCTGTCGTGGTAAAAGAAGAGCGGAAAGTGGCGAAGTCTGTGTCGATTTCACGGATCTGAATAAAGCATGTCCAAAGGATTGCTTCCCGCTCCCACACATCGACCGACTGGTCGAAGCAACCGCGGGAAACAAGCTTCTGTCATTCATGGGCGCCGGATACAATCAGATCATGATGAATCGGCGACCGCGAAAAACTGCATTCATCACAGACCGCGAACGTATTGCTACAAGGTAATGCCTTTCGGTCTTAAAACGCGGGTGCAACATATCAGCTTCGTCAACAAAATGTTTGCCGAGCAACTCGGAAAAACTATGGAAGTATACATCGATGATATGCTCGTAAAATCTCTTGACGAACACGATCATATAGCCCACCTAGAGGAATGTTTTGCACGACTCAACCAGCATAACATGAAACTCAACCCGCGAAATGTAGATTCGGTGGCATCGGAGAATTCCTCGGATACCTCGTAACGTATCGCGGAATCGAGGCCAACCCTAAACAAATCGACGACTGATAGAGATGGCCTCCCGAGAACCAAGCGAAGTCCAGAGGCTAACGGAAGAGTCGCGGCTTTGAACCGTTTCATCTCGCTCCACGGATAAGTGCCTACCGTTTCTGAAACATTGAAGGGAAACAAGAAGTTCGAATGGTCCGAGCAATGTAAAAAGCTTTCCAACAGTTGAAACATTACCTGGCCACTCCACCAGTCCTCGCAAAACCGGTGGAAGGTGAACCTCTTTTCCTCTATATCGCAGTTTCCGCAACGGCAGTCAGTGGCGTCTTGATACGAGAAGAACGCGGCGAACAAAAGCCAATCTTTTACGTAAGCAAGACGTTACTGGATGCGGAAACTCGATACCCGCTAATGGAAAAATTAGCATTCGCCGTCATAACCTCGGCAAGAAAACTAAGACCATATTTCCAGTCTCATACTATAGTGGTTCTCACCACGTTCCCGCTGCGGATAATCCTGCATAGTCCGATTCAATCCGGTAGGCTCGCAAAATGGGCAATCGAACTGAGTGAATACGACTCGAATATCGCCCAAGGACATGTGCAAAGTCCCAAGTACTTGCGGATTTCTTGGTAGAGTTACCCACTAGAAGCATGACTAACGAGGAACCAAACTCAACTTGGGTTCTCCACGTCAACGGATCTTCATCCAAACAAGGATCCGGAATCGGAATACGACTCACCTCTCCTAACGGGGAAATCCTAGAACAGTCTTTCCGATTGGCTTTTCATGCTTCAAACAATGAGGCAGAATACGAAGCACTCGTCGCAGGCTTGCGGCTGGCCCATGGGTTAAAAATCCGTAATATTCACGCTTACTGCGATTCTCAGTTAGTCGCCAATCAATACAGCGGAGAATATGAGGCAAGAGACGAAAGGATGGACGCATATCTAAAACTCGTCCAAGAACTGGCTCGAAATTTCGACCAGTTCGCCCTGACCAGAATTCCTCGCCCGGAAAACGTCCAGGCGCCTTGGCTGCCTCGCTCAAGCTCAGATCCAGGGCTCCAAAGAGTAATCCCGGTCGAATTCATCGAGCATCCAAGCATCGGACCACCAGTGGTCGCCAATCTAATCGGGACGAGATTGAAGATGCGGAAGAAGTCGAGGATCAACCGAAGCGGATGTGAACCCAACCGAGTATGGCTGCGACAGTCCTTGGATAGAACCAATCCGAGCCTATATCGTGAATGGAACCTTACCCGCCGAAAAATGGGCGGCTCGTAAAGTGAAAACCTGCGCACGGTACGTCACGATAGAGGGAGAAATTTATAAGTGGTGTTTCTCTGGTCCTCTCATGACATGCAGAAGGTGAAAGGCGAGAAGAATCATGGAAGAGGTCCATTCTGGATCATGCGGAAATCATTCTGGCGGAAGATCTCTCGCGGTCAAAATCAAACGCCACGGTTATTATTGGCCAACCATTGTAAAAGACTGCGAAATTCGCCCGGAAGTGCGAGAAATGCCAAAGGCATGCTCCAACAATCCATCAACCCGCGGAGATCCTCTCCTCAATCTCGTCCCCTATCCTTTCATGCGATGGTTCATGGACATCGTCGGACCTATGCACCCATCAAAACAAAAGCGCTTCCTCCTAGTCCTACGGATTTCTTTTCCAAATGGGTAAGCAGAATCCTACGCAAGAATCAAAGACACACAAGTCGAGAACTTTCTCTGGAAACATATCATAACTAGACATGGGGTCCCGTAAATCGTAACAGATAATGGATCTCAATTTATCTCGCTCGATTCAAGCATTCTGCGAAAAATGGAAAATCGACTTACAAAGTCAACTCCCAGATATCCGCAATGCAACGGACAGGCAGAAACCATCAACAAAACCGTCCTTGACGGACTCAAGAAACGCCAGACGCCAAGAAGGGCATGGGCAGGAGCTCGAAGGAGTTCTTTGGTCGCATCGTACAACCCCAAGACGGGCTACGGTGAAACTCCATTCGCCCTCATTTACGAACGGAATGTATGATCCCCGCGAAGTAGAATTCCCGAGTACGGAGAAGATTCCTCCCCGAAGAGAGGATTTAAACGACGCTATGATGCTGGACAATCTCGATCTCATCAATGAACGCGCGACCAGGCACTCATTAGAATCCAGAATTACCAGCACGCCGCGCAAGGTACTACAACTCAACACGCCATCGCGAGGTTCAAAGAAGGCGATTTAGTCTTACGCAAAGTCTTCCAAAACACTGCGAGCCAAACGAAGGAAAACTGGGAGCAAGCTGGGAAGGACCGCACAAAGTCATAAAAGTAGTCCGACCAGGCTCATACCAAATCGCAAACATGCAAGACGCCAAAATCCCGAACTTGGAATGCGAGGCACCTCAAAAAATACTACCACTAAACGATAAAACGTGGTACAAAAGAACTACGAGATGGCTTGATCCCTGACAAAGTGCGTAGGCAACTCGCCAACCGGATTCAGCTATCCCCAATTTAAAAAAGGGGAGTGGGTGCGATACTCGTATACTCCCACAAATTTCAAGACTAAAATTTTCAAACTTTTTCACGACTTTTCAAAATCAGCCGAAACGGCCACAAAAACGGATCTAGTATCCACTAAGCGATTATGACATCAAAAACAAATCGATGGCCAACACTTCCGCGAAGCACTGTGAATGTAGACGCTTCTCCCTGGTCAAACTTACGCGACCCCTTGGTCAGCGCCCAAAACGGAAACAACAGTTTTCTGGCTGCGAACATTCGCAAAGACATCCCCAAAGCCCGCAAGCCGCTTCAACACGAGATGCGGCATAAGGAAAAATCGACCTTCAGCACTGCGAGACGCCGCTAACGCGAAGGACATTCTTTCCGCAAAACATTGCAGACGAAATCTTCGCTCTGAACATACAAACGCACCTCAAAACGGTATCATTTCGTTGTTGCTGATCACAACAAACGAACTCTAACGCCCTAAACAGACAAATAGCCGCCCGAGGGTAGGCTCTCTTACATCCGACAAGGATAAACATAGCGCTATACAAGAAATCAAAATTTTGGTCTAGCTCTTCGTAAGGAAGTAGCTCGACTCACGCAAACAAATCATATAAGCCGACAACAATTCGCGGATTTTAAACGGTACGAGTCAGGTTAAAATCGCAAACAGGCAAAACAAAAGCCGATTTGTCATCGCAAAGCCTCAGTCCGAGTAAACCTAGGTCTTGCCCTAAACCCAGACACGCTGGATCTTGACATCTCACAGACATAGTATGGTATACGAGATCCAAAATTTGTCTCTTCACTTAAGCCTATTCGCTTCACGGTTTTTGTAAATCGGTAAACCGCGGAAAATCTCGCTTTATGCACAATAGTACGGTGATCATCGGGAACTAGGAATGAGACGACAACTCACACCCTCTTTCTGATACTTCAAAAAACTGAAGTTCATAAATAATCGAAAACGCTTCATAGATTGAGACTGCGAAATTCAAACAAAACCCCAAAAGGGGCAGAGATTCAAGCCACCAACGGCCAGTCCGTAAATACATCATGGCCTCTTAACGGCGAAACCCATAAAACGAAATCCCAGAAGGGATTGATAAACCTAGACGCCCCAGGGCGTCATCTTCATCCTCACTCACGACAGGATAGCCTCACCGTCGCCTCCCTCGTCGCATCGCCACTACCAGCCTTGTCCGCCCAACCTCGCAATCTTCTCCCGCGCTCCTGACCTTCTGAGTCTTGGAGGTCGGAGCAGGGTACATTCGGCTTGCAGGCGGCAAGGATTGAATCGAAATCTCCTCGGTGGCGCCCACTCTCCTTTACAGACGATAATCTGGCTTCCTCCAAGTCCAAAGACGGGCCTCGTTACCTCGGCAACTCGAGCTCATTCAAACTCCCTCGATCCCCGCTAAAGCCAAATCCTCTTTCGGATGGCTATCAAGGACTCAAACAGGATGGCCATCCTCGCCGACGACCAAAAGTCATCGCGGGCATCGGCAACCTCCGAGGATCTACGCGTTCATCTCCTCGTGAGCCTGAACCTTCCCCGAAGGCGGACTTCCGAGGATTTACTCCTCTTCTCTTTCTTCACCTTGAGTAATGAACTCGCGGTCTTCCCAAGGTCGCTCAAGATCGCTGATCGAACCTCAAGCTGGGACGTCTGGGCAGCATGGGTGTCCTCGGCGGTCCGCAATGCAGCCTTAGTACGCTTCTGCGCTTCCGCAACGACTCCAGTTCCTGCGATAGACGAATGACTTCCGACCCGACTCGCCAAGCATTCCAATAATCAGCGACACAAACTGCCCGCAAAAGAAGGAGTAAGTATCATCGTAAAAAACGGTGCAAGAATTGCGATAAATTAAAATCGAACCTTGGAACGATGACGTAACGGCTCGAGAGTTCGCTTTCCTCGCTCTTCGCACCCCGCTTCTTTTTCGCTCCGGACGCCGCGCCAGCCCTCGCCCTTCCAGTAAGCGTGGCACCAGCTGGCTGTCCTAAGACGAGTTCCCTCTTCGCCGGGAAGAGGTGCAGATTCTATCGCGTCCTCTCTTCGGAGATCACGATCGAGCAGTCGAAGAACCCGATGGATGGATTTGAACATCAAGAGTCCGTTCGGGAACAATAACCCTTCCGTAGACGGGAGGGCATCGGATGGGACTTTGGGACTGGGAACCGAAGGAGCAGGCAAAGGAATTGGAGCCGCGGAAGGAACATCGGGCGTCTCAGTCCTCGCCCGCGTTGAGCCTTTCGCAGCACTACGCCGATAGCTTAGCCTTGAAAGAATCAAACCCATCAATGAGGGACGGAGTAGCCTCCTGAATGGCCTGAACGGCCGGAGCTTGGCTGGCCGGAACCAACGGAGCTTGGCCGGCCTCACCCATCTCAACATCAGAATCATTTTTTTCAACTTGGGATGAAGACATTTTCTTTCTTGAGTGAGAAGAAGAGAGAATTTGAAAAGATGTGAAGAATGAGAAGGGAAGGCTGGCTATTTATAAGAAAAAGGGGTGATGACACAGGAAAAATCCTTAGCGAAAATTTCGATTTTCAAAAATTCAAATCACTCGCCCGCAAAATCGTCTCCGATCTTACGAGCTGGGGGGCTAACTGTTGGGGTCAAAAATAGTTATCTCGAAATCTATGGCTAAAGATCCTTCCAAACTCGTAGATTTCCCGCACGAACGACTAGCGGGGGAAAGATCGAGCAACAAAACCCACGACGCCGACGGCCTGGCGGCGGCACGAGGGACGCGGGCGGCCTGGTGCGCGGCACCGCCTGGCGCCCGGCACACGGACGCTGGCCAGCCTGGCGCCGGCGGCACCCGCCTGGCGCCGGCGATGCTGGATGTGGGCGCCTGGCGCCGGCGGCACCGCCTGGCGCCGGCGGCACCGCCGCGGGCGGCCTGGCGCCGGCACACTCCGCGCTGGCGCCCGGCGGCACGCTGGATGCGGGTCAGCCTGGCGCCGCGGCACCTCGCCTGGCGCCGTCGGCACCGTCCGCGCGGGCGGCCTGGCGCCGGCGGCACCGCCACGCTGGCGGCCTGGCGCCGGTCCACGCCCTCGCCCTGGTCTAGTCCCATCGTGCTCGGTCTGATCCCATCTTGGCTTGTTGGATCAATCCTCGTGAGTTTGGTATAATCAAGGCTACGGAATAAACTTTCGATTCGGTTGGAATCATCCTTGATGTTTTACGATAGAAACTAGAGGGATTGGATTTCTCGTAGAAGACATCGTATAAAACAAAGATCGATTAACTTGAACATCGATCCTTTAAGCTATACGGTTTATTCTTCGAGAAAGATCGTCTTTCCGAGAAATCGTATAAAACGTTTAACGACTTAAGACAAGTCCACAGACTTACTTACGATTTTTCAGAATTCCCCAATCAGGCTATGACGGTTTATCCGATTTCCCGAAACGTCGGATAAACATCAAGTCACCGGAAGATAGCGGAAAACTCGAGGATAATTACGAAGACCGACGAAAATGGAACATTTCCTGAAGAGATAAGCTTGGGCCCAAAGGCGAGGTCCATCATCCTAAGGCAAACCGACATAGGAGTGGGTATATAAGGAGAGCAAGAGCAGAGGAGAAGGGGATCCGAAAATTGGACTTAGAGCATCCTGCTAGCTTAGAAGAACTAGGGTTTAGGTGGTTAGACTAGCGGAGCAAGGCTTATGACGTTTGGCTGCCTGCGACTCTATCTTTTTCTTTAATCGCAAATCTCTCTGTCTTTCGGAGAATCCTTGTACTCGTTTCTTTCATCTAATAAAACGCCTTCGGGCAAATATTACAATTCCCATCTTTGTCTTCTGTTTACTTTATCGATTTCGTGTGGCAACGCAGAGAATCCGGACCTTCAAGGAAAGTCGGGTTTACTTGGCTTTCCTCCGCAATCTTATTTATCGGAAATTGACGGTGTGAATTTCGGTTCCCACAATGTCAAGTTGAGTGCTATGAGAGTTTCTTTTGACTTTGCTTCCCTCTTTATGTCTCTCCTCTTTGTGTTTTGAAAAGATTACTTGAGGACAAGTAAAGGTCTAGTGTGGGGGAGTGATATCTTGCATATTTACATGTTTTTAGCATCCATATCTCATGCATTTTGATCATATATGTTAGACATTAGGCATCTTTAGGTCCATTTTGCATTCATTTATCCTTATCAGGTGTTGGAGTATGCTTTGGTGTGATTTGAGGTGTTTGGAAGCCTTATGGCCCAAAAAGTGGTGAAGAATCAAGTTTGGCCATGAAAAGAGAAGTCAATCCATGATCTGGTCAAGACAAAGATGAGCATGGACAGAGGCCGTAGAGATGTCTTCTGTTGCTAAGATTTTGTGGAGACACAGAAAATTGAGTTAGCTTTCCAATGGAAGTGGTTTCAAGTCATTTGGAGCTATATTCGAGGAGTTATGATCAGTTTACTAGAAGCACATCAAGCTGACCGGGGAGAGTGGTCCGAGATGAGCAACCCGGTCGGGAAAAGAGCAGCTGGATGAGATTGGTCCGGGATGACTAGGCCTGGGAGAGGTACCCGTCCGCGAAGGTCGCCAGCAGAACGGATGGCCGGAGAGGATGGACCGGCTTGATGACCCCGGTCGGGAGAGAAGTGCTGGACGAGACCAGGCCAGGGAGAGCAGGCCGGGAAGCGACACCCGGTTGGGAAGTAAAGACGCGTCAAGGGCATGGCATGACCGGGATGGACGGACCGGCTTCATGCACCCGGTCGGGAAGGATGATCAAGACATGGACCGGGTGAGCAGGACCGGTTTGGACAACATCACCTGACCCGGGTGGCTAGAGCTTCTTCCTTTTCTTGGCTTCTGATTGGTCAAAAATCATGTGGCACCAAGGACCTTTTGGACTTTTCTCTTATGTTTCTAAGGGCTTTCAAGCCTTGTATAAATACTCTTGTAATCTCTTTTGGAGATCTAACTTCTTTTCTCTCAAAAACACATTTAGATCTTGAAAAAAGCTTGGATCTTTGATCCTTTTCATCTCATTTCTTTGTGTTTATTAGATTATCTTCTTCTCTAATCATGTTTAGCCTTGAATCATCATTGATTTTGAGGTTTTCCATGGCCATTAGTGAGTAGATCTATCTAGGATTCATGGACTTGGGAGACTAAGGGTGATTAGGTGTAGATCTAAGATGTTTTAGTTTAAATCCTTCTTGATCCTTGCTTGTTGAGGGTTCTTAATGCCATTTTGGTCTACACCATATCAAAATAGGTCTATAGGCATTTCCTGCCCACAAGGTGTATAATGAAATGCCTGAACCAACTCTTCAATGCTTTTAGCTTATCTTTGCCAAATACCTTTGATGTTAAAGGAGCTAGGATTGCTAGTAGACTTGCTCTTAATGATTGTTTGCATATTATTCAGCCAATGACCATTTGATGCTTGTGATATGTTGGTAAATGAGCATTCTTCTTGACCATAGAGCTTGCTTAGGATTGTGTCTAGGCTTAAGGTGTTAGATTGATTGAATGTTTGCCATCTTAGATTAAAGCTTGATCACCCAAAGTCCATTCCCTTGTCTCAAGAATCCCCTTGTCCCAAGAATCCCCTTGCCTCATTGAGAAAGAAAGTTCACTCTTTTATTGCATTTTTAATATTGTCTTAGTTCATAATCATCATCTTATCATGGTTGCACTTAGATTAAGCATAGGCTTGCATTCCCTTTGCATTAGAATCACTTAGGATTGGATTGACATCTTGTATTCTACAACATTTGATTGGACCCTTGAAAAGTCCTATCATCAAATTGGCGCCGTTCCCAAGTTCTAAGTTGATTTTGACATTGGAATTTAGTCATTTGCTTGAGACTAAGTCATTTTTTTCTTTTATTGTGTTATTGCTTCTCCTTGCTCTTTTCCCTTTGCATTTCAGGTGTATGATAACTAGAAGCAGAGGCTCATCAAACTTGACACCCACTGTTGAAGAAATTGCTACACTTGAGAGGGAGATTGCAAGAAAGAGAAGAGAAGAAGAGCAGCAGGCTCACTTGCAGAGATTGGGGTTTGATATGGAGAATCAGCCTCAAGATGGCGATGCCCTAGGGGGCAATGGTCCAAGAGCTCACAACATAAGACCACAGCGCCAGCCACAACAGCCACAGCGCCAAGCTAGAGCCATTGGATCCTATGATCAACCTCACATTCATGGTCATAGGTTGGGGATAAGAGCACCAGCTGTGGAGAACAACAACTTTGAGATCAAATCAGGGCTGCTGAATTTGATTGAGAACAACAAGTTTCATGGCCTTGCTGTGGAGGATTCCCTTGATCACTTGGACCCATTTGATAGCTATTGTAGCTTGTCTAAGATTAATGGAGTCTCTGAAAATGCTTTAAAACTGAGGTTGTTTTCCTTCTCTTTGGGAGACAAGGCACATCTAAGGAAGAAGGCTCTTCCAAGTGACTCTATCACAATTTGGAATGAGTGCAAGAGGGCATTCCTAGAGAAATTCTTCTCTACCTCAAGAACAGCCAAGATCAGAAATGAGATCACTAGCTTTCAGCAGAAGAACCTTGAGAGCTTTCGTGAAGCATGGGAGAGGTTCAAGGGCTATTGGTCTCAATGCCCACATTGGTGATGAGTTCAAGAACATCCATGCCAATATTGATGGAACATATTCTGACCTCAACAATGAGTACATGCAACTTGCCTCTCATCTCAAAGCTTTGGAGAGCCAGATTGCTTCTATGTCTTCATCCTCCAGGAGCCCAATGGGATCTCTACCAGGAAAACCAGAGACAAATCCCAAGGAATCTTGCAATGTCATCCTCTCTGCTACTTCTTCAAAGATTGAGATGTGCACTCATGAGAATGAAAAGGATGAGATTGAAATGTTTGGAACTGAGTTTGGGGATGTTGAGAGATTTGTTGTGGCCACAGCTGAAGCACATATTCTGAGGGATGCTGCCAAGAAGGTTGAGGTAAAAAGTCTGCAGCAAGCTGAGCCTAGAGCTGAGACACCAACTGTGAAGAGAGCAGACAACAAGCTGAAAGAAGTGGAGGGGGAAGACACTGAGTTTGAGCTATCACCATATGATAAGCTACCCTTTCCCCAAAGAGTTCTCACCAAAGCTCAAAAGAAGGTGATCTCAAAGTTCAGGAAAGATCTTAGTGATGTTGGAGTCAAGCTTCCAGAGATATCAGGTATGCGTGAAGCTCATGTCCAGATGATGCTCATAAAGGACATTCTAGACCACCAGGCTGAAGTAGCTGAGCTTTTAGACATCTCCATTCTGACGATTATCCACCAACCCCTCCAAAGTCCCTCCCTAAGCTTGAATCTCAAGGGAAGTTCACCTTGTCTTGCTCCCTTAGTCAACTAACTATGGATGATGCTCTTGTTGATAGTGGTGCTAGTGTGAATGTCATTTCCGTGGAAATGGTGAAGAGTCTTGGGATTGAAAGCATGGAACCAGATACTCCTCCTCTCACCTTTGGGGATTCTTCTTCTACAACCCCACTTGGCATAATCAAGGACTTCCCCTTGAAGATTGGATCCTGCACCATACCTATTGACCTCACTGTTGTGAAGATGGCATCTGAAGAGAGAGTCCCTTTGATCCTAGGCACTCCTTTCCTCACAACAGTTGGAGCTTGCATTGACTTTCACAGAAAGAAGGTCACCCTCATGCATTTCAACAAAGCTGTCTCCTATCCTCTACAACCTCCAATGGAATCAGACTATTGTGGGAGAATAACTTGTGATGCACAAGCTGTTGAGAAGCCCCAAGATGAAGAGTTTGTTGGTAAGAAAGAAGGTCTTGAAGGAGAGTCTTCAAAAGAGTTGTGTGATGAGCACTTGGAAAGTGCTAAAACAGAGGGGATGAGTGGAGCCTCAAAAGCCACTCATGGCAAGAAGAAGATGGTGAAAGAGCCTCATCCCCCACCTCTTGATTTGCTCCCACACACCCTTACTCTCCATCCTAAGAAGCTCAAGGATGGTGTCATTGAGTACAAGATCAAGCATAAGGGTAGGTCCACACAATTCTCAAGTGCTAGAGCCATCATCACTCCTCAGCTCCAAGATGACCCAATCAAGCTTCAAGAGCTTCTCTCTCAGGTCCTCACCATCACACTTGAAGGTGGGAAGGATCCTCCTTCTTACTAGTTCAAGAGACAAGGTAGTCAAGCTAAGTGACTCAAAACAAGCTCACTTGGGAGGAAGTCCCATGGTTATCCTTGTACATAGCTTTGCAATTTCAATTTTCCTTAGTTTTTTTTTAATAAAAGTGGTCAAGGTTTTCAGGTTGAGCCAAGCACTAGAGGAGAGAAGAAAGGTAATTAACCACATGAGCCCTATGATTGCCATGTAGCAGCCTCCTCTAGTTGCTATGAACCAAGCCAGCTCATAGCCCCGACACCAAACACCACGCCCAAACCTCCTTCTTAGGTATCACTCCAACCCTTCTTGTATATACATTTTCTTTTGTCTTGTTGGGGTATCTTCTTCTCTCTTACTCACACAGAGACTGTGTGATTTAAGTGTGGGGGAGGTACCAAGTATTTGATCATGTTTGCTTTGTGATTGAGAGTCTCATGCATTGCATTGTACATTCATATTTGCATAGAAAATTCAAAATTTTTTAAAATTTTTGAATCATGAAGATTGCATCACTTACATCCTTAAGATTGAGTCTAGAGCATATAGGTTGCATTCACTTGCACATTGAGCATTGCCTTGTAAAGAACACTTGTTTGCACTGAATTTGACACCCTAGTTAAACATATCAAGTAGCATAAGCATCTTTTGAAAGGCTTGCATGCTTTGAGCCTTGAAAACTCTTCTTGAAACTTGCTTGCTTGCTTGATATTGGCATTGCTCTTAAGACCAGCTCCATCCTGAACTTGGACTTGAATTAACCTAATTTCTCTTGCTTATGGGAATTTGAATACCACTCTTTGTTAACCCAAATGGCACTTCCATACCCTTGAACCCTAGCCATTCTTTCAAGCCTACATTGATTTGCATGAGTGAGGCCTTTTCTGATAGCTTGTCATGTGCAAAATCTTGAGAGTATTGGGAGCGACATGGATTTGTTCTCATCTCTTGCTAGCATAGGGTCCTCATATGAGCTAGCTTCTAGGATGGTGAGTGGGGTTTTTATTCCTTAAAGGCTTATGTCTTGGGTTTGGGATGTGACAATGTTGAGATTGATGAACAAAAGAATGTATTTAGAAAGAAAAACCCTAGGGGCCTAGAATAAAAAGATAAGAAGCTCTTGATTGATGTTTTGACCTTCCCCTTCATAAAGAAAAAAAAGAGAAATAAAAGAAGAAAAGAAAAGAAAAGAAAGATTCAATAAGATAGTGGGGAATGAAAAACTTAAAGAGTTTGAGCTTAGAAAAGTGAATAGAGGTCCTTAGTGGTTGAATTTCAAAGGAAAGAAAGTTGTTCATGGGGTGAGTGATGTGAGAATGTTTTTCATTTTTGGGTTATGGGATGAATGAAAGGGTGTAGATCTTGTAATCACTTAGGAATTGGGTAGAATGATGAGGATGGATCCATGTATGCATGAATTGCTCCTAGTCTTAGATAAATTTTGCATAATGATCAAGCTCCTTGATTCTTGAGTGATTGCCACCTTAAAAAGATGCATTGAACCCTCCTTTTCATCCATATTAGACCATTTGATCACCTAGCCAAATGATTGAGATCATGTGCCCATTTGTGAGAACTCACCTTGAGTGTGTGTGTGTGAATCAATGTGAGGGCTGGTTGAGAGAACTTGCTGGTTGATAAGCATTGCATCTCGTGTAGAGGCATAAGAGTAATTGATAGGCCTTGTGAAGCTAGAGCATAATAAGAGAGTTTTGCTCATGCTATTTGCTATGTTTCTTTAGGATGTCAAGTTGAGTGCTATGAGTGTTTCTTTGGGCTTTGCTTCCGTCTCTATGTCTCTCCTCCTTGTGTTTTGAAAAGATTACTTGAGGACAAGTAAAGGTCTAGTGTTGAGGAGTTGATGTCTTGCATATTTACATGTTTTTAGCATCCATATCTTGTGCATTTTGATCATTTAGATTAGGCATTAGGCATCTTTAGGTTCATATTGCATTCATATGTACTTATTAGGTGTTGGAACGAGCTAAGGAGTGATTAGAGGTGTTTGGGAGCTTTGTGATTCAAAAAGATGAAGAATGGAGTTTGGCCAAGGTCAAGACAAGCCAAACCATTATCAAAACCATTCCTTGGATGAGACCAGGACGGCCGCGACACGAGATAGATCAGGAACACTGACCCGGGTGCTTGGATGGACAAGAGATGGTTGGCCGGACGCGCGGCCTGGACTGCTCGGGTGAGAGTACCCGCGTGGGACACACCAGGGACAGGAAAGAACAGACCATGATGCGCGGCCAGGACGCTCGGGACACATGACCCGCGCGGGACGGCAGCCAGGACATGGGCCGGTGCGCGGCCTAGCATGCGCGGAGCAAGATACCCGCGCGGCCTTAACGGAACGGAAACAGCTCATGCGCGGCCTGGAGTGCGCGGGACAGGACAGGCTCGGACAGGCCCTGACAGGAACAGATACCCGCGGGTCGGGACGTTCGGGACAGTGCACCCGCGCGGCTGGCCGGCTAGGACAGGGACTTTTCTGCTCGGGTTGGATCCGGGACTTTACCCTGGGCATTTTTATCATGTCTGGCCGAGATTTAATGACCGTAGGGCCATTTTAGTCATTTCTTTTTATGTTTTAAGGGCTTTCAAGCCTCATATAAATACTTATGTAATCTCCTCTTGGTGTTATTCGTCATGGGCGCCGGCTCGCCCATGCTGGCGCCGTCTCGCGCCGGCTCGCCCTTGCTGGCACCGGGCGCCAGGTGCCTGCTCGCCCGTGCCGGCCTCGGCGCCGGCTCCCGTGCTGGCCGGGAACGGCGCTGGCTCGCCCGTGCTGGCTCGAGCACGGGCTGGCTCGCCGGTGCTGGCCCGGCGGCGCCGCTTCGCCGTGCTGGTCACGGGCGCCAGCTCGCCCGTGCTGGTCACGGGCGCCAGCTCGCCCGTGCTGGTCACGGGCGCCGGCGCCAGCGTCCATGTCCAAGTCCCGGGCGCCCGCGTACGGACTACTCGACAGGTGCGACCTTCTTCCAGCAAAATCGTCTCGACAAACTAGTCCAAGTATGCATTTTGTATCCTTGCTCGAAGACTCACCGTTCAACTCCTTGGTGACAAGAAACCCAAGAACCCCATTTCGTTTTGGTTGAAATAAATCGGGAAAGCTTCGGGAGACCACCAAAGGTTCGGTTGACGAATGGATTTTGATTCATCGTATAAAACGATCACGGTTATTCTAAAAACACCAGTCATCTAGAGTATACGAGGAGTTGGGGTTCCTTCGGCAAAACAAGTACCATGGCAGGCTAGTTTCTCGGAAAATCGTAAAATGTCCACGGTCGAAACAATGGCCCCAGAAGGCCCGAACGCGACCAAAACGGCCCACTTACGATTTTCCAGGAAACCAAGTCGAACTGGACATGACGGCCCATGTTTATCTTTACATAAAGAAATAAATGTCAAGTTTCCCAAAGACAAATGTCAGGTTTCTTGAAGATAAATGTCAAATTTCCTGATATACATGAAGACCGACGAAAATGGAAGAAGGCCGATTCGCGATAGATTCGGCCCAAAGGAGAAATACACCGTCTTAAGAGGAGTATATAAGAAGAGCTTGGGGCGAGGAGCAAAGGGAGAACTTTTTGAGAGCAACATAGCACTTAGAGCAACTTAGGCACTTTTTTCCGTTTTTACTAGCGAGCTGCGACTCAACTAGGTCAGAACTTAGGTTGCTAGACTAGCGAACTTGCCGACAGCTCTTGTAGCCGAGGCTCTTACCTGTTGTTCACGCTCAAACGCGGATTCAGAAATAAGATCTTTTGCTCTATCTTTCTTCTTACGATTTTCATATTCCGTTTCTTTATCTTTCTGTCGTATTGATTGTGTCTGTGTGGCCCAGTTGATAACCGGGACCTTCAGGGAAGGCTAGGTTCACTTGGCTTTCCTCCAAATCAACTAAATTTGACAGTGCGAATTTCGGTTCCCACAGTTTGGCGCGCTAGAAGGAGTGGGGGTACGGATCTATCTCACTCGCAACCACACACGCTCCGTCTGATATGGCGACCAACACTGACAATCCGCAAACGCACGACGGAACTCCCGTCGATGCCAACGACACCAACACTCAAGCTGGAAACGTATCAACGGTCACCGCTGACACCACGATACTGGACCGGATGAAAGAAATGTTCGCCTCCGCTCAGAAACAGGCGGACAAACAAGGAAAACTCGTGGCCTCTCTCGCAAAACAGGTGGAAACCTTAACTGCGAAGGCCAAGAGCAAGGTCCCGCGAGGGATCACAAGATCCCGCAGCGGCAGAAGACTCGACTTCGAGACTCCGGGCAATCGAGCTGCACGCGCGGATAAGACTTCTTCAGGCCAAAAACCTGACGATCCTCTCCAACCGGGTGTGCAACCGACCACTGAGAATCTTCCACCTCCCGCTGGGGAAAACAAAGAAAACAACGACGAGCGAATCGACTTGGACATTAGCGATCGATCCGATCATTCGGACGATAGCGCTGACGTCCATCCTAGAAGGACCCGAAGTCAATCTGCCCGACATACGGTCTCCTTCGAAAAACCCATGACAGAAGAGGAAGAAGACCTCTACTGGATGGAACAGGAAGAACTGGCGGAGGATCAAACTCGGATCCATCGTAACCAGCGCCGACAAGCTCGGAAAAATGCAGGTAGCGATAGCGAGATCCTCGATCTCCGCTAGTCTCTCGCAAAAACAGTAGCCGAGGTAAAAGCGGTGAAATCACAAATTCACCAGGCAACTAGTGCCGCTCGCGAGATTGATAGACTTCTCGAGGAAGCACGAAAAACGCCGTTCACCGCTCGGATCACAGAGACACGCATCTCAGACCCTGGGAAGATCAGGATTCCCGTCTACGACGGAACCACAGATCCGAAGGCACACTTACAGTCCTTCCAGATCGCGATGGGAAAATGCAAACTCCCGGAGCGTGAACGAGACGCCGGTCACTGCCTTCTCTGTGTCGAGAATCTCAGGGGCGCCGCGCTCGAATGGTTCTCTCGGCTCAAAAGAAACTCCATCGGAAGTTTCCGCCAACTAGCCTCGGCGTTTCTCAAACAGTACTCCATGTTTATGGATAGAGAGACTTCCGACGTGGACTTATGGAGTCTGACTCAAAAGGAAGACGAATCACTTCGCGACTTCATGAGAAGGTTCAAGCTAGTGATGGCCAGAGTGACGGGTATCAGCGACAAAGTCGCAATCGGCGCTCTGAGAAAACTCTCTGGTACAAGTCGAAGTTCGAAGTGGATATTGCTGGAGAAACCACGGACAATCCAGGATACCCTCCACAAGGCAACGGACTTCATCGTCATGGAGGAAGAGATGAGAGTCCTATCAAAAGCATGTACCGCAGAAAACGTCCTCAAAGAAGAAACCCTCTCGTAACGACAAGTACGTCCATCACGAGGGGGAAGACGTCCAAAGCGAGCATAACTACGCCATCAACTCGGAGCAAGGCAAAACCTACGGAAACACCTGGACCAGGAACCAGTACAAGGATAATTCCTACTGCGAGTTCCACGAAACCAGAGGTCACTCCACCGCGAACTGCAAGGTTCTCGACGCCAGGCTTGCCGCAAAGCTCCTCGCCGGCGAACTGTCGAAGGTCAAGGGTACAAAGGACTTGCTCCTGGAGTCCGACCGCCCAAAAACTAACAAGACTGTCTCCGAGGACCGCGCGCCTGAAAGTCAATCGGGTGAGAAGCGCGGAAGGAGACAGGACGACCAAGGGAACAACAGCAATCGCCAGAGGGTAAATATGATCATCGGAGGATCGCAGTTCTACCAAGACTTGGTATCATCGATCAAAGCCTACGGGCGAAAATCCGAGACGAGTTCCAACTGGCTTCCATATAGCGATATTCCCAACCACGCGATCGTTTTTGAGGAACAAGAAACTGTCGGAATCGACAAACCTCATTACGATCCTCTAGTCATCGACCTGGTAATCCAGGATCTCGAAGTTGGCCGCATCCTTGTCGATACAGGAAGTACGGTTAACGTCATCTTCCACGACACCCTCTATAGGATGAAGATCCCACTTGGGGAAGTCGTCCCTGAGCCAAAACCTTTGACTGGGTTTTGGGGCGTCACCTCCATGACCCTCGGGAGCATCAAGCTCCAAGTCATGGCTAAGGAAGTTACAAAGATCGTCGAGTTCGCAGTAGTCGATAACCCAGCCATCTACAACGCAATCATGGGAACCCCTTGGATCAACTCCATGAAGGCAGTACCGTCCACATATCACTCCAACCCTTCTTGTATATACATTTTCTTTTGTTTTGTTGGGGTATCTTCTTTTCTCTTACTCACACAGAGACTGTGTGATTTAAGTGTGGGGGAGGTACCAAGTATTTGATCATGTTTGCTTTGTGATTGAGAGTCTCATGCATTGCATTGTACATTCATATTTGCATAGAAAATTCAAATATTTTTTAAATTTTTGAATCATGAAGATTGCATCACTTGCATCCTTAAGATTGAGTCTAGAGCATATAGGTTGCATTCACTTGCACATTGAGCATTGCCTTGTAAAGAACACTTGTTTGCACTGAATTTGACACCCTAGTTAAACATATCAAGTAGCATAAGCATCTTTTGAAAGGCTTGCATGCTTTGAGCCTTGAAAACTCTTCTTGAAACTTGCTTGCTTGCTTGATATTGGCATTGTTCTTAAGACCAGCTCCATCCTGAAGTTGGACTTGAATGAACCTAATTTCTCTTGCATATGGGCATTTGCATACTTGATCATGGATCTCATACACATTTGGGTTATCTTTTTCCATTGTACCACTCTTTGTTAACCCAAATGGCACATCCATACCCTTGAACCCTAGCCATTCTTTCAAGCCTACATTGATTTGCATGAATGAGGCCTTTTCTGATAGCTTGTCATGTGCAAAATCTTGAGAGTATTGGGAGCGACATGGATTTGTTCTCATCTCTTGCTAGCATAGTGTCCTCATATGAGCTAGCTTCTTGGATGGTGAGTGGGGTTTTTATTCCTTAAAGGCTTATGTCTTGGGTTTGGGATGTGACAATGTTGAGATTGATGAACAAAAGTATGTATTTAGAAAGAAAAACCCTAGGGGCCTAGAATAAAAAGATAAGAAGCTCTTGATTGATGTTTTTGACTTTCCCCCTTCATAAAGAAAAAAGAAAAAAAAAGTGAAATAAAAAGAAAGAAGAAAAAGAAAAAGGAAAAGAAAGATTCAATAAGATAGTGGGGAATGAAAAACTTAAAGAGTTTGAGCTTAGTAAAGTGAATAGAGGTCCTTAGTGGTTGAATTTTAAAGGAAAGAAAGTTGTTCATGGGGTGAGTGATGTGAGAATGTTTTTCATTTTTGGGTTATGGGATGAATGAAATGGGTGTAGATCTTGTAATCACTTAGGAATTGGGTAGAATGATGAGGATGGATCCATGTATGCATGAATTGCTCCTAGTCTTAGATAAATTTTGCATAATGATCAAGCTCCTTGATTCTTATGTGATTGCCACCTTAAAAAGATGCATTGAACCCTCTTTTTCATCCATATTAGACCATTTGATCACCTAGCCAAATGATTGAGATCATGTGCCCATTTGTGAGAACTCACCTTGAGTGTGTGTGTGTGAATCAATGTGAGGGCTGGTTGAGAGAACTTGCTGGTTGATAAGCATTGCATCTCGTGTAGAGGCATAAGAGTAATTGATAGGCCTTGTGAAGCTAGAGAATAATAAGAGAGTTTTGCTCATGCTATTTGCTATGTTTCTTTAGGATGTCAAGTTGAGTGCTATGAGTGTTTCTTTGGGCTTTGCTTCCGTCTCTATGTCTCTCCTCCTTGTGTTTTGAAAAGATTACTTGAGGACAAGTAAAGGTCTAGTGTTGAGGAGTTGATGTCTTGCATATTTACATGTTTTTAGCATCCATATCTTGTGCATTTTGATCATTTAGATTAGGCATTAGGCATCTTTAGGTTCATATTGCATTCATATGTACTTATTAGGTGTTGGAACGAGCTAAGGAGTGATTAGAGGTGTTTGGGAGCTTTGTGATTCAAAAAGATGAAGAATGGAGTTTGGCCAAGGTCAAGACAAGCCAAACCATTATCAAAACCATTCCTTGGATGAGACCAGGACGGCGCGACACGAGATAGATCAGGAAGACTGACCCGGTGCTTGGACGGACAAGAGATGGTTGGCGGACGGCCTGGACTGCTCGGGTGAGAGTACCCGCGGGACACACCAGGGACAGGCAAGAACAGACCATGATGCGGCCAGGGTCGGGACACATGACCAGCGGACGGCAGCCAGGACATGGGCGGTCTGTGCCTAGCATCTGTGAGCAAGATACCCGCCTTAACGGAACGGACACAGCTCATGCGCGCCTGGAGTCGCGGGACAGGACAGGCTCGGACAGGCCCTGACAGGAACAGATACGCTGCGGGGCCTTCGGGACAGTGCACCAGCGGCTGGCGGCTAGGACAGGGACTTTTCTGCTCGGGTCAGGATGCTCGGGTTGGATCCGGGACTTTACCCGAGCATTTTATCATGTCTGGCCGAGATTTAAAGACCCGGGGCAATTTTAGTCATTTCTTTTATGTTTTAAGGGCTTTAAAGCCTCATATAAATACTTATGTAATCTCCTCTTGGTGTTATTCGTCATGGCCGGCTGCGTGCGGCCGGCGCCGGCCCGGCTCGCCGTCGGGCCACGGCGCCGGCTTGCCGTGCTGGCTCCGGGCGCCGGGCGCCGTCTCACCGGTGCTGGCCCCGGGCGCCGGGCGCCAGCTCGCCCGTGCTGGTCACAGGCGCCGGCGCCAGCGTCCTTGTCCAAGTCCCGGGCGCCCGCGTACGGACTACTCGACAGGTGCGACCTTCTTCCCGCAAAACCGTCTCGACAAACTAGTCCAAGTATGCATTTTGTATCCTTGCTCGAAGACTCACCGTTCAACTCCTTGGAGACAAGAAACCCAAGAACCCCATTTCGTTTTGGTCGAAATAAATCGGGAAAGCTTCGGGAGACCACCAAAGGTTCGGTTGACGAATGGATTTTGATTCATCGTATAAAACAATCACGGTTATTCTAAAAACACCAGTCATCTAGAGTATACGAGGATTTGGGGTTCCTTTGGCAAAACAAGTACCATGGCAGGCTAGTTTCTCGGATAATCGTAAAATGTCCACGGTCGAAACAATGGCCCCAGAAGGCCCGAACGCAACCAAAACGGCCCACTTACGATTTTCCAGGAAACCAAGTCGAACTGGACATGACGGCCCATGTTTATCTTTACATAAAGAGATAAATGTCAAGTTTCCCAAAGATAAATGTCAGGTTTCTTGAAGATAAATGTCAAATTTCCCGATAAACATGAAGACCGACGAAAATGGAAGAAGCCCGATTCGCGATAGATTCGGCCCAAAGGAGGAATAGACCGTCTTAAGAGGAGTATATAAGAAGAGCTTGGGGCGAGGAGCAAAGGGAGAACTTTTTGAGAGCAACATAGCACTTAGAGCAACTTAGGCACTTTTTTCCGTTTTTACCGGCGAGCTACGACTCAACTAGGTTAGAACTTAGGTTGCTAGACTAGCGAACTTGCCGACAGCTCTAGTAGCTGAGGCTCTTACCTGTTGTTCACGCTCAAACGCGGATTCGGAAATAAGATCTTTTGCTCTATCTTTTTTCTTATAATTTTCATATTCCGTTTCTTTATCTTTCTGTCGTATTGACTGTGTCTGTGTGGCCCAGTTGATAACCGGGACCTTCAGGGAAGGCTAGGTTCACTTGGCTTTCCTCCAAATCAACTAAATTTGACAGTGCGAATTTCGGTTCCCACAATCTTTGATCCTTTTCAACTCATTTCTTTTGTGTTTATTGATTATCTTCTTCTCTAATTATGTTGAGCCTTGAATCATCATTGGTTTTGAGGTTTTCCATGGCTATTAGTGAGTAGATCTATCTAGGGTTCATGGGCTTGGGAGACTAAGGGTGATTAGGTGTAGATCTATGATTTTTAGGGTAGATCCTTCTTGATCCTTGCTTGTAGAGTGTTCATCTTGTTATTTTGAAGTTGGCCTATGAAATGCTTTTAACATTCTTTACCAAAGAGATTTGTTGTTAAAGGTGTTAAGATAGCTAATGGACTAGTTCTTAATGATTGCTTTCATAATATTCAACCTAAGATATTAGATGCTTGAGATATGTTTGTGAATGAGCATTCATCTAGAGATAGAGCTTGCTTAGGATTGTGTCTAGGCTTAAGGTGTTAGATTGATTAAATTTTTTCCATCTTAGATTAAAGCTTGATCACCCAAAGTCAATTCCCTTGTCCCAAGAATCCCCTTGCCTCATTGAGAAAGAAAGTTCACTCTTTTATTGCATTTTTAATATTGTCTTAGTTCATAGTCATCTTCACTCAATGGTTGCACTTAGATTAATCATTGATTTGCATTCCCTTTGCATTAAAATCACTTAGGATTGGTTCGACAATCTTTTATACTACATCATTTGATTAGGAGCCTTGAAAAGTCCTATCATCACTGCTCAACACCATAGAGAACAACAAGTATCATGGCCTTGCTTCTGAAGACCCTTTTGATCACTTGGACAAGTTTGATAAATATTGTGGCTTGTCCAAAACCAATGGTGTTTCGGAAGATGCAATGAAGTTGAAGCTGTTCCCTTTCTCTTTGGGAGACAAAGCACACCAGTGGGTGAAGACTCTCCCAAGTGACACCATCACCACTTGGGATGAGTGTAAGAGAGCATTCCTAGACAAGTTCTTCTCTACTTCAAGGACAGCTAAGACCAGGAATGAGATCTCTGGTTTTCAACAGAAGAACCTTGAGAGCTTCAGTGAAGCATGGGAGAGGTTCAAGGGCTACTGGTCTCAATGCACTCATCATGGTTTCAGCAAGGAGAGTTTGCTTAGCACCTTCTATAGAGGAGCTCTACTACAGTGCAGAAACAGGCTTAATACTGCCAGCAATGGTTTCTTCTTGGGAAGAACTGAGGAAGAGACAGAGGAACTAGTGGAAAACATGGCCAAGAGTGACTCAGTCTACAGTGAGGAGCATGATAGGGTAAACAGAAGTGATGATCAGCAGACAAAGAAAGAGCTCAAGTCCTTGCAAGAGAAGATGGATTTGGTTCTTTCCAACATAGCTAAACAGGAGCAGATGAACTTTGTGGGTGGTCATTGTCAAGAGGTTCCTCCTAAGGTCAATGAGGTTGATGGTTTGGAAGGCCAGGAAGAGCTCTGCTTCATCAACAACAATGGTACTTGGTACAAGAAGGAACCTAACTTTCAGTACAACAACTACCAGCAAAGGTCTTACAATAACAACCAGCAAGGAGGATACCAGCCCAAGCAAAACACTCAGCAAAGGAACTATCAGCCTAGACAAAACATCCCTCCTGGTTTCAGCAATCAAGGCAATCAGTCTACTCAAGCTCAAGGAAGTTCTTCACAAGCACCAGCTTTAGATACAAGTGTGGATGCAATGTTCAAGAAACTCTTGTATTTCCAGGCAAAGAATGAGAAAACAATGGGCTATGAGTTCAAGAACATTCACTCCAAGATTGATGGAAGCTACAATGAGCTCAACAACAAGATCGGAGCTTTGGAGAACCAGTTTGCTTCTATAAACTCTCAGCCAAGTCGCCAACAAGGATCATTACCGGGAAAGCCATAGCAAAACCTCAAGGAAACAATGAAGGCAATCACCCTAAGGAGTGGTAAAGAGTTGCCTCCAAGAGTTCTCACCAGGATGGTGAGAAACAAGGTGGGGAGGTGGCCATCAACATTGATGATGAAGTGGTTATTGTAGATGAGAAGGATGATGAAGAGATTCTAGAAAAGATTGTTGAAGCTAAGGGTAAAGGAAATGTTGGAGAAGAGAAGAGGACAGTGAAACATGGTGAAATTGCTACTCCAACAAAGGAACCCTCTTTTGTTCCTCCTCCCTATGAGCCAAAGCTACCATTCCCTGGAAGATTCAAGAGACAGCTATTGGAGAAGTACAAGGCACTATTTTAGAAACAGATGAGTGAAGTTCAGGTGACAATGCCCATCATTGATGCTTTTATGTTGGTCCCTCACTACAGCAAGTTCTTGAAAGATGTTGTGGCTGCAAAGAAGAAAGAGATGGAGGGCATGATGATTCTTACTCATGAGTCCAGTGCCATTATCCAGAGGTTAGATGTCCCAAGGAAGCTTGAGGATCTGGGATGTTTCACCTTACCTTGTGCTCTTGGACCCATGGTGTTTGAGAGGTGTCTATGCGATCTTGGAGCTAGTGTTAGCTTGATGCCTTTGTATATTGCAAATAAGCTTGGATTTACTCAATACAAGAAGTGTAAACTCTCTTTGGTGCTAGCTGATAGATCAGTGAAAATTCCTGTTGGTATCCTAGAAGATCTCCCTATGATGGTTGGTAACTTTGAGATCCCTACTGATTTTGTTGTGTTGGAGATGGGTGAGGAAACCAAAGACCCTTTGATCCTTGGAAGACCATTCTTAGCCACAGCAGGAGCTATTGTGAATGTGAGAGAAGGAAAGATTGATCTTCATCTTGGAAAAGGGAACATCCTCCACTTTGACATCAATGAAGTGATGAAGAGGCCAACCATTCAGACCCAAGCTTTCTACATAGAGGAAATGGATGCTCTAGCTGATGAGCTTCTTGAGGAGTTGGCACTTGAAGACTCTCTATAGCTTGCCTTGACAATTGATAGAGAAGTCCAAGTGGTTGAGAACAAGGAAAGTGAGGCCTATGTGAGGATGCTGGATTCTCACAAGAGGATTGGTGGTGAGGATCAGTATGAGGAGTGATGAAAGACTTTTCAAGGGTCCAATCAAATGCTGTAGAATACAAGATGTCAATCCAATTCTAAGTGATTCTAATGCAAAGGGAATGCAAGTCTATGCTTAATCTAAGTGCAGCCATTAAGAGAGATGAGATGATTATAAACTAAGGCAATACTTAAAATGCAATAAAAGAGTGAACTTTCTTTTCAATATGAGGCAAGGGGATTCTTGGGACAAGGAAATTGACTTTGGGTGATGAAGCTTCAATCTAAGATGGAAAACTTTCAATCAATCTAACACCTTAAGCCTAGACACAATCCTAAGCAAGCTCTATCCCTAGATGAATGCTCATTCACTAACATATCTCAAGCATCTAATCCCTTAGGTTGAATAATATGAAAGCAATCATTAAGAACAAGTCTACTAGCTATCTTAACACCTTTAACAACTAATCCCTTAGGTAAAGGATGTTAAAAGCATTGAAGAGTTGGTTCAGGCATTTCATAGAACACCTTCCGGGCATGAAATTCCTATAACTCTATTTTGAAGAGGCCAACTCCAAAATAGCAAGAAGAACACTCTACAAGCAAGGATCAAGAAGGATCTACCCTAGAACATCTTAGATCTACACCTAATCACCCTTAGTCTCCCAAGCCCATGAATTCTAGATAGATCTACTCACTAATAGACATGGATAACCTTAAAACCATGGATGATTTAAGGCTAAACATGATTAGAGATGAAGATAATCTAGTAAACACAAAAGAAATAGATGAAGAAGGATTTAAGATCCAAACTTTAATCAAGATCAAAAAGTGTTCTTGAGAGAAAAGAAGTTGTTCTCCTCAAGAAGATTACATAAGTATTTATACATAGGCTTAGAAAACCTAGGAACATCATTAAAAATTACTAAAAAGTCCTTGGAGTCAATTAGGCTTCAGCCAATGGGAAACCAGCTTGATTTTTGAACAGGGGTTGAGCAAATGACCCAACCCGGTCCAACCATCCGGTCCAGCCCTGTTCTGGTCGTCCTGCGTCCCGACCGGGTTCAGCATCCTGGAGTGTCCTACCCGGTCGTCCAGACGCGTCCTGCTCGGCTTCTTCCCGACCGGGTGCGTGCAACCGGTCCGTCCTTCCCGGTCCTGCCTTGTCCATCTCGACCTTCTCCCGACCGGGTAGCTCATCCCGGTCCAATCTCCCCAGCCTGGTCGTCCAGCAGTGTGTCTTCCAACCGGGTGGCTGTACCCGGACCAGTCTTCCCGGCCAGCTTGATGTGCTTCTAGTAAACTGATCATAACTCCTCCAATACAGCTCCAAATGACTTGAAACCACTTCCATTGGAAAGTTAACTCAATTTTCTGTGTCTTCAAAAAATCTTAGCAACAGAAGACATCTCGAAGGCTTCCGTCCATGCTCATCTTTGTCTCGACCAGATCATGGATTGACTTCTCTTTTCATGGCCAAACTTGATTCTTCACCTCTTTTTGGGCCATAAGGCTTCCAAACACCTCAAATCACACCAAAGCATACTCCAACACCTGATAAGGAAAAATGAATGCAAAATTGACCTAAAGATGCCTAATGCCTAACTTATATGATCAAAATGCACGAGATATGGATGCTAAAAACATGTAAATATGCAAGATATCAAGATATCAACTCCCCAACACAAGTCCTTTACTTGCCCTCAAGTAATCTTTTCAAAACACAACGAGGAGAGACATAGAGATGGAAGCAAAGCCAAAAGAAACACTAATAGCACTCAACTTGACATCCTAAAGAAATATAGCAAATAGCATGAGCAAAACTCTCTTATTATGCTCTAGCTTCACAAGGCCTATCAATTACTCTTATGCCTCTACAAAAGATGCAATGCTTATCAACCAACAAGTTCTCTTAACCAGCCCTCACATTGATTCACACACACACACTCAAGGTGAGTTCTCACAAATGGGCACATGATCTCAATCATTTGGCTAGGTGATTAAATGGTCTAATATGGATGAAAAGGAGGGTTCAATGCATCTTTTTAAGGTGGCAATCACTCAAGAATCAAGGAGCTTAATCATTATGCAAAATTTATCTAAGACTAGGAGCAATTCATGCATACATGGATCCATCCTCATCATTTTACCCATTCCTAAGTGATTACAAGTTCTAAACCCCTTCCAATCACCTCATAAACCAAAATAAAAAACATTCTCACATCACTCACCCCATGAACAACTTTCTTTCTTTTGAAATTCAACCCCTAAGGACCTTTTATTCACAATTCACACTTCTAAGCTCTAACATTTTTTTGTTTTCCCTTCCCCACTATCTTATTCAATTTTTTTCTTTTTCTTTTTCTTTTCCCTTTTTTTTTTTTTTTTATGGGGAAGGTCTCAAACATCACCCAAGAGCTTCTTAACTTTCTAATTTAGGTCCCTAGGGTTTTCCTCTTTCTCAATGTTACTCTTTTGTTCATAAATCTCGACATTGTTACATTCCACACCCAAGATATGAACCATTAAGTAACAAAGACCCCACTCACCATCATAGAAGCTTGCTCAAACGAGGACCCTATGCTAGCAAGAGATGAGAACAAATCCATGTCGCTCCCAATATTCTCAAGATTTTGCACATGACAAGTTATCAGAAAAGGCCTCACTCATTCAAATCAATGTAGGCTTCAAAGAATGGCTATGTTTCAAGGGTATTGATGATAGAACTTTTCAGATTCTAATCAAATGATGTAGTATATAAGATTGTCGAACCAGTCCTAAGTGACAATGAAACAGAGGGAATGCAAGCCTATGCTCAATCTAAATGCAACCATTTAGAGAGAATGATGATTAAACTAGAACAATAAGTAAAACACAACAAAAAGCAAACTTTCTTTCTTATGAGGAGAGTGAGACCCATGGGTGTAGGGACTTGATATCAAATGATTAAGTTTCAATCCAAGATGCTAACTTTTCAATCAATCTAATCCTTATGCCTAGACAACTAAACTAAGCAAGCTCTATCCCTAGATGAATGCTCTTTTGCTATGATCACCCAAGTACACCAAATCCCTTTGGCTGTAATGATCAAAGCAAACAATGAGAATGAGTCTAATAGCAATCGTAGCCTCTAAGACAACTAATCCCTTAGGCAAAGAAAGCTAAAAGCATAGATGAGTTGGTTCAGGCATTTCATAGAACACCTTCCGGGCATGAAATGCCTATAGCTCTATGTTTGAGAGGCCAACTCAAATATAGCTTTAAAAACACCAAATCTATGCAAGGAAATGATAGATCTAATACTAGACACCTTGGATCTAACTTAATCACTCTCTATCACCCTAACCCATGAATCTTAGAAGAATCTACTCACTAATCCACATGCTTATTCTTAAACCCATGAGAGATTCAAGCATAAACATATAGAGAAAGAAAGGAGATGAGATAAACACTCAAGAACACAAGATGAGAAGAGATTAATAAATCAAAGATGAAGCTTTACTCAAAGGTTTTTGTTCTTAGATCATAAATAACATAAGTCCCATCTTAGGGATAACAAGGGTACTTATAGTTAGGCTTAAAAGCCCTAGAAACATAGAATAAAATTACTAAAAGTCCCTAGAAGCAATAGGTCTCGACCAATGGGAAGTCAGCATGAAAAACGCTCAGGGACGTGGCTGGACGGTCCGGGCCGCGCATGCTTGGCCGCGCAGTTCTTGTCTGGCCGTTGCTCGTCCCGCGCGGGTATGCTGGCATGGTCGTCCCGTCCCGCGCGTTTGTACAACTCCGTCTGGTCTCGTCCCGCGCGGGTACCACGTACCGCTCAGCTCAGGCCGCGCATCCGGACGCTCTTGTTCGTCTCGTCCCACGCGGGTACCACGTGTGGGAACCGAAATTCACACCGTCAATTTTAATGAATAAGATTGCGGAGGAAAGCCAAGTTAACCCGACTTTCCTTGAAGGTCCTTCTGCGAAAGCCAACGACGAGTGACGAATAGATGCGAAAAAGTTTTGTTAAGATTTGCGACTGAACCTTAAGAAAGGCTGCCTCGCACCTTCGAGGATCAAGTCGGACGTAGTTCAGTTTAGAAAGAATTGAACAAGAGATCGAACCGTCTGGGCGGGTTCGATCTAGTATGAGCGTTTGTCATAGAAACAGGCATGTCGAAGATAATGCCTAGGGTTTCTATGTGCGAGCTTTGAAGTAAAAGAATTGTCCGATCCCTCCGAGAGGCGGAGATTCTGCGAGCAGAGGCGCCAGACGTTCTAGGGCCTGGTTCGTCTAGTATGAGCGTTGGTCATAGAAGCGGGCATGTCGAAGATAATGCCTAGGGTTTCTATGTGCGGAGCTCTGAGTAAAAGTATAGTTAGATCCTTCCGAGAGGAACAGGGGTCTGCGGAGAAGATAAAACTAGAGCGAGGCGCCAGGCGTTCTAAGTCCTGCCTTGCTGGCCTAACCGCCTAAGTTCTAAGTTCTCTAAGTCTTGATTCTAGGATTTTCAGATCTTTTTTTTTGGGATCTCTTCTCCTCTACTCTTGCTCTCCTTATATACTCACTCCTAGGTCGGTTTGCCTTAGGATGATGGACCTGCCTTTGGGCCCAAGTTTATCTCTTCAGGAAATATTCCATTTCCGTCGATCTTCGTAATTATCCTCGAGTTTTCCCTATTTCGGTGGCTTAATGTTTATCCGATGTTGGAAATGGATAAACCGTCATAGTCTGATTGGGCCTGAATTCTTAAAATCGTAAGTAAGTCCGTGGACTTGTCTTAAGTCGTTGAACGTTTTATACGATTTCTCGAAAAGACTATCTTTCGTAAAATAAACTGTATAGCCTAAAGGATCGATGTTCAAGTTAATCGATCTTTGTTTTATCTGATATCTTCTGAGAAATCCAATCCTTCTAGTTTTGTCGTAAAACATCGAGGGCGATTCCAATCGAGTCGAAGGATGTTTATTCCGTAGCGTGATCGTCCCAAACTCATGATGATTGATCCAAACAAGCCAAGATGGGATCAGACCGAACACGATGGGACCGAGACCAGGGCGAGGGCCGTCGACCGGCGCCAGGCGAGTGCCGCCCGCCAGGCCAGCTTGCGGGGCGTGTGCGCCCGGCATAGCCGGCCAGCGGCGCATGCGCCGGCGCCAGGTCGGTGCCGCCGCCCGGCGCCAGGCGAGTGCCGCCGCCGGCGCCAGGCGGCTCAGCGTGGCGATGCCGCCCGGCGCCAGGCGAGTGCCGCCCGCGGCCAGACGGTGCCGCCGGCGCCAGGCGGCTCGCATGGCGTGCGCGCCAGGCGGTGCCGCCAGGCGCCAGGCGTCATGGCGACGCCCGCCAGGCGAATGCCGCCAGCGGCAGCCGGTGCCGCCCGGCGCCAGGCGGCTCGCGTGGCGTGCGCCCGGCCAGTCGAGTGCCGCCCGCCCGGCGCCAGGTCGCGTGGCCCGCGCTAGGCAGTGCCGCCCGCCGGCGCCAGGCGGCTCGCGTGGCGCGTGCCGCCGGCGCCAGGCGGTGCCGCCAGCGGCGCCAGGCGAGTGCCGCCCCGGCGCCAGGCGAGAGCCGCCGGCGCCAGGCGAGTGCCGCCCTGGCGCCAGGCGGCTCAGCGTGGGCGTGCCGCCGGCGCCAGGCGGTGCCGCCGGCGCCAGGCGGTGCCGCCGCCGCCGGCTCAGCGTGGCTGCCGCCGGTGCCAGGACGGGTGCCGCCGGCGCCAGGCGTCCAGTGCCAGCACGGGCGTTTTGAAGATCTCGGCGAGGGCTTCGATTTGATATCTTGATCGTTTTCTGGTTCCTCACGGTTTGAAAGCGACCTCTTGAAGTTTGAGGCAGATTCTTTTGTTTAGGGTTTTGTGGTGATCGAATCTTGATGTCCTTGGAAGCGGACCGATCTTTCTTGGGACTCGTGCAGCGCCCGTAGTCTTCCGATCTTACTTTCAAGAAGTGTTTCACGAAGAACCCATAAGTAAAAATAATCCTAGCCGTTGATTCGAGATAACCGTTTTCGCCGAGAGAGTGGATATTCTAATTTGAGAAAATCTCAGATAACTTCTTTTCAAATTATATGAGACTTTTGTTTCAAGAAATACTTTCCAGAGACTTTCAGTCATTGATCCCGTCGTGACCGATTTTGACCCCAACAGTTAGCCCCAGCTCGTTAGAACCTTCGTGATGTTCTTGCGAGCGATAAGACATGTCAGGTAAGATAGGCGGAATTAATGGTTGAAAGGCTCCGTTGAAAGTGGTAAGATTGGGTTGCGCCTTTTGAAGGCTGCCTACGTACCCTTGTTGTAGGGATCAAGCCTTCCGTAGTTCGTTTTGGAGTTTAAGACCCTTGTGATCTGTTTTCCGCGAGACTTATATGGTCTGGTTATGTGTCATGAGAGACTTTCGAGCATGATGCTGTTGATGTATTTGTTTTTCGATTATTTATGAACTTCAGTTTTTTCGAAGTATGAGAAAGAGGGTGTGAGTTGTCGTCTCATTCCTAGTTCCCTGATGATCACCGTACCTATTGTTTGCATAAAGCGAGATTTTCCGCGGTTTACCGATTCTGTGAAAAGTTAGGTGAAACGAATAGGCTTAAGTGAAGAGACAAATTTTGGATCTCGTATACCATACTATGTCTGTGAGATGTCAAGATCCAGCATGGCTGGGTTTAGGGCAAGACCTAGGTTTACTCGGACTGAGGCTTTGCGATGACAAATCGGCTTCGTTTTGCATGTTTGCGATTTTAACCTGACTCGTACCGTTTAAAATCCGCGAATTGTTGTCGGCTTATATGATTTGTCTGGGCGTGAGTCGAGCTACTTCCTTTACGAAGAGCTAAACCAAAATTTGGATTTCTTGTATAGCGCGCTATGTTTATCCTTGTCGGATGCAAGAGAGCCTACCCTTGAAGGGCTATTTCTGTTTAGGGCGTTAGAGTTAGTTTGTTGTGATCAGCAACAACGAAATGATGCCAGTTTAGAGGCATGTTACCGTTTAGAGGTGTGTTTGTATGTTTTGAGGAAAAGAATGTCCTTCGAGCGTTAGCGACGTCTCGTAGTGCTGAAGGTCGAATTTCCCTTGTGCCGCATTTCGTGGTTGAAATGTTCGCGGGCTTTGGAGATGTTTTGCGAATGTTCGCAGTCAGAAACAGTTGTTTCGGTTTGGACGCAAGACCAAGAGGTCGCGTAAGTTCGACACAGGGAGAAGCGTCTACATTCACAGTGCTTTGAAGCGTTGGCCTTCGGATTTGTTTGTATATATTAAGGATGACTCGTATAACTCTTGGAGCCTTGTCACGAGTGTTTCTTTTCATGCCGTGTTTACGGGCGTATAGAACTTAATCGATTGACGATGAGTTTAAATCTTCCGTTAACCATATGGTTGTTAGGACTGAGTTATGAAGAGTTTATCGTATGATTTCCGATTCTGGGTTATGCGACAAATTGCTTGCGTAATAGTCACTTGGCGTTCTATGAACAAATCGTGGATTGTTGTTTTAGCCGTTAAGTGATTGGGCGGTGCTCGCTCAGTAGCTTTGGATTGGCATGGAGGCTAGATTCAGCCGTATCGCCAAGGAAGTTGTTGGTAAATGATCAGCCCATGATCCTTATTAAGGTCATGTTAGTTTACGATTGTCCTTAATGGGGATGCGAATTCAGGTCGGGCTTTACGGAAGAGTAGTTGGCGAGGGCCAAATAGCGTTGCTGAGATAAACATGCCAAGCATAGTGGAGTTTTCTGAGTTACGGCTGATGGCTTTTAGAAACGATCTTCCACTTTAGGTTTCAGTTACACGATGAATGGTTCAGTATAAAAATTTTTTGTTATCACGAAAGTAATGGATGACCGGTTTCATGGAGATAAAAATCGCAGATTGTTAAAGTAGCGATGTTTCCGTGGATTACGGGAGATGTTTCGCTATGATTTCGACCTTTGAAGCTGCTTCAATTACTTATGGAGTTTTACGAAGGTTATTTCGTTATTTTAAGTAGTTCACCGTCGTGCTATTAGTCCGGCGTTGGTACCGTTCTAGTCGCGAGTTTGCGGCGAGAGCGGCGTAGAGTTTTCAAGACTATGTTTGTAGCGGTTGGGCTATGTCGTTAAGCGTTTTTAGGCGAATCTTATTGCTGCGAGAGTTTTGCTTTGTCAAAGCGTTGTCTTGATGCTGAAGCAAAAAGTTTTCGAAGATGGGATTATCACGGATATAGTATCTGTACCTACTTCCCTTTTCTTTTACGAAAGAAAGCGGGTTAGCCGTTCTTCGAAGGCTTGTATGCGTTTTTCTTTCTTTTAGGAGCGGGATGAGTATGCTTTTAGAGCGTGTGGCGATCGTTTCGGTTTTCGAGACTAGATCGGTTTGCATGTTCTGCCTGGACAATCAAGGAGCGATGGAACAAGACTGGAAATTTTTCCTAAGACTTAGCTTGCTAGACTATCCACCTAGGTCCTAAATTCTACGGCAGTTTTTCAAGACGTTTTTGTTCCTGTCCTACAAAGAATTAAACCCTTTACAAAATTTTTGAGAAAATAGTCTTTTGAAGGTTTGGCATTTCGAAGGAATCCCATTTCCTCGTATAGTCGAGGCGATTGGTGTTTAGAATAACCGTGATCGTAACAAACTCACGAAGAATGATCGAACAAGCCAAGAGGGATCGGACCGAGCGATGGGACCGAGACCAGGGCGTGGACCGTGGACCGACGCCAGGCCGACCCGTGTCCAGCGTGCGCCAGGCCGGCGGTAATGCCGCCCGGCAGGCCAGCGTGACCGGTGCCGCCCGGCGGCGAGTGCCGCGGCGCCAGCTGGCCAGCGTCAGCGTGCGGCGCCAGGCGAGTGCCGCAGGCTGGCCAGCGTCCAGCGTGCCGCGGCGCCAGGCCATCCTGCCGTCTGTGGGTTTTTTGTTGTTCGATCTTTCCCCGTTAGTCGTTTGCGGGAAATCTTCGAGTTCGGGAAGATCGTTAGCCGTAGATTTCGAGATAATCGTTTCTAATCCAACAAGACTCCTCGAGTATCGGGATTGAGATGGACTTGGATTCGTAGACTTCCGTTTTGAGGTTTGAATAATGAGGCTTCGAACTTAGATTTTAAAATCGAACTTTGTTAAAAATTGAAGGCTTTGCGGAAGAATCGTCGTGTTTTTCGAACAATCCGAACATGGGTTTAAGGGACCAAGATGTTGCCGTTGCCCGAGATCACGAGACGACTGCATGGATGGGCGCCAGGACCCTTGCCGCCGGCGCCAGGCCGGCCCGCGTGTCGCGTGCCGGCGCCAGGCGGTACCCGGCGCCAGGCGGCCAGCGTGTCGTGCCGGCGCCAGGCGAGTGCCGCCCGGCGCCAGGCCGGCCCGCGTGTCGCGTGCCGCCGGCGCCAGGCGGTGCCGCCCGGCCAGGCCTCAGCGTGGCGCGTGCTGCCGGCGCCAGGCGGCCGCCGTGCCGTGTCAGCGTCAGCCGATGCTGATGCTGCTCGCCTTTGTCGATCCCGGGGCTCCACGGACTCAAAGATCGAGTTACGAAAACTCAGGCAAAGATGCATGGTACGAGACAGGATCGGTCGCCTATGCGAGGACAGAGAGATCCTTCTCATGGGCGAGGTGGTCGAGACAGCGATATTGTTTTCTTCGTAAAATCTCAATGGAAGCTCGATTGAGGCGAAACGAAAACCATCTTGACCTAGACTCAAAGGAGAGTAAAGTGAGGTTTCCACAGGCGAGGTGGCCATGGGCGAAGTAACCTTGGCGATGGTTGTTCTCGTCCACGGGCGAGGTGGCGGGAGAGTGATTTTGTTTCCTTCAGTAAAATCTCAACGGAAACTCCGATTGGCGAAAGCCACTTTGATCTAGACTCAAAGGATAACGAAGGTGAGTTCGCCCTGTGGCGAGGTAGCCATGCGGAGGGTGCGGTGGCCTCGGTAATGTTTGTCCTTGCCCACGGCGAGGTGGCGGGACAGTGACTTTGTTCTCTTCGTAAAATCTCAACGGAAACTCGATTGAGATGAAACGAAAGCCATTTTGACCTAGACACAAAGGGGAACAAAGTGGGCTCCTACTAAGGCGGACTGGGAAGACTGATCTTACCCTATGGCAAGTCGTCCTAGTAAGATTAAGCTCCGACCTCCTTTCGTTTTCCCGTTTATTCCTCGAGAGTTGTTTGTAAGAAGTATGGCAGTGGGAATCGGTGAACCGATTTGCCGTGCTTCTGTTCTGCGAGTAATATAGGGTTTCCCCAAGGTTTGAGGAGAATAAGTTTTATTTTTCGAGAGGTTCTCGAAAAGCGTTTTTCGTAGAAACCTTGCTCGTTGCGATTTCTCTAACTTGGTAACAAGACGAATTTGTGGGGTTCGATAGATTTTATCGTTGCCCTTTCTGTTTAGATAGAGAAATTGCGAGCTCGTTTTCGTGCTCTTCCTGTGGCGGAAAGCCGCGGTTAGGTTTTGATTTGCTTGAGCACCGGACATCGGTTCGAGCAAGCGCTTTGCGGCCGTATGAGTAAGAGTAATCCGTCCCTCCCTCCTTCTAGCCAAACTGGGAACCGAAATTCACACCGTCAATTTTAATGAATAAGATTGCGGAGGAAAGCCAAGTTAACCCGACTTTCCTTGAAGGTCCGGATTCTCAGCGAAAGCCAACGACGAGTGACCGAATAGATGCGGAAAAAGTTTTGTTAAGATTTGCGACTGAACCTTAAGAAAGGCTGCCTACGTACCCCTTTCGAGGATCAAGTCGGACGTAGTTCAGTTTAGAAAGAATTGAACAAAAGATCGAACAGTCTGGGCGGGTTCGATCTAGTATGGCGTTGTCATAGAAACAGGCATGTCGAAGATAATGCCTAGGGTTTCTATGCGAGCGAAGTAAAGAATGGTCCGATCCTCAGAGAAGCGGAGATTTTGGCGAGGTCAGGCGTCTAGGGCCTGGTTCGTCTAGTATGGCGTTGGTCATAGAAGCGGGCATGTCGAAGATAATGCCTAGGGTTTCTATGTGCGGAGCTCTGAGTAAAATTATAGTTAGATCCTTCCGAGAACAGGGTCTGCGGAGAAGATAAAACTAGAACGAGAGGCGGCCAGACGTTCTAAGTCCTGCCTTGCTGGCCTAACCGCCTAAGTTCTAAGTTCTCTAAGTCTTGATTCTAGGATTTTCGGATCTTTTTTTTTGGGATCTCTTCTCCTCTGCTCTTGCTCTCCTTATATACTCACTCCTAGGTCGGTTTGCCTTAGGATGATGGACCTCGCCTTTGGGCCCAAGTTTATCTCTTCAGGAAATATTCCATTTCGTCGATCTTCGTAATTATCCTCGAGTTTTCCCCTATTTCTCGGTGGCTTAATGTTTATCCGATGTTCGGGAAATTGGATAAACCGTCATAGTCTGATTGGGCCTGAATTCTTAAAATCGTAAGTAAGTCCGTGGACTTGTCTTAAGTCGTTGAACGTTTTATACGATTTCTCGAAAAGACTATCTTTCTCGTAAAATAAACTGTATAGCCTAAAGGATCGATGTTCAAGTTAATCGATCTTTGTTTTATACGATATCTTCTACGAAATCCAATCCTTCTAGTTTTGTCGTAAAACATCGAGGGCGATTCCAATCGAGTCGAAGGATGTTTATTCCGTAGCCGTGATCGTCCCAAACTCATGATGATTGATCCAAACAAGCCAAGATGGGATCAGACCGAACACGATGGGACCGAGACCAGGGCGAGGGCCGTCGACGGCGCCAGGCGGTGCCGCCGGCGCCAGGCCAGCTTGGGCGTGTGCGCCCGGCAGGCGCCAGCGTGGCGCATGCCGCCCGGTCGGGGTGCCGCCGGGCGCTAGGCGAGTGCCGCCCGGCGCCAGGCTGGCTCAGCGTGGCCGCGTGCCGCCGGCGCCAGCGGTGCCGCCGGCGCGCCGACAGTGCCGCCCGCCCGGCGCCAGGCGGCTTCAGCGTGCTGCCGCCCGGCGCCAGGGCCGGGCGCCAGGCAGTGCCGCCGCCGGCGCCAGGCGCTTCGCGTGGCGCTGCCGCCGGCGCCAGGCGGTGCCGCCGGCGCCAGACGGTGCCGCCGCGGCGGGCGGCCAGCGTGGCGTGCGCCGGGCGGGGTGCCGCCGGCGCCAGGCGGGTGCCGCCCGGCGCCAGGGCGGTGCCGCCCGCCGGCGCCAGGCGGCTCAGCGTGGCGTGCCGCGGCGCCAGGCGGTGCCGCCCGGCGCCAGGCGGCTCAGCGTGGCGATGCCGCCAGCGCCGGGCAGGTGCCGTCGCCGGCGCCAGGCGGTGCCGCCGCCGGCGCCAGGCGGCTCAGCGTGGCGCGCCGCGTACGCCGAGGTGCGCCGCGCCAGGCGGCCAGGCGGCTTTCAGGGCGCGACGGCCCGCGGACGGGTGCCGCCGGCGCCAGGCGTCCGGTGCCAGCACGAGCGTTTTGAAGATCTCGGCGAGGGCTTCGATTTGATATCTTGATCGTTTTCTGGTTCCTCACGGTTTGAGAGAACGACCTCTTGAAGTTTCGAGGCAGATTCTTTTGTTTAGGGTTTTGTGGTGATCGAATCTTGATGTCCTTGGAAGCGGACCGATCTTTCTTGGGACTCTCGTGCGCACGCCCGTAGTCTTCCGATCTTACTTTCAAGAAGTGTTTCACGAAGAACCCATAAGTAAAAAATAATCCTAGCCGTTGATTTCGAGATAACCGTTTTGAGAGTGGATATTCTAATTTGAGAAAATCTCGTATAACTTCTTTTCAAATTATATGAGACTTTTTGTTTCAAGAAATACTTTCCAGAGACTTTCAGTCATTGATCCCGTCGTGACCGATTTTGACCCCAACACCACGTACCGCTCAGCTTAGGCCGCGCGTTCGGACGCTTTTGTTCGCTTCGTCCCGCGCGGGTACCACGTACCGCTCAGCTCAGGCCGCGCATCCGGACGCTCTTGTTCGTCTCGTCCCGCGCGGGTACCACGTACCGCTCAGCTCAGGCCGCGCGTCCGGACGCTTTTGTTCGCTTCGTCCCGCGCGGGTACCACGTACCGCTCAGCTCAGGCCGCGCATCCGGACGCTCTTGTTCGTCTCGTCTCACGCGGGTACCACGTACCGCTCAGCTCAGGCCGCGCGTCCGGACGCTTTTGTCCACCCGTATGGTATGTCCTGTCCCGCGCGGGTAAGGTAACCCGAGCAGATTAGGCCGCGCATGGTCTTGCTTCAGCTTGTCCGTGCGGTGTGATCTGTACCGCGCGGGTGGGTGGTCCGTGCGGATCAGGCCGTGCGTCCGTATGTTCGCGGGTCCTCATGCGCGGGAGATCTTGGCCGAGCATGTCCGTCCGGGTGCTGCATCGTCTGGCATCATTCCTTCGTCCTGTGCGGGCTGGTCAGGCTGAGTGTGCTGACCCGGATGCACTGACATGCCTTCACTCAAATAACCATAACTCCTCCAATATTGCTTCAAATGGCTTGAAATCACTCCCAATGGAAAGCTAACTCAAGATACTATCTCCCCACCAAATCTTATCACAGAAAGACTTCTTTATGGCCATCGTCCAAATCCATCTTTCACCCTTCCTTTTGTAACAAAGTACCCTCAAACACCTTCAAATTCTCCAAAGTACACTCCAAGACCTGATAAAGACTTATGAATGCAAAATGAACCTAAATATGCCTAATGCCTAAACTAGAAGGGATAAAATGCACAAAATGGAAGGCTAAAACAATGAAAATATGCAAGACATCAACTCCCCCACACTAGTCCTTTACTTGTCCACAAGTAAACTTGCAAGGACTAAGGAGGAGAGGTTTGAAGGAGGGACTCATAGCCAAAAGAATGCTCTTCTTAGTTCTCAACTTGATAACCTTGCACAAACATACCAAGTAGCAGGAGCAAAACTCAATCCAACTCTAACTTATCAAGGCCTATCTTAACTCCTTTGATCCCTATACTTACTCATCATGAATCCACAACCCACAATTCCATTTGCCCTCTAACAATCATTAATCAAACTCAAAAGACTTCTTGCAAATGGTCAAATGGTCCAAGTCATTTGGTTTGGTGGTAGAAGGTTTTATTCAAGTGAAACAAGGGGTTCAAAGGGATCTTTCAAGGGGTGGTTCACTCTCAAAACAAGTAGCCTTGACATTGCACATAATATATCTAAGAAAGGGATCAACTCATGCATACAATGCTCAATCTCCATTGTTCTACCCTTTCCCAAAATACATAGATCACATCTTTATTCCCAATGCCAAAATGCCACTCACATCTCTCACCCAAAGATTTCCCCAATTGTTCAAGATATTTTCTCATTTGAAACTCTTTCTTAATGAAGTCTACAAGGGAATTTACACATTTCAAACTCTTTTCAGCTCTTTCTAGATATTGCTAGCCCCCTTTCATTATTATTATTATTATTTTTTTTTTTTCTTTTTTTTTTTTTCTTTTTATGGGGCCAAGACTTTTAAACAACTTGGAGCTTACAATCTTTCATTCCTCTTATCCCTTCTAGACTTAATCACTTATAACAATAGAGTCTCATGAGTCAACCTTTTCTTTCATAAACCTTTATTTCCCAAGATCATACAATACAACACTCACCCCATCCTAGAAGCTAGACATTAATGAGTGTCTAATCTAGCTAAAATGGAGATCAAGCATTGTCGTTCCCAATACTCTCAACATTATGCACATGTAAAGCTTTCCAAAGAAGGCCTCACTCAACAAATAATGAAAGCTTGAAAAGAGGTAAGGGTTTTAGGGTGGAGTGCCACTTGAGCTTGTCCAAAAGATAGACAAAGAATGGGAGGGACAACTCAAGTGTTCTATCCATGACTTAGTACACAAGGGACCATGAGCAAGAGACTAGAGTCTAAATATGACAGGAGCAAACTTCAAAGAGATAGCATCAATCAATCAAATAAGCTTTAGGAAGAGATTTCAAGGCAAAAGTTTACAAGCCATCCTAAGATTGCTCAAGCTACTTACTATGCTTATGAAGGGTATCACTTTAAGAACTTAGCATGAGCATCTTTTCAAGGCAACTATCATCCTTGTCCCCTTATGCATGATGCAACCTATATGATGATTTTTCTTTTTTTATGCAAGTGAATGATCTAGACTCAATCCTAATGCAACTACATGATTCTTTTGTGCTTTTCAAATTTTCAAATTTTATGGCTTTTCTATGCAATAACTATCTACAAATGCATGCTTATGACATAAAACACAAGATGATCAGCAACTTGACACCTCCCCCACACTTAATTCACACAGTCTCTGTGTTTGTTAAATGTGGAGAAGGGTCTAAAGAAAGAAGGTAAAATGAAAACTAAATGAAATGATGAGTGGTATATACAGTGGTCAGGAAGTGGAGTACCTCATGGAGCATGGGATGAGGCGGATGCCTCACCCTCAGAGTCATTTTCATCATCAGTGGTGCTTAGGCTTGGTGACTTGTTTCCGGGCGGATGGGGTGATGTAGGGGTTCCTCAAACGGCGGAGAGCTTGTTTCTGTCCGTGGCTCAGAAGGGTCATGAAGTGGCTGAGGAGGCGGGGCAGTGAAAGCATCAAGATCAAAATCCTCAGCTCTACAGCCAGCTACAGCTCCCCTGGCTAGAACATCAGCCACTTGCTTCATGAAGTGAGCTGCAGCTTGCAGCTTGCAGTTCTTCTCAGCTCTTTGCACTTGTTGGTGAGCTTGAAGATAGTCCTATCTTGAGCTCTGTTCCACCTCTGAAGGGTACTGATCTGGTCATGAGCTTGCCGAATAGGACCAAGAGGTAAAGCACCGGTGCATTGGTCAAACTTGTAACGAGGAGGACCAAAAAGATGTGCAGTGGCTCTGCTAGAGTGTCCCTGATCATATTGTTCCACCTTGCGTGCTGCCTTTTCACCTCTTGGAAGAGCCATGGGGCCTAAAAGCCATGAGGTCCAAGCAAGTGCCTCTCACTAATGTCAAATCTTATGGCTCCTGGAGTGGTCAAGGTAGTGAGGGATAGTCGGGTAGGAGCAGCTCAACCTTTGTGGTACCTCTCAAATATGAATAAACACACGCCCATTAAACCTTCCAGAGAAAATGAGCTGACTTCAGGTATTGGAGATCCAAAAAATTGGGGCCAGCTGCATCATTTCCCAAGCTAATCCCTTGGTAAGCAAGCAATGGTGTTATCAAGCCACCAATTCCAATCTGAGCTCCAGGGTCTCTGTTTGTCCAGCTCCAACTCTTGTAATACATGAGGCGCTTCACAAAGAATCCCACCATGCCAAAATCCTTGTAGAAATCACTAGGAACCAAAGGGAGATGAGGCTGTAATGCATAGTGCTGGACAGCTTGGTGCAGGAATTTCACTTCATCTCCAAAGACTGTTCCCACTTCCTTCCTGGGAACAATGTATGCACAAGCAATCTGTGGAGATATCGCACTGAAGGGTGTCGGATGGAGGCATTCTTGTCGGTTGGAACTCCTTGTCTTGCCTGTTAACAACCTCCAAGTAAGGTGTGTGATGTTCATCTCTCTTTTGACCCTAGCAAGCTTGGGAAAAGAAGGATTTTTTGGTCTTGAAACCCAAGCACTTCCTCAATTTCCTTGAATGACATTGAGTAGGCTCTCCCATCAATCTTGAAGTGTATCATACCCCATCCTTGCTCCACATTCTTGGAGGTGTGAAAGGTGGCTTGAAGTGATGACAGGAATTGGCAAGAGACTTCTTTATAAGTTGGATAGGCCATAGTGTAAAAACTGCTCATACTCATGTAGCCTAGCATCTCCTTGATATCATCTTCAATTGACAACTCCTTGAGGGTTTGTTTATCAGCGAATCTGGTTGGTGGCCAAGAGACACCTTTCCTCATTTGCTCTAACAGCTCCTCTTCAGTGGGTGTCTTCTGCCTGTCCCTTTATCATTGAAGGACTCTGTTGAGTTAGGGTCATACTCAGCCTCACTGTCATCCTCAGAATGTTCCTCTTCAGCATTTGCACCTTCTTGCTCTATGGGAGGAGGTTCTATAGTCTTTCTTGGCCTTGGCTCTTATGGTGGGAGCTGGTTCATTTGCACCATCTTTGGTGCCTTTCTCCAAAACCAAAGCTCTCAACTTGGTGCTCCTAGGCTCTTGCTCTCTTGGAGGGGCTTGCTTGTGAGCAATGTCAGCCACACTCTCCTCAACCATAACTCTTTTCCATCTCTCTTGGCCTGTGCTTTCTTTCTTAGCATGGCCAAAGTTTGCTGCCTACTCTCCTCTTCTGATTCAGGCATGGAGCCAAGTTCTTTCCTAATCTGAGCAGTCACCCTCCTTTCAGCCTGCTCTTTCTCTTCCGCTATTTGAGCTTCGTTCTTTCTCCCCATTGTTCCTGAAAATTCAATCCTTGGAAATAGGGTGAGCACAAGAAAGAGACAATCAATCACAAACACAATCTAGCTCTAGCAAGATAATCAATCTCAATAGGAACTAGAATAATGAAGCAAGATCATCAATCTCAATCCTGAAGACAAGCAAGGCAAGCAATAGCTAAGAAGGAAGCTCTCATGCTCAAAATAATTTTTTTTTTTTTTTTTTTATAGAGCACAAGAACTTCAAACTAGCCAAAATCAAATTAACCAGAGCTCAGCTTGAAATTGGGACCAAATCAACCTTCAACACCAATTATTTCACCCATCTAGCTCAATAACAACCCTAAGTAAGCTAGAATTGAAAAGCCCCAAATCTCATGAACCCTAATTTGCCAAAGTTCAAATTAATCTTAATTCCACCATGAAATCAACTACCCAGCATGATATATAAGCTTTCCCTAGTCTAAATTACAAGAATCTAGCAAGAAAAGGCTCAAATTTCAAGTTCAAATTTTAGGGTTCATGAGGGTTACGAATTTGAACTTAGAGATACCATACCTTGCTTTGGATGAAGGATAAAGATGAAAAGGTTCAAGGAATTAGGTCTAGGGAAGAAGGTCTTGATGTGGGAAAAGGAAATTTATGATTTGGTTGAGATTTGGCAAAGTTATGTGAATTTGTGTTCTTGGAGGCTAGAGAGGATTTTGATGTGAGGAAGAAGAAGAAATGAGGAAAGAGAGGGTGGCTTAGGGTTTTAAAGTGTGTTTGGGTGGGTAAAAGGGTTCTGGGTGGGTGCGGGTTTGGGTGAATAAAGAAAAATACTTACCTGGGTCGGCCGGGTCGTACCGCGGTTGGGACGCGGGTCGTGCGCGGGTTGAGTGAGTGGAGAGAGTGACCCGCGTGGTCTTGCCCGCGCGTCCGTCTCGTGTCCGTCCAGCCTTCGTACCGGTGCATCCGTCCAGCATTCGCCCCAGCGTTCGGATCATCCGACAGCTACGTCCGTCCGCACCTACCCGCGCGGTGCATCCATCCCGCGCATATCTGACCGCGCATCTCCTGTCCTGATTGGTCCGGCCGTCCGAGCGGGTAACACGTCTCGCGCATCTCAGACCGCGCGTCTCACGTTCTGATTGGTCCGGCCGTCCGAGCGGGTAACACGGCTCGCGCATAGCAGACCGCGCGTTTCAGAACTAAGGCAGTCCGGTTCTCTAACCGACCCCCCTTTTTTTTTTTTATTATTCTTCCCACTCATGCACACCATCTGCATCCCACTGATCTCCCATCGTCCAAAAGCTTCGAAAAATAAATCCTAATGCAATATTTACAAGGATAACCATGGGACTTCCTCCCAAGTGAGCTTGTTTAAAGTCACTAGCTTGACTTTGCCTCCTTTGAGGTTAGGCAATGGGAGCATCAGAGAGTGGGGTTGATGTCCCATCCTCCTTTGGTACCGAGGCCATGTATTCCTTGAGTCTTTGGCCATTCACTGTGAAGTCTCCACCATCCTTGTTCCAAAGCACAATGGCTCCATAAGGTCTCACTTCTTTGATCACAAATGGACCAGACCACCTTGACTTTAGCTTTCCTGGAAACAGCTTCAGTCTAGAGTTGTAGAGAAGCACTTGATCTCCTGCCTTGAACTCTCTCTGAGGATGTGCCTGTCATGGAAAGCCTTTGTCTTTTCCTTGTAGATCCTTGAGTTCTCAAAAGCATCCATCCTTATCTCATCCAGCTCATTGAGTTGAAGAAGTCTCTTCTCCTTTGCACACTTGATGTCAAAGTTTAAAAGCTTCACAGCCCACAATGCCTTGTATTCAAGCTCAACTGGTAGGTGGCAAGACTTTCCATAGACAATGTTGAAGGGAGTGGTGCCTAGAGGAGTCTTGAATGCTGTTCTATATGCCCAAAGAGCATCATCAAGCTTGGCTGACCAATCCTTCCTCTTGGTTCCTACAACCTTTTCCAAGATTCCCTTGATTTGCTTGTTGGAGACTTCCACTTGGCCACTTGTTTGAGGATGATAAGGTGTTGCAACCTTGTGCTTTACTCCATTCCTCTTGAGAAGGCTCTCAAATACCTTGTTGATGAAGTGTGAACCACCATCACTTATTACCACTCTTGGAACTCCAAACCTTGGGAAAATAGTGCTTTTGAACATTTTGACCACTACTCTTGAATCATTTGTAGGACTTGCTATCGCTTCCACCCATTTTGATACATAGTCCACAGCCACCAAGATGTATTTGTTGCCATAGGAAGAGGGAAGGGTCCCATGAAATCAATCCCCCAAACATCAAACACTTCCACTTCAAGGATTGGGTTCTGAGGCATCTCATTCCTTTTAGTAATGTTCCCACTCCTTTGGCAAGAGTCACATCTTGAAATGAAGTCTTGTGAGTCCCTGAACATGTGTGGCCACCAAAATCCAGCTTGTAACACTTTTGAGACAGTCTTGAATGGAGCAAAGTGGCCTCCATAGGAAGATCCATGGCAATGTGAGAGGATTCCTTCAACTTCTTCTTCAGCCACCACTCTTCTATAAATCTGATCCTTGCATAGGGTGTAGAGGTATGGTTCATCCCAATAGTATCTCTTCAAATCTTTGTAGAACTTCTTCTTCTCATACCCTGCAAGTCCCAATGGTTCCTTTCCAGTGGCTAAGTAGTTAACCAAATCAGCATACCAAGGTCCCTTCTCTTCAGCTGCCTTAACCTCTTCAATCTTTTTCCCAGTCTCAATGACTGCCACCACTGACATGATGGCCAAGACATGCTCTTCTCTGAGGCCCTCATCAATAGGGATTCCACCTTCAATTCTCAACCTGGACAAGTGATCAGCAACTCCATTCTCAATCCCTGGCTTGTCTCTAATCTCCAAGTCAAACTCTTGAAGCAAAAGGATCCACCTTAGTAGTCTTGGCTTGGCATCCTTCTTTGCTAGGAGATGTCTCAAAGCTGCATGGTCAGTATACACAATGACCTTAGAACCCACCAGGTAGCTTCTGAATTTCTGAAGACAATGGCCAGCATCTCCTTCTCTGTTGTGGCATACCTCATCTGCATCATTCAATGTTTGGCTAGCATAATAAATGACATGAGTTTTGCCATCCTTCTTCTGCCCCAGGACAGCCCCAACAGCAAAATCACTAGCATCACACATTATCTCAAAGGGAGGTCCCAATCAGGTGGCTGAACAATGGGAGCACTAACAAGGTCACCCTTTATCTTCTTGAAAGCCTCAAGACAATCTTCATCAAAGCTGAAAGCAGCCTCCTTGCACAGCAACTTGGTCATTGGTCTAGCAATCTTTGAGAAGTCCTTGATGAATCTTCTATAGAATCCAGCATGGCCAAGGAAGCTCCTGATGTCTTTCACTGTCTTTGGTGGGGCAAGCTGACCATCACCTCAATCTTAGCTTTGTCCACTTCAATACCCTTTTCTGAAATCTTGTGTCCCAGCACAATCCCTCTTTGACCATGAAATGACACTTCTCCCAATTCAGCACTAGGTTGGTGTCTTCACATCTCTGTAGGACCCTGCACAAGTTGGACAAACAAGCAGAAAACGAAGATCCGTGACAGAGAAATCATCCATGAATACCTCCACTATATCCTCAATGAGATCCGAGAAGATAGACATCATGCACCTTTGAAAGGTTGCTGGAGCATTACATAACCCAAATGGCATCCTTCGATAAGCAAAGGTGCCATAGGGGCATGTGAATGTTGTCTTCTCTTGATCATTGGGATGTATGGGGATTTGGAAGAACCCTGAATACCCATCAAGAAAACAATAGAAAGGATGGTTTGCAAGTCTCTCAAGCATTTGATCAATGAATGGCAATGGAAAGTGATCCTTTCTAGATGCTGAGTTGAGCTTTCTATAATCAATACACATCCTATGGCCAGTTATGGTTCTAGTTGGTATCAATTCATCCTTGTCATTTTAACCACAGTGATACCACCCTTCTTTGGAACTACATGCACAGGAGATACCCATTTAGAATCTGAAATAGGGTAGATAACACCAGCATCTAAGAGCTTGAGAATCTCCTTCTTTACAACATCTTTAAGGTTAGGATTCAACCTCCTTTGATGTTCTATAGAAGTCATTGATTCATCCTCTAGATGTATCCTATGCATGCACAAAGAAGGTGATATCCCCTTAATATCATCTAGTGAGTATCCAATGGCTTTTCTAAACCTTTTAAGTGCATTTAAAAGTTGAGAAAGCTCAAGTTCAGTAAGTTCACTACTCACAATGACAGGATATGTCTCATTAGGGCCTAGAAATGCGTACCTTACACCATGGGGAAGAGGTTTTAGCTCCACTTTTGGTGCCTTGAGCTCACTCCAATCATCTTGTTTGGTGTTCTCTTGTTGAGTGGCTGAAACAGCTTGACATGCCTCTTGTTTAAGCTCCTCATACTGGCCTCTATCAGCAATCTTCTTTCGAGAATCCAGCATGGCTGCAATAGCCTCACTCTCCTTGTTCTCAACCACTTGGACCTCTTTATCCACTGTCAAAGCATGCTGCAAAGGGTCCTCTATTGTCAACTCTCCACGTGCCAATTCCTCAAGGAGCTCATCAGCAAGAGCTTCCATCTCCTCTATGTAGAACACTTGGCCTTGCACAGTTGACCTCTTCATTACCTCGTTGACATCAAAATGGAGAGTGTGCTCTTTCCCCAAATGAAGATCAATCTTGCCTTCCTTCACATTGATAAGGGCTCCTGCTGTGGCTAAGAATGGTCTTCCAAGGATCAAGGGTCTCTAGCTTCTTCATCCATCTCAAGAACAACAAAATCAGTGGGGATTTCACAATTTCCCACCATTACAGGAGGTCTTCAAGGATACCAATGGGGAATTTGACTGAGCGGTCAGCAAGCACCAAAGAGAGTTTGCACTTCTTGTATTGGCTAAACCCAAGCTTGGCAACAGATAGAGGCATGAGACTGACACTAGCTCCCAAATCACATAGACATCTCTCAAACATTAAAGGACCAATGGCACAAGGTAGAGTAAAGCAGCCTGGATCCTCTAGCTTCTTAGGGATTGTCAATCTCTGGATGATGGCACTGCACTCATGAGTAAGAACCATCATGCCTTCCATTTCCTTCTTCTTGGCAGCCACAGCATCCTTCAAGAACTTGCTGTATTGAGGAACAAGCATGAAGGCATCAATGATTGGCATTGTAACTTGAACTTCACTCAATTGCTTCTCAAAGAGTGCTTTGTACTTCTCCAAAGTTGCCTCTTGAATCTTCCAGGAAATGGCAGCTTAGGTTCATAGGGAGGAGGAACAAAGAAGACTCCTTTGTTGGAGTAGCAACTTCACCATGCTTTGGTGTTTGCTTCTCTTCTCCAACCTTTCCTTTACCCTTAGCTTCAACAATCTTTTCTAAAATCTCCTCATCAACTTTCTCATCCACAATCACAACATCATTATCAATGTTGATAGCCACCCCCACTTAGTTTCTCACCATCCTTGGGAGAGTTCTTGGAGGTAGCTCTCTACCACTTCTCAAAGTGATTGCCTTCATTGGTTCTTTGGGGTTTTGCTCTGGCTTTCCTGGTAATGTTCCTTGTTGGCGACTTGGCTGAGAGTTCATAGAAGCAAACTGATTCTCCAAAGCTCTAATCTTGTTGTTTAGCTCAGTGTAGCTGCTGTCTATCTTGGGTGAACAGTCTTGAACTCATGGCCAATGTCTTTGGCTGCTCTAGCTTGACCTTCCAACAATTGTTTGAACATAGCTTCCATAGATGAATCTGGAGCTTTAGCTTGGGAGGAGCTACCTTGAGCTTGAGTAGATTGATTGCCATGGTTTGCAAAACCAGGAGGAGGATTCTGCCTAGGCTGGTAGTTCCCTTGCTGAGTGTTTTGCTTTGGTTGATAACCTCCTTGCTGGTTGTTGGTGTAACCTCCTTGCTGGTTGTTGGGGTAAGACCTTTGCTGGTAATTGTTGTACTGAAAGTTAGGCTCCTTCCTGTACCAAGAACCATTGTTGTTGATGAAGCAAAGCTCTTCTTGCCCTTCTAACCCTTCAACTTCATTAACCTTAGGAGGAGTTTCTTGATTTGGACCACCCACAAAGTGAATCTGCTCCTGCTTGGCTTGGTTAGCAATCAGCAAGTCTATCTTCTCTTGCAAGGATTTTATTTCCTTCTTGGTCTGGTTGTCATCAGCTCTGGTTGTTCTATCAGCCCTGTCATGTTCTCCACTGTAGACTGAATCACTCTTGACCATGTTGTCCACCAGCTCCTCAGCATCTTCTTCAGACCTGCCCAGGAAGAAACCATTGCTTGCTGTATCCAATCTTGCTCTAAACTCAGGAAGGGCACCTCTATAGAATGTGCTCAGTAAACTCTCCTTTGAGAAGCCATGGTGTGGGCACTTAGCTTGATATCCCTTGAACCTTTCCCATGCTTCACTAAAGCTTTCCAAGTTCTTCTGCTGGAAACTAGAGATCTCATTCCTCAGCTTGGCTGTCCTTGATGTGGAAAAATTTCTCCAAGAAGGCCTTCTTACAATCATCCCAAGTAGTGATGGAGTCACTAGGTAGAGATTTCTCCCATTGGCGTGCCTTGTCTCCTAGAGAGAATGGAAACAACTTGAGCTTGAAGGCATCTTCTGACACACCATTGGTCTTGGACAAGCCACAATAGCTATCAAACTTGTCCAAGTGATCAAATGGATCTTCTACAGCCAAGCCATGGTACTTGTTGTTTTCAATCACACTCAACAAGCCTGATTTGATCTCAAAGTTGTTAGCTTCCACAGCTGGTGCACGGATGCCCGTCCTGTTGCCATGAATGTGAGGACGGTCATATGTGCCAATGGCTCTAGCTGGGCTGTGGGTGTTGTTGTTGCTGGCTGTGGTCTAAGGTTGTCAGCTCCTTGACCATTGCCTTCTTGGGGTTGATGATCATCCATCTCAAACCCCAATCTCTGAATGTGAGCCTGTTGCTCCTCTTCTCTTCTCCTTCTTGCTATTTCCTCTCAAGTGTAGCTATCTCTTCAACAGTGGGAACCAGGTTAGTTGCACCCTGCTTCTTGTGTTCATACACCTGAAAATCAAAGGAAAATGCAAAAGGAGAATCAATATCACAAGAAAGAAAAATGATTTAGTCTCAAGCAAGTGACTAAATCCCAATGTCACAATCAACTTAGAATTTGTAACGGCCAATTTGATGATAGAACTTTTCAGATTCTAATCAAATGATGTAGTATATAAGATTGTCGAACCAGTCCTAAGTGACAATGAAACAGAGGGAATGCAAGCCTATGCTCAATCTAAATGCAACCATTTAGAGAATGATGATTAAACTAGAACAATAAGTAAAACACAACAAAAGCAAACTTTCTTTCTTATGAGGAGAGTGAGACCCATGGGTGTAGGGACTTGATATCAAATGATTAAGTTTCAATCCAAGATGCTAACTTTTCAATCAATCTAATCCTTATGCCTAGACAACTAAACTAAGCAAGCTCTATCCCTAGATGAATGCTCTTTGCTATGATCACCCAAGTACACCAAATCCCTTTGGCTGTAATGATCAAAGCAAACAATGAGAATGAGTCTAATAGCAATCCTAGCCTCTAAGACAACTAATCCCTTAGGCAAAGAAAGCTAAAAGCATAGATGAGTTGGTTCAGGCATTTCATAGAACACCTTCCGGCATGAAATGCCTATAGCTCTATGTTTGAGAGGCCAACTCAAATATAGCTTTAAAACACCAAATCTATGCAAGGAAATGATAGATCTAATACTAGACACCTTGGATCTAACTTAATCACTCTATCACCCTAACCCATGAATCTTAGAAGAATCTACTCACTAATCCACATGCTTATTCTTAAACCCATGAGAGATTCAAGCATAAACATATAGAGAAAGAAAGGAGATGAGATAAACAATCAAGAACACAAGATGAGAAGAGATTAATAAATCAAAGATGAAGCTTTACTCAAAGGTTTTGTTCTTAGATCATAAATAACATAAGTCCCATCTTAGGGATAACAAGGGTACTTATAGTTAGGCTTAAAAGCCCTAGAAACATAGAATAAAATTACTAAAAGTCCCTAGAAGCAATAGGTCTCGACCAATGGGAAGTCAGCATGAAAACGCCGGGGCGTGGCTGACGGTCGGGCCGCGCTTGGCGCGCAGTTCTTTCTGGCCGTTGCTCGTCCCGCTGGTATGCTGGCATGGTCGTCCCGTCGCGTTTGTACAACTCCGTCTGGTCTCGTCCGCTGGTACACGCATCGCCAGCTCAGGCGCATCCGACTCTTGTTCGTCTCGTCCCGCGGTACCACGTACCGCTCAGCAGGCAGCGTCCGGACGCTTTTGTTCGCCGTCAGCGGGTACCCGCGTCCGCCAGCTCAGGCCGCATCCGACGCTCTTGTTCGTCGTCTCCGCTGGTACCACGTACCGCTCAGCTCAGGCAGCGTCCGACGCTTTGTTCGCCGTCAGCGGGTACCCCGCTCAGCTCAGGCCGCATCCGACGCTCTTGTTCGTCTCGTCTCACGGGTACCGTGCCGCTCAGCTCAGGCCGCGCGTCCGGCTTTTGTCCACCCGTATGGTATGTCCTGTCCGCGGGTATGGTAACCCGAGCAGATTAGGCCGCGCATGGTCTTGCTTCAGCTTGTCCGTCCGGTGTGATCTGTACCGCGGGTGGGTGGTCCTGCAGATCAGGCCGTGCGTCCGTATGTTCGCGGGTCCTCATGCGCGGGAGATCTTGGCCGAGCATGTCCGTCCGGGTGCTGCATCGTCTGGCATCATTCCTTCGTCCTGTGCGGGCTGGTCAGGCTGAGTGTGCTGACCCGGATGCACTGACATGCCTTCACTCAAATAACCATAACTCCTCCAATATTGCTTCAAATGGCTTGAAATCACTCCCAATGGAAAGCTAACTCAAGATACTATCTCCCCACCAAATCTTATCACAGAAAGACTTCTTTATGGCCATCGTCCAAATCCATCTTTCACCCTTCCTTTTTGTAACAAAGTACCCTCAAACACCTTCAAATTCTCCAAAGTACACTCCAAGACCTGATAAAGACTTATGATGCAAAATGAACCTAAATATGCCTAATGCCTAAACTAGAAGGGATAAAATGCACAAAATGGAAGGCTAAAACAATGAAAATATGCAAGACATCAGGTATGGAAGTGCCATTTGGGTTAACAAAGAGTGGTATGATGGGGAAAGATAACCCAAATGTGTATGAGATCCATGATGAAGTATGCAAATTGCCATATGCAAGAGAAATTAAGTTCATTCTAGTCTAAGTTCAGGTTGGAGCTGGTTTCAAGAACAATGCCAATATCAAGCAAGCAAGCAAGTTTCAAGGAGAGTTTTCAAGGCTCAAAGCATGCAAGCCTTTCAAAAGATGCTTAAGCTACTTGATATGCTTAACTAGGGTGTCAAATTCAATGCAAACAAGTGTTCTTTACAAGGAAATGCTCCATGTACAAGTGAATGCAACCTATATACTCTAGACTCAATCTTAAAGATGCAAGTGATGCAACTACATGATTCAAAAATTTTAATTTTTTTTTTTGGATTTTCTATGCAAATATGAATGTACAATGCAATGCATGAGACTCTCAATCACAAAGCAAACATGATCAAATACTTGGTACCTCCCCCACACTTAAATCACATAGTCTCTGTATGAGTAAGAGAGAAGGAGATATCCCAACAAGACAAAAGAAAATGTATATACAAGAAGGTTTGGAGTGATACCTAAGAAGGAGGTTTGGGCTAGGTGTTTGGTGTCTAGGCGAGGAGCTGGCTTGGTTCATAGCAACTAGAGGAGGCTGCTACATGGCAATCATAGGGCTCAGGTGATTCACCACCTTTCTTCTCTCCTCTAGTGCTTGGCTCAACCTGAAAACCTTGATCACTTTTATTAAAAAAAAAAAAAAACTTAAAGGAAAATTGAAATTGCAAAGCTATGTACAAGGATAACCATGGGACTTTGTGGGACCGAAATTCGCACTGTCAAATTAAGTTGATTTGGAGGAAAGCCAAGTGAACCTAGCCTTCCCTGAAGGTCCCGGTTATCTGCTGGGCCACACACGACACAATCAGTACGACAAAGAGAATAAGAAAACGGAATGAAAATCGTAAGAAAAAAGGATAGAGCAAAAGATCTTATTTCCGAATCCGCATTTGAGCGTGAACAACTGGTAAGGGCCTGGGCTACAAGAGCTGTCGGCAAGTTCGCTAGTCTAGCAACCTAAGTTCTAACCTAGTTGAGTCGCAGCTCGCTAGTAAAAACGGAAAAAGTGCCTAAGTTGCTCTAAGTGCTATGTTGCTCTCAAAAAGTTCTCCCTTTGCTCCTCACCCCAAGCTCTCCTTATATACTCCTCTTTAAGACGGTCTATTCTTCCTTTGGGCCGAATCTATCGCGAATCGGGCTTCTTTCCATTTCCGTCAGTCTTCATGTTTATCGGAAAACTTGACATTTATCTCCAAGAAACTTCACATTTATCTTCGGGAAATTTGACATTTATCTCTTTATGTTAAGATAAACATGGAGCGTCATGTCCATCTCGACTTGGTTTCCTGGAAAATTGTAAGTGGGCCGATTCGGTCGCGTTCGGGCCTTCGGGGACCGTTGTTTCGACCAGGGACGTTTTACGGTTTTTCCGAGAAACCAGCCTGTCATGATACGTGTTTTGCCGAAGGAACCCCAACTCACCGTATAGTCTAGATAACTGGTGTTTTTAGAATAACCGCGATCGCTTTATACGATGAATCGAGATCCATTCGTCAACCAAACCTTTGGTGGTCTCCTGAAGCTTTCCCGATTTATTTCGACCAACACGAAATGGGGTTCTTGGGTTTCTTGTCTTCAAGGAGTTGGACGGTGAGTCTTCCAGCAAGGATACAAAATGCATAGTTGGACTTAGTTTGTTGAGACGGTCTTGCGGGAAGAAGATCGCACTTGTCGAGTGGTCCGTACTTGGGCGCCCGGGATTTGGACATGGGTGCTGGCGCCGTGACCAGCTCTGGCCGCCCGTGACCAGCACGAGGGAGCTGGCGCCCGGCGCCCATGACCAGCCGCGAGGAGCTGGCGTAGCGCCCGTGACCAGCAGGCGAGCGGCGTATGACCATCGCAGGCGAGCGGCGACCAGTGCCACGCCAGCGGCGAGCGGCGCCGGTGCCGTGCCCGCAGGCGAGCGGCGCCAGCCCGTGCCAGCAGGCGAGCAGGCGCCAGCGCCAGCACGAAGCGAAGCGGCACCGGCGCCGTGCCACGCGAACGGCGCCGGTGCCCGTGCAGCCGGTGCCGCGCAGGCGAGCGGCGCCGGTGCCAGCGCAGGCGAGCGGCGCCGGCACGGGCTAGGCCATTGCAGCTCCTGCTAGTGTCGGGGCTACGATGCGATCATCCCTTCCGGCGTTTTCGTCCGAATAACTAGTTTTTTCCTTGGTCTATTTGGCGATTGCTTCAAGGACTTTCGGTGTTGATTGCGTCTTTGACCGATTTTGACTAACAGTGAGCCCCAGCTAGCTAGGACCGTGGTTTTGGTAACAGGTCCTAGCTCATGTATAGCTGGATAGGAAGGTGTGGAGAGGAAATCCTTTGCCGAAAGTCGGAGTAAATAGTAATTTTTCTTTCCTTATAAAGATGGAGTAAGAATTTTCAGTCATTCTTACTTCATCACAAGGATTTTACCTTCTAAAGTTTCTCTCTCAAGAAAAAATGTCTTCAAGATCAAGATCCTCCAAATGGAATTCTTCTTCTCATTCATCTTCGGGCGATTCTCCCGTCGATGAAGTGGTTGCGCCGAAACACGAAGAAGAAGTTGACGAGGATACGAGGGAGGCATACTACAAAGCTGTATGTGGCACGTGTCCGCCTCTGCGGGACATCCCCATTCCCAGAAGTCCTCAGAGGGCGGGCGCTTTCTCACCAAGCATGGTCTCTCCCGAGTACCTCACGACTCTTCAAAACTTTTACCAAGTTCCGAGTGGGGTCACGTTCCGGATTCCGACCGTTTGCGAGAGCGCGAGGGATCCTCCGCATGGCTTCTTTACTTGCTATAAAGCTTTTCTCGCGTACAGCCGCATGTGGTTTCCGATCCCTGGTACCATTGTCCGTGCGCTTCGTTCTTTCGGACTTTCGATCAGCCAGCTCACCGTCCTGTCTCTGGAGAGTTGGCTCGGCGTGCTAGTCTCGAGTTACGAGTTAGGTATGGACCTTACTCCTAGTGATTTCGAGGGACTTTGGTATACCAAGGCAACGTCGATTGAAGGTTCGTATTCCGTGATCCCACGGAAGAACATGGCAATAGATGGGAAATCTGTGGAGGAAAGCTGCTTTCACTTATTCCCTCAGGAGTGGAACACGACTAATTCTGTTTATTTTTATGTTTTCATACTTTGAACGTGCATGAAGGTAAAGCTTTTGTTTATCGTGCAGTTAACAAGATTGTCGCGCACACTCATGCTGATATTTTCGTCAAACGAGACCTTCTTCGGGAAAGGCCATTCTTCTGGAGTACTTTTTTCCGTCGAGCGGATTCGAAATGCGGTGGAACTCCATCGATCCCGAGCCACCTCTCAGCCTTCCGACGTTCCGTGCGACGTTGAGTCGACTGCTGTCTTGCCTGTTCGGAGGCGGAGACATAGGTCTCGGAAAGGCAAAGTGTTGGGGTCAAAAACGGTTATCTCGAAATCTACGGCCAAAGATCCTTCCAAACACGAAGATTTCCCACACAAACGACTAGCGGGGGAAAAGATTGAGCAACGGAAAACCCACGGACGGCAAGACGGCCTAGCGCCAGCGGCCGCCGGGCAGCGGCCAGCGGCGGCACCCGGCCTGGCCCGGCAGCGGGACGCTGGGCGCCTGGCGCCAGCGGCACCGTCCGCAGCGGGCGGCCTGGCGCCCGGCGGACGCAGGCGGCCTGGTGCAGCGGCACCCGGCCTGGCGCCCGGCAGCACCGTCCGCGGGCCTTTGAAGGCTGCCTCATACCCTTGTTGTAGGGATCAAGCCTTCCGTAGTTCGCTTTGGAGTTTAAGACCCTTGTGATCTGTTTTCGTGAAACTTATATGGTCTGGTTATGTGTTATGAGAGACTTTCGAGCATGATGCGTTGATGTATTTGTTTTTCGATTATTTATGAACTTCAGTTTTCGAAGTATGAGAAAGAGGGTGTGAGTTGTCGTCTCATTCCTAGTTCCCTGATGATCACTGTACCTATTGTTTGCATAAAGCGAGATTTTCGCGGTTTACCGATTTGTGAAAAGTTCATGAAACGAATAGGCTTAAGTGAAGAGACAAATTTTGGATCTCGTGATACCATACTATGTCGTGAGATGTCAAGATCCAGCGTGGCTGGGTTTAGGGCAAGACCTAGGTTTACTCGGACTGAGGCTTTGATGACAAATCGGCTTTCATTTTGCCTGTTTGCGATTTTAACCTGACTCGCACCGCTTAAAATCCGCGAATTGTTGTCGGCTTATATGATTTGTCTGGCGTGAGTCGAGCTACTTCCTTCTAAGAGCTAAACCAAAATTTGATTTCTTGTATACGCTATGTTTATCCTTGTCGGATGCAAGAGAGCCTACCCTTGAAGGCTGCTATTTGTCTGTTTAGGACGTTAGAGTTCGTTTGTTGTGATCAGCAACAACGAAATGATGCCAGTTTAGAGGCATGTTACCGTTTAGAGGTGTGTTTGTATGTTTGAGTTCTGAGACGAGGATTTCATCCGAGCGTTTTGAGGAAAAGAGTGTCTTCGTTAGCGGCGTCTCGCAGTGCTGAAGGTCGAGCTTCCTTGTGCCGCATTTCGTGGTTGAAATGTTCGGGCTTGGAGATGTTTTGCGAATGTTCGCAGCCAGAAACTGTTGTTTGGTTTGGACAGGACCAAGGGGTCGCGTAAGTTTGACTGGAGAAGCGTCTACATTCCACGTTCGTGAAGTGTTGGCCTTCGGGATTTGATTGTATATTAAGGATGACTCATATAACTCTTGGAGCCTTGTCACGAGTGTTTCTTTTCATGCCGTGTTTACGGGTATAGAACTTAATCGATCGACGATAAGTTTAAATCTTCGTTAACCATATGGTTGTTAGGACTGAGTTTTGGTATGAAGAGTTTATCGTATGATTTCCGATTCTGGGTTATCGACAAATTGCTTGCGTAATAGTCACTTGGCCCTATGAACAAATCGTGGATTGTTGTTTTAGCCGTTAAGTGATTGGGCGGTGCTCGCTCAGTAGCTTTGGATTGGCATGGAGGCTAGATTCAGCCGTATCGCCAAGGAAGTTGTTGGTAAGCGATCAGACCATGACCCTTATTAAGGTCATGTTAGTTCTGATTGTCCTTAATGGGGATGCGAATTCAGGTCCGGCTTTACGGAAATGCGTAGTTGGCCGAGGGCCAAATAGCGTTTGCCGAGATAGACATGCCAAGCATAGCGGAGTTTTCTGAGTTATGGCTGATGGCTTTTAGAAAGGATCTTCCACTTTAGGTCTCAGTTATACGATGAATGGTTCGTATAAAATTTTCTTTTTGTTGCATGAAAATCGTTTCATTTTATCCGAGGGAAAAGTTTAAAGGATCGACGCAGGACCGCGGGTTCGTCTGCGTGATTATTTACTGCTCGGACGTAACCGCGGGAGTGAAAGCAGGAGCCATAAACCTTGTGGAGCGAAAACTGTCTATGTCAGTTACCCATTGGACCCATTATGTTTATTTTACGAAAGTTGCTTTGTATGAATTGACTCGACCATACAGAGGATTTTTCGTAAAAGTGATGTAAGGGTTTTCGCAAAGGTAAGAGGCGTTTCTCACAAATTACTTGCGATATTCGCCCGGATTATGTTTTCCTCATTCACTTTTGCGTACTGCGAAATCGTTTTGCATGAGACCGATCATGTTTTTCCAATAGGCTGTTTTGTTTTAAAACATTCTTGTTATACGAAAGTAATGGATGACCGGTTTCATGGAGATAGAAAATCGCAGATTGTTAAAGTAGCGATGTTTCTGCGGATTACACGGGAGATGTTTCCGCTATGATTTCGACCTTTGGAAAGCTGCTTCAACTACTCGTGGAGTTTTACGAAGGTTATTTCGTTATTTTCGTAGTTCACCGTCGTGCTATTAGTCTGACGTGGTACGTTTTAGTCGCGAGTTTGCGCGAGAGGTAACATAGAGTTTTCAGGACTATGTTTGTAGCGGTTGGGCTATGCGCTAAGCGTTTTAAGGCGAATCTTATTGCTGCGAGAGTTTGCTTTGTCAAAGCGTTGTCTTGATGCTGAAGCAAAAAGTTTTCGAAGATGGGATTATACGGATACAGTATACGTACCTACTTCCCTTTTCTTTTTACGAAAGAAAACGGGTTAGCCGTTCTTCCGAAGGCTTGTGTACGTTTTTTCTTTCTTTTAGGAAGCGCGATGAGTATGCTTTTAGAACGCGTGGCGACCGTTTCTCGGTTTTTCGAGAGACTAGATCGGTTTGCATGTTCTGCCTGGACAATCAAGGAACGATGGAACAAGACTGGAAATTTTGCCTAAGACTTAGCTTGCTAGACTATCCACCTAGGTCCTAAGTTCCCTAAATTCTACGACAGTTTTTCAAGACGTTTTCGTTCCTGTCCTACGAAGAGTTGGTTCAGACATTTCATAGAACACCTTCCGGGCATGAAATGCCTAAAGCTCTATTTTGAAGAGGCCAACTCCAAAATAGCAAGAAGAACACTCTACAAGAAAGGATCAAGAAGGATCTACCCTAGAACATCTTAGATCTACACCTAATCACCCTTAGTCTCCCAAGTCTATGAATCCTAGATAGATCTACTCACTAATAGACATGGATAACCTTAAAACCATGGATGATTCAAGGTTAAACATGATTAGAGATGAAGATAATCTAGTAAACACAAAAGAAATAGATGAAGAAGGATTCAAGATCCAAACTTTATTCAAGATCTAAAAGTGTTCTTGAGAGAAAAGAAGTTGTTCTCCTAAAGGAGATTACATAAGTATTTATACATAAGCTTAGAAAACCTAGGAACATCATTAAAAATTACTAAAAAGTCCTTTGAGTCAATTAGGCTTCAGCCAATGGGAAAGCAGCTTGATTTTCGGTCAGGGGTTGAGCAAATGACCCAACCCGGTCCAGCCCTGTTCTGGTCGTCCTGCGTCCCGACGGTTCAGCATCCCGGACTGTCCTACCCGGTGGTCCAGACGCGTCCTACTCGGCTTCTTCCCGACCGGGTGCGTGCAACCGGTCCGTCCTTCCCGGTCCTGACTAGTCCATCTCTACCTTCTCCCGACCGGGTAGCTCATCCCGGTCCAATCTCCCCAGCCTGGTCGTCCAGCAGTGTCTCTTCCGACCGGGTGGCTGTACCCGGACCAGTCTTCCCGGCCAGCTTGATGTGCTTCTAGTAAACTGATCATAACTCCTCCAATACAGCTCCAACTGACTTGAAACCACTTCCATTGGAAAGCTAAATAAATTTTCTGTGTCTCCACAAAATCTTAGCAACAGAAGACATCTCTAAGGCCTCCTTCCATGCTCATCTTCGTCTCGACCAGATCATGGATTGACTTCTCTTTTCATGGCCAAACTTGATTCTTCACTTCTTTTTGGACCATAAGGCTTCCAAACACCTCAAATCACACCAAAGCATACTCCAACACCTGATAAGGACAAATGAATGCAAAATGGACCTAAAGATGCCTAATCCTAACTTATTTAATCAAAATGCACGAGATATGGATGCTAAAAACATGTAAATATGCAAGATATCAAGGAGCTTACACATGAGATTCACCATGCTGCCTCAGCCACTGAACAAGAGGACAGTCATCAACAGGATTGGAGTGAACTCAAGGCGCCTAAAGTGGAGCTTAAACCTCTTCCCCATGGTGTAAGGTATGCTTTTCTTGGCCCTAACGAGACTTACCCTGTCATAGTGAGTAGTGAGCTTAGGGAATTTGAGCTGTCTAAACTTTTGAATGAACCTAGGAGGTTTAGAAAGGCAATAGGTTACTCAGTTGATGATATTAAGGGGATATCACCTTCTTTGTGCATACACATGATACATCTTGAGGATGAATCAATGACTTCTATAGAGCATCAAAGAAGGTTAAACCCTAACCTGAAGGATGTTGTAAAGAAGGAGATTCTTAAACTCTTAAATACTGGTGTTATTTACCCTATTTTTGATTCTAAATGGGTATCTCCTGTGCATGTTGTCCCAAAGAAGGGTGGTATCACTGTGGTTAAAAATGAAAATGATGAATTGATACCAACTAGAACCATAACTGGCCATTGGAGAGGAACTCTCGGAGGTGCCCCTTCTGGAGCAGTTCATTGACTTCAATTTGTAGGGCGATGCAGTCCTCTGTCCTATGTCCATGATCGCGATGAAATTCACTCCAGAGATCCGGGTTCCGGATATAATTTGGTGCCTTCATCTTCTGAGGCCACTTGACTTGTTGGCCCATCTGCCTCAAGACGTTGACTAGTTCCGGCTTGGATATGGAGAGATGAGAGATGTCTGGCCATGTAGACACGGACATCCCTTCCATTTTGTCTGCTGATCGGCTTGGATATCTGCCCCGGTTCCGATTTCCGGAGTCCCTAGCTGGTCTCTGAGAGGTTCTCTTATCTCGATCGCTCCTACCAGGCTTGTCGGTCTTCTGGTTTTGTTTTTGCTCTGCTTTGGCGCGGCTAGCGACATGTTCTTCCCATTTTACTTGAGCCCAGGCTCGGGACAGCACGTCCTCCATGGTTCTGCAGGTATATTTAGTGAGTTCATTATAGAGCTCTTCGTCTAGGAGTAGACCTTTCTTGAAGGCTGAGATCACTGTAGGGACGCTACATTCAAGGATTGCCACTTTCTCCAAGTCCCGACTGCTTGCGAACTGCTCCACGAACTTGTCGCTGAGGGTGGCGAAAGAGGATATCGACCTAGTGGGCAGATTGATATACCACTGCAGGGCAGATCCTATCAAGGTTGAGCCGAATCCCTTACACATAGTAGCTTTGCGAGATTCTCTTGGAAGTGCTACTGTTAGCATCCTTTGCTTGTATTGGGCGATATGGTCGTCTGGATCTCCGGTTTCGTCATACATTTTGATGTTTGGGAAGGAAAATTTCCTTGGCATCTCTATCAGGGCGATTTCATCTGTAAACGGAGATTCTGCATAGGAGTTGGGGTTGCTTTTCCGGATCGGAGGAGCCACTCCTGGAAGTCTTTCCACCGGAGCTTGCATAGCGTCGAACTTCTTTGAGAACATCTGTTATAGATAGGCGGTTGTGGAGGATTTTGTTGCTGCTGCTCTGTCGGGTGCTTCCTTATCAGGTTCCAGCTCTGAGTCGCTGTCTTCTACATCGTGGATCTGGGTGGTTCCGGCCCTTTCGCGTGATGCTCAATCTCCGTCGAGTACTGGAGATGGGTGTGTAACTCCAACTCCGGAGCTAGGTGTTTCGAGGTCTGGCATGGATCGGATCCTGACTCTGAAATGGCGCTTCTTGTTGCTGGCAGTGTTGAGAGCCTGGTTCTCATCCCGGAGGGCGAGATTCTCTGATTCGAGCCGACCAAGGTTCTCGGCGCTTTGCTCCAGGTACTTAGAGTGTTCGTCGAGCTTCTCCTTCAGGCTTTGTACTTCCGAAGAGAGCTCCGGGTCGTCTGTAGCTCTTTCCCGATCCTTGTGCAGTTCGGTGACTTGATTCTGTAGACTGTCAAGCTATCTTTGAAGCTTGACTTCTCTCTGAGTAGCTTCGGGTAGATTGTCTTGCTCTTCCGCCGTCACCATCACGTAGTTTTGATTACTCCCCTCCTTCTAGCGCCAAACTGTTTGGGGATTTTTCGTGTAGGTCCTTTTTGAGTACTACGGAACGGGGTCAAGCTATTATTTCGTGAGTGTTTAGAGAGATTTTCCAGGATAAAGACTTGAAGAGATGTTTTATTAGATAGGCAAACGAGAATTACAAGATGCTTGAATAAGAACTCTAATTCTAGTCGTCTAAGTCTAATCTGTAAGTCTTGAGATGTAGATGAGTCGATCCCCTGCTTTAAGGTTTAAATTCGCCTTATATAGTCATCCTTAGGTCGGTTTTAGTCGGTCTGAGTAAGGGGAATTCTTCCATTTTCGAAAATATGGAAGGTTCTCTTTATCCGAAGTTTTCCATTTTCCCAGAGGAAAGGGTAGTTCCTGAGTTCCTGAGTTCCCTTTCAGTGAGGACCCGGGGTACTCTTTAGCGGGGACCCGGAGGTCTGAGTCCTGCCTTGAGCCTGGGGGGAAATGATACCTGAGTATTTTTCCCCAACAGATGGTACCGTAAGAGCGGCTCTGATACCACTTGAAGGATCCTAGGAACGGATGACTCAAACGGTACAATGGATATGGACTCAATCCAAATGGAGAGAGAACTGATGAATCGATGGGTGACACAATGGAATGCGGAAAGCCCACTGATACTACGAGACTTCTTTGTTGCCGTATTTGACGCACCGGTCCAACGAAAGAAGGGTCTTTTGCTTGGAGATAACCTCACCAAGGAAACTAGGGATGTTCTAAACAAAGAACAATGAGAGTAAAAACTCAATCAAAAATCAAAGGAAAAATTGAATTCATTGATCAAATGAGAGTTTACATACCTATACATTTTGTGGTCAAATGAAATAAATAGAAAATGCTAAAAACAATACATAGAAATTATAACTTGGATCAGATCTAGTCAAAGGCACGGATTCAAGACGTTGACTGTTTGACTGGTCGAATGAACTCTTCGCCTACTCCTGTCCAGGTTCGATGAACCTTGATGCATGACCCGCGGTAAGGACAAGAACGATCAGTGGGTCGGCCGCGGGACTGGCTGTGTGTGTTCCATGACCAGATGGTGACTTTACTTGACCCAAACCTTCAGAAAGCTTAAGGATCCTTGCCTTAGAAAGATTCAGAGACTCAAAGTTCATGAACTGATCGAAGTGTGGGATCAGTTAATCAGCATGGCCGCCGGTACGGCCCAAGAGAGAGAAACCATGACCTGATTCTTGTTCCACTCGTTCCAACTTGGTTCTGTCTCGAGTGAAGGCCTTAGATTGTGATACAGGACTTTTCAAGGGTCCTAATCAAATCAATGTAGTATAAAAGATTGTCGAACCTACAGAGAACTAGAGACTTATAGCACCAAGAATACACAAACTTCCTTAATCTAAGCAAACAAGAAGATGGATGAAGGTAACAAGCTAATATCCTAGAAATATAAACAAGGTGATCTCAAATCTATTCAAGAAACAAGTGCAAGAACTCAATCAAATGCTAAGGTGGACCCATGGGACTAGGGACTTGACTTTGGGTGAATAAGATCCAAGCTAAAGAGGCAAGCTATCAATCAAACACTTTCCTTATGCCTAGACACAACACTAAGCAAACTCTTTCTCAAGATGGAGGCTCATTTGCTAACATATCTCAAGCATCTAATCTCTTAGGTTGAATAATATGAAAGATATCATTAAGAACAAGTCTAATAGCAATCTTAGCACCTTTGACATCAAATCTCTTTGGCAAAGCAAGCTAAAAGCATTGAAGAGTTGGTTCAGGCATTTCATCGAACACCTCTCGGGCGTGAAAGCCTATAGATCTATTTTAGTATGATCAAGACTAAAATAGCATTAAGAACCCTCAACAAGCAAAGAAAGAAGTAGATCTAACACTAAACACCCTAGATCTTCACTTAAACACTCTAATCACCCTAGCCCATGAATCCAAAGTGTGTCTACTCACAAATCTCCATGAGAAACCTTAAATCTATGTGAGATTCAAGGCTAATCATGTTTAATGAGCAAGAGAAACAAGATATAAGATGAAGTTCTTCCATAATTTGATAAAAGATTCAAGCTTTTACAATATGAGGCAAAGTCTTGAGAGAAAATGAGATAGTCCCACTTTGGGAGATATAAGGGTATTTATACAAGGCTTAGAACCCCTAAAAACATCATAGAAAAATACTAAAAGGTCTCTAGGGTCAATTAGGCTTCAACCAATAGGAAAATAGAGTGAAAAACGGTCAGGGGCTGAGCCAAACCGCCCAACCCGGCCTAGTCTTCCCGGCCTGGTCTCATCCAGCGCTTTTCTCCCGACCGGGTAGCTGTACCCGGACCAGTCTTCCCGGACAGCTTGATGTGCTTCTAGTAAACTGATCATAACTCCTCCAATACAGCTCCAAATGACTTGAAACCACTTCCATTGGAAAGCTAACTCAATATTTTGTGTCTCCATAAAATCTTAGCAACAGAAAACATCTCTAAGGCCTCCGTCCATTCTCATCTTTTTCTCGACCAGATCATGGATTGACTTCTCTTTTTATGGCCAAACTTGATTCTTCAGCTCTTTTTGGGCCATAAGACTCCCAAACACCTAAAATCACACCAAAGCATGCTCCAATACCTGATAAGGACAAATGAATGCAGAATGGATCCTAATGATGCCTAATGCCTAACTTATATGATCAAAATGCACAAGATATGGATGCTAAAAACATGTAAATATGCAAGACATCAAGTCCCCCACACTAGACCTTTACTTGTCCTCAAGTAATCTTTTCAAAACACAAGGAGGAGAGACATAGGGATGGAAGCAAAGCCAAAAGAAACACACATAGCACTCAACTTGAAATCCTAAAGAAACATAGCAAATGGCATGAGCAAAACTCTCTTATTATACTCTAGCTTCACAAGGCCTATCAATGACTCTTATGCCTCTACACAAGATGCATTGCTTATCAACCAACAAGTTCTCTTAACCAGCCCTCACATTGATTCACACACACACACACAAGGTGAAGTCTCACAAATGGGCACATGATCTCAATCATTTGGCTAGGTGATCAAATGGTCTAATATGGATGAAAATGAAGGTTCAATGCATCTTTTTAAGGTGGCTATCACTCAAGAATCAAGGAGCTTGATCATTATGCAAAATATATCTAAGACTAGAAGCAATTCATACTTACATGGATCCATCCTCATCATTCTACCCAATCCTAAGTGAATACAAGTTCTACACCCCTTTTATTCATCCCATAACCCAAAATGAAAAACATACTCACATCACTCACCCAATGAACAATTTTCTTTCTTCAAGATTCAACCAATAAGGACCCTTTTATTCACAATTCACATTTCTAAACTCTAACACTTTTTGTTTTCCCTTCCCCACTATCTTATTGAATCTTTCTTTATTTTTTATTTTTTATTTTATTAAGGGGGAAGGTCTCAAACATCAACCAAGAGCTTCTTAACTTTCTAATCTAGGTCCCTAGGGCTTTTCTTTCTCAATACATTCTTTTGCTCATTAATCTCAACATTGTCCCATCCCAAACCAAAGATATAAACCATTAAGTTACAAAGACCCCACTCACCATCCTAGAAGCTAGCTCAAATGATGACCCTATGCTAGCAAGAGATGAGAACAAATCCATGTCGCCCCCAATACTCTCAGGATTTTGCACATGACAAACTATCAGAAAAGGCCTCACTCATGCAAATCAATGTAGGCTTCAAAGAATGGATAGGGTTCAAGGGTATGGAAGTGCCATTTGGGTTAACAAAGAGTGGTATAATGGGGAAAGATAACCCAAATGTGTATGAGATCGATGATCAAGTATGCAAATGCCCATATGCAAGAGAAATTAAGTTCATTCAAGTCTAAGTTCAGAATGGAGCTGGTTTCAAGAACAATGCCAATATCAAGCAAGCAAGCAAGTTTCAAGAAGAGTTTTCAAGGCTCAAAGCATGCAAGCCTTTCAAAAGATGCTTAAGCTACTTGATATACTTAACTAGGGTGTCAAATTTAGTGCAAACAAGTGTTCTTTACAAGGCAATGCTCCATATGCAAATGAATGCAACCTATATGCTCTAGACTCAATCTTAAGGATGCAAGTGATGCAATCTACATGATTCAATTTTTTTTTATTTTTTTATTTTTTTATTTTTTTAATGCAAATATGAATGTACAATGCAATGCATGAGACTCTCAATCACAAAGCAAGAATGATCAAATACCTGGTACCTCCCCCACACTTAAATCACACAGTCTCTGTGTGAGTAAGAGAGAAGGAGAATACCCCAACAAGACAAAAGCAAATGTATATACAAGAAGGGTTGGAGTGACACATACTTGGAGTTATTGGCTGAATTGGGTGGTAGAGGACCCTTGGCCTCGGATTTGTGCCACTGGGAGAGATAGGCTGAAGCGGATAAGTGAAGGCGGGTGTCTAGAGTTGCAATGCTTGGCCGCCTTTCACCTTTTGTCTAGCCTTAGACCCAACCTGAAAAACCTCAACTATCCTTATTAAAAAGCTTCAAAAGAAAGAAAGATAAAGAAAAATATATAAAATGGATAAACATGGGAATGCCTCCCAAGCGCGCTTGTTTTAACTCTCTAGCTTGAATTTGTGTGCTTGCTAATTATAAGTATCAAAAGGTTGAGCCAATGCACCTTTGGTCCTTCTCCTATGAGAACAAGGAACCAAGTATGCAAAGGAGCACACTACTGTCCATAGAAAATAGACAGATTTTCATCAAAGAGCTTCACTAAAGATGTATCATGAATCATGAGATGCTCTTTGAGGTTAAAATGATCATGAGAATCAAAAGCATTTGGTGGAAACACAACGTCAACTACAGGCTCAAACAAATTTTTAACAAAGTAGTCAACTCTATCTCCATCAACCAAATAATACACAATGTTCACATTCTCATGATAATTTTCAGCATGGGGGTTTTCTATCTCAAGCAAGAGCTTATCCACATCAAGTTCATCCCCTAGATCAGCAAGTGCAAGAAGAGGTCTAGGTTCATTAAGAATGAAAAACTCAGATTCAAGATCAAATGAAGCACATAGATTACTCTTGTCAAAACAAACTTCAATATGATCTCTAACAAGCTTTTCTATTCTCAACTCATCTAGTTTCCTAGTTTCACATATCAGATCAAGACATTCATTTATGGGCACATGAGAATCAAGATCATGGGCAATATTCTCACCACAAGGCAAGCAAATTTCCTCAAGTTGAAGTTCTAAAGTGGAAATGCTTGTACCTTCCAGCTGGAGTGGTGGAACCCAATACATTACCTCTTTAAGGTCATAAGCAACATCAAACTCATGTTGTGTAACCTCCCTTTCTTCAAACTCTGCTCGATCCCTAATGGCTCATCTTCAATGTGATCTTCCTTTTCTTGTGGCTTTTCAAGGTAGCTTGAAGCCATCACTACAAAACAGAAATTCTAGAATAGAAAGTTAGTAACTGTACAAAATCAAAACAAAGCAAGAAAATAAAGCTTAGTCTCAAGAAAGATTGAAATCCTAATGATAAATCTACTAGTTCCCCGGCAACGGCGCCAAATTTGATACAGGACTTTTCAAGTCCTAATCAAATCAATGTAGTATAAAAGATTATCGAACCCACAGATAAAAAGAGACTTATAGCACCAAGAATACACAAACTTCCTTAATCTAAGCAAACAAGAAGATGGATGAAGGTAACAAGCTAATATACTAGAAATATAAACAAGGTGATCTCAAATCTAATCAAGAAACAAGTGCAAGAACTCAATCAAATGCTAAGGTGGACCCATGGGACTAGGGACTTGATTTTGGGTGAATAAGATCCAAGCTAAAGAGGCAAGCTATCAATCAAACACTTTCCTTATGCCTAGACACAACACTAAGCAAACTCTTTCTCAAGATGGAGGCTCATTTGCTAACATATCTCAAGCATCTAATCTCTTAGGTTGAATAATATGAAAGATATCATTAAGAACAAGTCTAATAGCAATCTTAGCACCTTTGACATCAAATCTCTTTGGCAAAGCAAGCTAAAAGCATTGAAGAGTTGGTTCAGGCATTTTATCGAACACCTCTCGGGCGTGAAAGCCTATAGATCTATTTTAGTATGATCAAGACTAAAATAGCATTAAGAACCCTCAACAAGCAAAGAAAGAAGTAGATCTAACATTAAACACCCTAGATCTTCACTTAAACACCCTAATCACCCTAGCCCATGAATCCAAAGTGTGTCTACTCACAAATCTCCATGAGAAACCTTAAATCTATGTGAGATTCAAGGCTAATCATGTTTAATGAGCAAGAGAAACAAGATATAAGATGAAGTTCTTCCATAATTTGATAAAAAGATTCAAGCTTTTACAATATGAGGCAAAGTCTTGAGAGAAAATGAGATAGTCCCACTTTGGGAGATATAAGGGTATTTATACAAGGCTTAGAAGTCCTAAAAACATCATAGAAAAATACTAAAAGGTCTCTAGGGTCAATTAGGCTTCAACCAATAGGAAAAGAGGGTGAAAAATGGTCAGGGGTTGAGCCAAACCGCCCAACCCGGCCTAGTCTTCCCGGCCTGGTCTCATCCAGCGCTTCTCTTCCGACCGGGTAGCTGTACCCGGACCAGTCTTCCCGGACAGCTTGATGTGCTTCTAGTAAACTGATCATAACTCCTCCAATACAGCTCCAAATGACTTGAAACCACTTCCATTGGAAAGCTAACTCAATTTGTTGTGTCTCCACAAAATCCTAGCAACAGAAAACATCTCTAAGGCCTCCGTCCATTCTCATCTTTTTCTCGACCAGATCATGGATTGACTTCTCTTTTCATGGCCAAACTTGATTCTTCAGCTCTTTTTGGGCCGTAAGACTCCCAAACACCTAAAATCACACCAAAGCATGCTCCAACACCTGATAAGGACAAATGAATACAGAATGGATCCTAATGATGCCTAATGCCTAACTTATATGATCAAAATGCACAAGATATGGATGCTAAAAACATGTAAATATGCAAGACATCAGATTGTCGAGTTGGTCGGGAAAGACGAGCTTCAGTTCGGTCAGTTCGGTCATTAGGTCGTGGATCTTACTGAAGCTCCATTTCGGACATATGCGGGTCAAGTCGGTACACGGCTCGGTTCGTCTGATCAGTACGGTCTGATCTTCTAGCTGGTCCGGTTCCACGGACTGATCCTCGAACTGGAGCACATCACTACTGCCAGATGTTTGTCGAAACACTCAACCAACAATCCCTGACCTGGTTTTCCCAACTATAAGAAAACTCGATCAGCAGCTTCCGTGAACTGTCAGCCGCTTTCCTCAAGACCTATATAATGTTCGCAAAAGGCGGCGCGCAGCCTCCAGCCTGTGGAATCTATCACAGACCAAGGATCAGAGCCTCCGTGACTACATTGAAAAGTTCAAAGAAGTAGTCTCCAGGGTCGCGATTCCGGACGACATTGCCATCGATGCTCTGATGAACACCCTCTGGGTCCACTCCAAGTTCCACGAGGACTTGTACCAGAATCCGACCTTCTCAATCAAGGATGCCATCGCTCTTTCCCATAACTTCACCCGAATGGAAGAAGGCACGAAGGCGATCTTAAGAAAGTAGAACGCAGTGAAACCTCAGGTGACTAAAAACGTCGACACTCGGACAGAACCCCACAAACATGCTCCTACTGACAAAAACCACCACAAAGACAGTTTCATTTATCTTGTCGATGAAAACAATGCGCCCCTCTCGACCTTAGTCGTGCGTGGGAAAGGATGGAACAAATGGGACTGAGAGACCGATCCACCTAACGACCCGTCCAACACTGTCTGTGCCACTCAACCTGCGACACCTGCTGGTCCATCCAGGACTGTTGACCTTTCCAAACATTGTAAGTACCACGACGTTCGGGAGCCGCCATACAAAATAGCCAACCGGCGAGTTGATAAGACAATCTTTCAGCTTCGGATTCCCTACGTCAAATAACGAAGGTGAATACGAATCCTTAATCGATGGAATCTACTAAGCCAAAGCCGTTAAGGTTAAACGACTAAGCGTCTACTGCGACTCACAGTTAGTCGCCAACCAATTCAGTGGTGATTATGACGCCCATAACGACCGCATGGATGCCTATCTCAAGATAGTCCAAGGCTTGGCAGCAGAATTTGAATTCTTCGAGCTCATCAAGGTTCCACGAGGGGAAAATGTATGTGCCGACGCCCTCGCGGCCCTCAAAAACAAACTTCGCTAACAGGTCAAATGAACCATCCCAATACATCGCATCGAGAAACCGAGCATCGACACCTCTGCCGACCACAAGACCGTTGTCGCTCCGGTAACCAGCCACGATACCGCCATGACAGATCCCGAACCCACCAGCCCCGACTTGAGAACAGAATTCATCGAGTATCTCACAGACGGAAATCTTCCTTCTGACAAATGGGCTGCACGACGACTGAAAACACGCAGCGCTCATTACGTCTTCCTGGACGATGAACTACACATATGGACCGCCAGTACAGTACTCCTCAAATGCATCCACGGCGACGAGACGCGAAGAGTTGTGGGAACCGAAATTCACACCGTCGATTTTAATGAATAAGATTGCGGAGGAAAGCCAAGTTAACCAGACTTTCCTTGAAGGTCCGGATTCTCTGCGACAGCCAACGACAAGTGACCGAATAATGCGGAAAAGGTTTTGTTAAGATTTGGGACTGGACCTTAAGAAACGCTGCCTACGTACCCCTTTCGAGGATCAAGTCGGACGTAGTTCAGTTTAGAAAGAGTTGAACAAGAGATCGAACCGTCTGGGCGGGTTCGTCTAGTATGAGCGTTTGTCATAGAAACAGGCATGTCGAAGATAACGCCTAGGGTTTCTATGTGCGGAACTCTGAAGTAAAAGAATTGTCCGATCCTTCCGAGAGGAGCGGAGATTTGCGAGCAGGAGGCGGCCAGACGTTCTAGGGCCTGGTTCGTCTAGTATGAGCGTTGGTCATAGAAGCGGGCATGTCAAGATAATGCCTAGGGTTTCTATGTGAGAGCTCTGAGTAAGAGAATTGTTAGATCCTTCCGAGGAGCGGGGTCTCGGAGAAGATAAAGCTAGAACAAGTGGCCAGACGCTCTAAGTCCTGCCTCGCTGGCCTAACCGCCTAAGTTCTAAGTTCTCTAAGTCTAGATTCTAGGATTTTCGGATCTTCCTCTCCTCTGCTCTTGCTCTCCTTATATACTCACTCCTAGGTCGGTTTGCCTTAAGATGATGGACCTCGCCTTTGGGCCCAAGCTTATCTCTTCAGGAAGTATTCCATTTTCGTCGATCTTCGTAATTATCCTCGAAGTTTTGGTGACTTGGTGTTTATCCGATGTTCGAGATCGGATAAACCGTCATAGCCTGATTGGGCCTGAATTCTTAAAATCGTAAGTAAGTCCGTGGACTTGTCTTAAGTCGTTGAACGCTTTTAAGATTTCTCGAAAAGACTATTTTTCTCGTAAAATAAACCATATAGCCTAAAGGATCGATGTTCAAGTTAATCGACCTTGTTTTATACGATATCTTCTACGAGAAATCCAATCCTTCTAGTTTTTGTCGTAAAACATCGAGGACGATTCCAATCGAGTCGAAGGATGTTTATTCCGTAGCCGTGATCGTCCCAAGCTCACGATGATTGATCCAAACAAGCCAAGATGGGATCAGACCGAACACGATGGGACTAAGACTAGGACGAGGGCCGTCGACCGGCGCCAGGCCGGGGTGCCGCCGGCAGGCGGCCAGCGTGGAGTGCCGCCGGCCAGGCCGGGTGCCGCCGGTACCAGGCGGCCAGCGTGAGGTGCCGCCCGCAGGCCGCGTGGCGCGCCGCCGGCGCCAGGCCGGGTGCCGCCGGCGCCAGGCTGAAGATCTCGGCGAGGGCTTCGATTTGATATCTTGATCGTTTTCTGGTTCCTCACGGTTTGAGAGAACGACCTCTTCGAAGTTTCGAGGCAGATTCTTTTGTGTTTAGGGTTTTTGTGGTGATCGAATCTTGATGTCCTTGGGAAGCGGACCGATCTTTCCGGGGACTCTCGTCCCGCACGCCCGTAGTCTTCCGATCTCACAGAGAGTGGATATTCTAATTTGAGAAAATCTCGTATAACTTCTTTTCAAATTATCCGAGACTTTTTGTTTCAAGAAATACTTTCTAGAGACTTTCAGTCATTGATTCCGTCGTGACCGATTTTGACACCAACAGTTAGCCCCCCAGCTCGTTAGAACCTTCGTGATGTTCTTGCGAGCGATAAGACATGTCAGGTAAGATAGGCGGAATTAATGGTTGAAAGGCTCCGTTGAAAGTGGTAAGATTGGGGCTGCGCCTTCGCCTACATACCCTTGTTGTAGGGATCAAGCCTTCCGTAGTTCGTTTTGGAGTTTAAGACCCTTGTGATCTGTTTTCCAGACTTATATGGTCTGGTTATGTGTCATGAGAGACTTTCGAGCATGATGCTGTTGATGTATTTGTTTTTCGATTATTTATGAACTTCAGTTTTTTGAAGTATGAGAAAGAGGGTGTGAGTTGTCGTCTCATTCCTAGTTCCCTGATGATCACTGTACCTATTGTTTGCATAAAGCGAGATTTTCCGCGGTTTACTGATTTACGAAAAGTTAGGTGAAACGAATAGGCTTAAGTGAAGAGACAAATTTTTGGATCTCGTATACCATACTATGTCTGTGAGATGTCAAGATCCAGCGTGGCTGGGTTTAGGGCAAGACCTAGGTTTACTCTCGGACTGAGGCTTTGCGATGACAAATCGGCTTTCGTTTTGCCTGTTTGCGATTTTAACCTGACTCGTACCGTTTAAAATCCGAATTGTTGTCGGCTTATATGATTTGTCTGGACGTGAGTCGAGCTACTTCCTTTTTGAAGAGCTAACCCAAAATTTGGATTTCTTGTATAGCGTGCTATGTTTATCCTTGTCGGTTGCAAGAGAGCCTACCCCTTGAAGGCGGCTATTTGTCTGTTTAGGGCGTTAGAGTTCGTTTGTTGTGATCAGCAACAACGAAATGATGCCAGTTTAGAGGCATGTTACCGTTTAGAGGTGTGTTTGTATGTTTTGAGTTCTAGAGACGAGGATTTCGTCTGGAACGTTTTGAGGAAAAGAATGTCCTTGCGTTAGCGGCGTCTCGCGATGCTGAAGGTCGAGTTTCCCTTGTGCGCATTTTGTGGTTGAAATGTTTGCGGGCTTGGAGATGTTTTGCGAATGTTCGCAGCCAGAAACTGTTGTTTTGGTTTGGGCCGGGACCAAGGGGTCGCGTAAGTTTGACCTGGAGAAGCGTCTACATTCACAGTGCCGTGAAGTGTTGGCCGGGATTTGATTGTATATATTAAGGATGACTCATATAACTCTTGGAGCCTTGTCACGAGTGTTTCTTTTCATGCCGTGTTTACGAGTATAGAACTTAATCGATCGCGATAAGTTTAAATCTTCGTTAACCATATGGTTGTTAGGACTGAGTTTTGGTATGAAGAGTTTATCGTATGATTTCCGATTCTGGGTTATCGACAAATTGCTTGCGTAATAGTCACTTGGCGTCCTATGAACAAATCGTGGATTGTTGTTTTTAGCCGTTAAGTGATTGGAGCGGTGCTCGCTCAGTAGCTTTGGATTGGCATGGAGGCTAGATTCAGCCGTATCGCCAAGGAAGTTGTTGGTAAACGATCAGACCATGACCCTTATTAAGGTCATGTTAGTTTGATTGTCCTTAATAGGGATGCGAATTCAGGTCCAGGCTTTACGGAAGCGTAGTTGGCGAGGGCCAAATAGCGTTGCCGAGATAGACATGCCAAGCATAGCGGAGTTTTCTGAGTTATGGCTGATGGCTTTTAGAAACGATCTTCCACTTTAGGTCTCAGTTATACGATGAATGGTTCGTATAAAATTTTCTTTTTGTTGCATGAATATCGTTTCATTTTATCCGAGGGAAAAAGTTTAAAGGATCGACGCAGGACGCGCGGGTTCGTGCGTGATTATTTACTTTCTCGGACGTAACGCGGGAGTGAAAGCAGGAGCCATAAACCTTGTGGAAAAACTGTCTATGTCAGTTACCCATTGGACCCATTATGTTTATTTTACGAAAGTTGCTTTGTATGAATTGACTCGACCATACAGAGGATTTTTCGTAAAAGTGATGTAAGGGGGTTTTCGCAAAGGTAACGGAGAGCGTTTCTCACAAATTACTTGCGATATTAGCGACCACGGATTATGTTTTCCTCATTCACTTTTGCACTGCGAAATCGTTTTGCATGAGAACGATCATGTTTTTCCATAGGCTGTTTTGTTTTAAAACGTTCTTGTTATCTGAAAGTAATGGATGACAGGTTTCATGGAGATAGAAAATCGCAGATTGTTAAAGTAGCGACGTTTCCGCTGGATTACGGAGATGTTTCGCTATAATTTCGACCTTTGGATCTAAAGCTGCTTGAACTACTCGTGGAGTTTTACGAAGGTTATTTCGTTATTTTCGTAGTTCACCGTCGTGCTATTAGTCTGGCGTCGGTACCGTTTTTAGTCGCGAGTTTGCGGCGAGAGGTGACATAGAGTTTTCAGGACTATGTTTGTAGCGGTTGGGCTATGCGCTAGCGTTTTAAGACGAATCTTATTGCTGCGAGTTTGCTTTGTCAAAGCGTTGTCTTGATGCTGAAGCAAAAGTTTTGAAGATGGGATTATCGGATAGTATCGCACCTACTTCCCTTTTCTTTTACGAAAGCGGGTTAGCCGTTCTTCGAAGGCTTGTATGCGTTTTATTTCTTTTAGGAAGCGGGATGAGTATGCTTTTAGAACGGCGTGGCGATCGTTTCTCGGTTTTGAGAGACTAGATCGGTTTGCATGTTTGCCTGGACAATCAAGGAACGATGGAACAAGACTGGAAATTTTGCCTAAGACTTAGCTTGCTAGACTATCCACCTAGGTCCTAAGTTCCCTAAATTCTACGGCAGGTTTTCAAGGCGTTTTGTTCCTGTCCTACAAAGAATTAAAACCTTTACAAAATTTTTCGAAAATAGAAGGTTTCGCATTTCGAAGGAATCCCATTTCCTCGTTATAGTCGAGACGATTGGTGTTTAGAATAACGTGATTGTACCAAACTCACAAAGATTGATCCAAACAAGCCAAGATGGGATCGGACCGAGCATGATGGGACCGAGACCAGGGCGAGCGTCGACCAGCGCCAGGCAGTGCCGCCCAGGCGCCGTGTGGCGATGCCGCGCCAGGCGAAGTGCCGCCCGGCGAGCGGCCAGCGTGAGCCGCCCGGCAGGCTGGAATGCCGCGGCGCCAGGCCGCCAGCGTGGCGTGCCGCCGGCCAGGCAGGTGCCGCGGCAGGCCAGGGTGCCGCCCGGCGGCGGCCAGCGTGGCGGTGCCGCGGCAGGCCGCCAGCGGACGGATGCCGCCGCCAGGCGGCCAGCGTGGCGTGCCGCCCGGCGTAAGGCCGGCCAGCGTGGCGGTGCCGCCGGCGCCAGGTTAGTGCCGCCGGCGCCAGGCGGCCAGCGTGGCGTGCCGCCGGCACCAGGCCAGGTGCCGGCGCCAGGCCAAGTGCCGCCGGCGCGGCTTCAGCGTGGCGCTGCCGCGGTGCCAGGCCGTCTTGCCGTCCGTGGTTTTTCCGTTGTTCGATCTTTCCCTCGTTAGTCGTTCGTGGGAAATCTTTGAGTTTGGGAGGATCTTTAGCCGCAGATTTCGAGATAATCGTTTCTAATCCAACGAGACTCCTCGAGTATCGGGATTGAGATGGACTTGGACTTATAGACTTTCCGTCTTCAAGGGTTTGAGCAATGAGGCTTCCTACTTTAGACGTTTAAAAGATGAACCTTTTAAACAATCGTGAAGGCTTTGCGGAAGAATCGTCGTATTTCTCGAACAATCCGAACATGGGTTTAAGGGACCAAGATGTTGCCGTTGCCGAGATCAGCTTGCGGATGGGCGCCAGGACCCTTGCCGCCGATGCTGCTGTTGCTCGCCTTCGTCGATCCCCGGGGCTCACGGACTCAAAGATCGAGTTAAGAAAACTCAGCCAAAGATGTATGGTACTGAGACAGGACCGGTCTCATCCTATGACGGGACAGAGAGATCCTTCTCATAGGGGAGGTGGTCGAGACAGCGACATTGTTTTCTTCGTAAAATCTCAACGGAAGCTCCGATTGAGACGAAATGAAAACCATCTTGACCTAGACTCAAAGGAGAGCAAAGTGAGGTTTCCACAGGCGAGGTGACCTTGGTGATGGTTGTTCTCGTCCACGGGCGAGGTGGCTGGGAGAGTGATTTTGTTCCCTTCGTAAAATCTCAACGGAAACTCCGATTGAGACGAAACGAAAGCCACTTTGATATAAACTCAAAGGATAGCGAAGGTGAGTTCACCCTGTGGCGAGGTAGCCATGTCGGAGGATGAGGTGGCCTCGGTAATGTTTGTCCTTGCCCATGGCGAGGTGGCCGGGACAGTGACTTTGTTCTCTTCGTAAAATCTCAACGGAAACTCCGATTGAGATGAAACGAAAGCCATTTTGACCTAGACACAAAGGAGAACAAAGTGGGCTCCTACTAAGGCGGACTGGGAAGACTGATCTTACCCTATGGCAAGTCGTCCTAGTAAGATTAAGCTCCGACCTCCTTTCGTTTTCCCGTTTATTCCTCGAGAGTTGTTTGTAAGAAGTATGGCAGCGGGAATTGGTGAACCGATTTGCCGTGCTTCTGTTCCGCGAGTAATATAGGGTTTCCCCAAGGTTTCGAGGAGAATAAGTTTTATTTTCCGAGAGGTTCTCGAAAAGCGTTTTCGTAGAAACCTTGCTCGTTGCGATTTCTCTAACTTGGTAACAAGACGAATTTTTGGGGTTTGATAGATTTTATCGTTGCCCTTTCTGTTTAGATAGAGAAATTGCGAGCTCGTTTTCGTGCTCTTCCTGTGGCGGAAAGCGGCTAGGTTTTGATTTGCTTTCGAGCACCGTGGCGTTTGCGTGGCGTTGGCGTGGAACAGTCGCTGCTGGAGTTGTTTTACCATCGTTGACGCAAACTGCAACTTTTTCTTTCATATTTCCGGACATCGGTTCGATCAAGCGCTTTGCGGCCGTATGAGTAAGAGTAATCCGTCCCCCCCTCCTTCTAGCGCCAAACTGTGGGAACCAAAATTCACACCGTCGATTTTAATGAATAAGATTGCGGAGGAAAGCCAAGTTAACCAGACTTTCCTTGAAGGTCCGGATTTTCTGCGACAGCCAACGACAAGTGAGCGAATAATGCGGAAAAGGTTTTGTTAAGATTTGGGACTGGACCTTAAGAAAGGCTGCCTACGTACCCCTTTCGAGGATCAAGTCGGACGTAGTTCAGTTTAGAAAGAGTTGAACAAGAGATCGAACCGTCTGGGCGGGTTCGTCTAGTATGAGCGTTTGTCATAGAAACAGGCATGTCGAAGATAACGCCTAGGGTTTCTATGTGCGGAGCTCTGAAGTAAAAGAATTGTCCGATCCTTCCGAGAGGAGCGGAGATTTGCGATCAGGAGGCGGCAAGACGTTGTAGGGCCTGGCTCGTCTAGTATGAGCGTTGGTCATAGAAGCGGGCATGTCGAAGATAATGCCTAGGGTTTCTATGTGCGGAGCTCTGAGTAAAGAATTGTTAGATCCTTCCGAGAGGAGCGGGGTCTGGAGAAGATAAAGCTAGAACAAGAGGCGGCCAGACGTTCTAAGTCCTGCCTCGCTGGCCTAACCGCCTAAGTTCTAAGTTCTCTAAGTCTAGATTCTAGGATTTTCGGATCTTCCTCTCCTCTGCTCTTGCTCTCCTTATATAGTCACTCCTAGGTCGGTTTGCCTTAAGATGATGGACCACGCCTTTGGGCCCAAGCTTATCTCTTCAGGAAGTATTCCATTTTAAATCGATCTTCGTAATTATCCTCGAGTTTTGGTGACTTGATGTTTATCCGATGTTCGGGAGATCGGATAAACCGTCATAGCCTGATTGGGCCTGAATTCTTAAAATCGTAAGTCCGTGGACTTGTCTTAAGTCGTTGAACGTTTTATACGATTTCTCGAAAAGACTATTTTTCTCGAAAAATAAACCATATAGCCTAAAGGATCGATGTTCAAGTTAATCGACCTTGTTTTATCTGATATCTTCTGAGAAATCCAATCCTTCTAGTTTTGTCGTAAAACATCGAGTACAATTCCAATCGAGTCGAAGGATGTTTATTCCGTAGCCGTGATCGTCCCAAGCTCACGATGATTGATCCAAACAAGCCAAGATGGGATCAGACCGAACACGATGGGACCAAGACCAGGACGAGGGCCGTCGACCGGCGCCAGGCAGTGCCGCCGGCGCCAGGCCGGCGGCATGGCGCGCCCGGCGAGCGGTGCCGGCGCCAGGCGAAGTGCCGCCGGCGCCAGGCGTGCCGCCGGCGCAGGCGGCCAGCGTGGCAGGTGCCACGGCGCCAGGCGAGGGGTGCGCGGCCGCCAGGCCAGCGTGGCGCGTGCCGCCCGGCGCCAGGTCGGGTGCCGTCGGCGCCAGGCTGAAGATCTCGGCAAGGGCTTCGATTAGATATCTTGATCGTTTTCTGGTTCCTCACGGTTTGAGAGAGCGACCTCTTGAAGTTTGAGGCAGATTCTTTTGTGTTTAGGGTGTTTATGGTGATCGAATCTTGATGTCCTTGGGCAAGCGGACCGATCTTTCCGGGGACAATCGTCCACGCACGTCCGTAGTCTTCCGATCTCAGAGAGAGTGGATATTCTAATTTGAGAAAATCTCGTATAACTTCTTTTCAAATTATCCGAGACTTTTTGTTTCAAGAAATACTTTCTAGAGACTTCCAGTCATTGATTCCGTCGTGACCGATTTTGACACCAACAAGAGTCATGGCCAAAACACAAGAAGGCGCTGTGGAAACCATTCAGGCGGTCGCGCGCTCGCCCTAAAGGTCAAGAGTTTGGGTTTTTTCTGGCCGACCATGAACACAACTGCGAAACCTACGCACGATGCTGCGACAAATGCCAGCGACACGACCGAGCATTCATTTTCCCATAGAGATTCTGCGAACCACGACAGCACCATATCCGTTCATGCGTTGAGCCATGGACATCATAGGTCCGCTTCCCAACTTCCGCTAACGACGCTTCATCCTCGTCCTCACGGATTACTTCACGAAATGGACTGAGGCTGAAGCATTCTCCCAGGTGAACGATAAAGAAGTCCGCGGTTTCGTTTGGAAGAACATCATCTGCCGTCACGGTCTATCGTACGAAATCGGTACTGATAATGGTTCCCAGTTCATGTCGGGGAACATCAAGGAGTTCTGTAGCTAGTGGAATATCCGACTGAGCCCTTCAAGTGGAATATCCGACTGAGCCCTTCAGGCCGAGTCCTCTAATAAACTTATCATTGATGGCATCAAAAAACGCCTAGACTTGAAGAAGGGACACTAGGCTGACAAACTCAACAGGGTGCTTTGGAGCCATCGCACAACACCACGAGGCGCGACCAAATCGACCCTTTTCTCCCTTGTGTATGGAGTTGAAGCCATGCCTCCAACAGAGGTGAACGTCACAAGCCTCCAACGCTCCAAGATGCCCCAATACGTCGAGCTCAACAAAGATATGCTACTTGACGCGCTCGACGAAATCGAAGAACGGAGGGACCAGGCCCTGCTCCGGATCAAAAACTATCAGCATCAGATCGAGAGCTATTATAACAGGAATGTTTGAGCACGACCACTCGAAAATGGCGACCTCGTCCTGCGCAAAGTGTTCGAAAACACTAAAGAACTCAATGCCGGCAAACTCGGCACCAGATGGGAAGGACCCTACAAAATCGTCAATGTCGTCAAAGCAGGCGCTTATCGACTTGAGACGTCCCGCGGAGAGGATATGCCGAGAGCATGGAACTCGATGGCCTGCGCCGTTTCTACTCGTAAGAGGACCAGTAACCAGGTGAATAAACGACTCAGAGTCACCTTTACTCGACCTTCCCGTCGGGAGCAGACGACTAAGCAGTCTCCTAAATATCTTCCGGAAAACACAGGGACAAGTAAATGACCATCGCGTCACGTTTACTCGTCCCAAAAAAAAAATTAAAAAAACCGAGTAGATGCACCTCTACGGTCACTTCTACTCGACCGAGTAAATGCGCCTCAAACAGCCCCTTTTACTCGGTTAAAACGAACTACGAATGGCTTGATTCTCCCCCGAGGTACGTAGGCAGCCTTAACCGGTCCAGCTATAGCAACACAAAAGTCAAAAACTTTGTTTCGGTCCAAAACGACCAACAACGATCGACGAACTATGCCGGTCATGGGACCATCGTCGCACCAAGTGATGCATGTATCCCTTGGGACGGATGATACATGGATACTCACATGCCGCTAGTTGGCAATGTCCTGATCAGACACTTAGTCAAGGGACCATGTGGCCGCACATCACCTATGCACTCAACGCATTGACTGGCCCGAAGAGCGAGCCTCTTTCTAACAGCGAGAAAAGGTTTGGCCAACCAAAACCTCGACTGATTACTGAAAGACGGATCGAGAACCTTTTCCTCTGACATTCAATTTTTAAGTCCTACGTCCTCTAATATGGCATAATATCCCTGTATATTAACTCGATAGAGACACGACGGGGAATCACGACACTACGATAATCTCGAAAAATAAAAATTACCGACCGGATTACTTAGTGGCGGGCTAAAACGCTAAGAATCGAAGTAGTATTGTTCGACAGTAATATACCGCACAAACCTTCAGAATTCTCGATACTTAGTCAAATAAAACATAACATTCCTATTCCAAGTCCGTTCAAAAGACGACTTGCCGATTAAGAAAATACATGTTTAAATCTTACAACAGAAGGGTCCAGCAGGACCACGAAAACAAGCAAAAGATCCACCAGGATCACTAAAAATTTAAACCAAAGAGTACAACAACATTCGAAATATATCAGTTCCCGGAATCATGGACTTCGTCTTCTCCAGCTTGCCCGACCGGTTCGAGAGACTCTCGGTCATCCTCAGCCGTAGGAAGAGATGAGTTCCCCACGTCCTCGGCCGAAGGCACAGGAGGATTCACCTCCAAAGCTACCGTATCCTGCTTCTCGACGCCTTCAGATGTAGACAAAGGGAGGTCCGCATTCGGAATCTTCGACCCCTAGAATCTTGTTCGCCTCGTTCGACTCAGACGGAGTCAAAGAGGGCACTTCCTTGGTCTGATCTTCCTCGTCCTGCTCCTCAGAGGAAGTGTTAGAGACTTCCACTGGATCCTCAGGGTGCGCACTCTTTGACCCCTCCTCTCGGGCCGACCCAGTATCCTCCTCGACGACCGACTTATCCTATACTTCCACATTCTCTGCGGGGGCCGACGTAGTGACGACTATCGTCTCTTCAGGATGGTCATCTGAGTCTGGAGCTGCGAGACCGTCTCCGAGCTGATCAAGTCACCGTTTGACCCGTACGGATCGAGAGTCGCCATAAACTCCCCGTTCACGAATCTTTATGGAAGGATGAGCGGGGAAAGAGTGAGATCGTCCTCACCAAGCTTGGTGACCTCGGCCTCGTGCTGCTTCTCTTGATTGATGAAAATGTCGATCATTTCCTGTGAGGCGTCCGTTCCACCATCCCTTATCAACTCAAGGCACTTTCTTATCCCCGAGGCTTGTCCGTACAGATTCTTCGCTTTCTCGAAGACATCTCGACGAGCGAGATAATCGCGGATGCGGCCGAAGCAGCGACTAGACTTGTCGATCATTGCGGATTGGACCCTCACCCTTTCACGAGTGACCTCCTAACTTGGCGAGTCCCTGATCAACTTCGCTACAGCGGCGTCCCTTTCCGCCTGAAGCTCGGCCTTCTCCTTCTCAAGAGCTGCATTTGCCTTCTCGAGACAAACTTTCTCCCGAACAAGTTCCTTTTTCACGGCCCGATCGGACTTGAGCTTGCCCTCGAGCACATCGAATTTCACACGGAGAACCTCTTTCTTCCAGCAGCCTGGTCTTTGGCTTTCTTCTGTGCGGCCCTTGTGGGAACTGAAATTCGCACCGTCAATATATCGTATAAATAAGGAAAGTAGGAAAACCCTAATTTCCCTGAAGTTCCGGATATCTGAGAAACCACACGCCAAGCAATTAGAACACGAAATAAAACGAGAATAATAAGAAATTGTAAAAAGAGCAAAGAAAGATCTTATTTCCGAATTCGCGTTTGAGCGTAACAACAAGGTAAGATGCTTCGGCTACGAGAGCTGTTGGCGAGATTCCTAGTCTAATACCCGAAGACGGCTAAACCTAATTGAGTCGCAGCACGAATAACAAAAACGAAAAAATGCCTAAATTGCTCTAAGTGCTAAGTTTGCTGTGAAAAAGTTCTCCCCTTATGCCTCTCGTCTTGAACTCCTTATATACTCTCTTCTAGGTCGGTTTACGCCTTCTTCTTTTGCCCTTAAGCCGTCATAGTCCAAAAAATGGAGATATTCCATTTTTCCGATCTTCATGATTATCTGCAGAAACTTTCCATTTATCCGCGGAATTTGATGTTTATCTCACCAAGCATAACCGTCATAGCGTTTATGGGTTTTAAGAAATCGTAAGTGGGCCTCGAATCAAGTTTATTACGGTTTCTTCGATAAAGATAATTACCGCAGTTTTTATCGTAAAACAAGACCAAGGTTTCCATTTGATTGGAAATCATGAAATGGTTAAGCCGTGGTTTGTGGAAGGTTGTAATGAGGATAGTCGAGACTGCATACTTTTACGTCGTATCGTCATTTCGGAAGACTTCGGATGCTACGAAAAGACCGGGATGCATGCATGTTTGGTCGCTATAGCTCTGTCCGGAGCTCGGTCCCTATAGCGACCGAGCTTGTATTGCGGCACGGTCGCTATAGCGACCGAGCTTCGTATGATGCGCGGTCGCTATAGCGACCGAGCCGGTCATGCCGTTGGCTTCTTTGCGATGATCGAGCCGAGCCTTCGCCGTTGTTGATCTTTCGTTGTTTCGAGCGATCGAGTTTTTAACGAAGACACGATTTGGTCGTAGAGTTCCTCACAAGGATTCGATTTTCACGATTTCTTTCAAAGATATATGTTTTTATCGAACGTTTCAATACTAACTTCATCGTGACGGTTTTCGACCCCAACAGTTAGCCCCCCAGCTCGTTAGAATCGTGTAGAGATTCTAGCGTGCGTTATGGCGGTCGGACGAGATAGTCGTATTGGACAAAGTTAAGTATTAAGTAAGTTTGTAAAATATTCACACGAGAGGGAATTATTATCCAACATATGAATACATATATATATATATATATATATATTTAAAATAAAAATTATACACCCATACCTTTATAAATGTTGGGATCCTTTCTTCATTTTCTTCACACCTTTTCTTTCTCTCTCAATTTCTCTCTCAATTTCCTCTCAAGATGGCAAGAAGATTTCCGATGTTGAGATGACTGAGGCTTCGCCGGCTCCGGCCGTCGAACCTACCTCGAGCCTGCTTGTGTCGCCGGCTATATCTCCTTCCGCGAGAATATGGCTCACCGCAAGGCCGAGAAGGAAATCATCCAAGCCGACGACGAGAATAGAGCTCCTCCTGCTGCAGCGGACGTCCCGACTTCCGGTTCCGATTCCGCCGGAGGTCGGAGAGCAATCTGAGCCGCATTTTCTCGGAGTTCTGACCCAGCCCTCATGGTCGTTGATGGTTCCGATTGTTGTCGACGACAAGGAGAAGGCTGTCGAGCCAATCCTCCCCTTCCAGCTAGGAAGGAGATGGTTCTGGCTGCGCTCAAAGCTACTCGGTTGCTTCCGCTTGGACTGGAAAGAGGAAGTGTGCGACGCCCGCCGAAGGAGATTCTTTGCTGCCGGAGGGGTTGCGTATTGCACCGGTGCTCTGCGGAAAGGTATGTTGCATAGGCTTTAACTTACCCTTACGTTTTGCCTTACGCTTGTTAATATGATTTTATTCTTGCAGTTCATCTCCTGATCGGCGGCATGATGGCGACTGCAGCACTGAGGCCTTCGCCTTGCCAGGAGCTCGGAGAAGCAGGGCCAGATATCTGAGTTCGACCCGCGATGGCGGCTGAAGGATTCTACCGCTAAGGCATCAAGTTCGAGGAGCAGATTGGCGAGCTTGAGAGGATCTCGGGAAGACAGCGAGTGCCTTGATCAAAGCCAGGAAGGCTAAGGCTTGGAGGTTCGTCGACTTCAGCGCCAGACCGAGGCTAGCGAGGAGCTGATGAGTGCAGCGTTGAAGACATCAAAGGGTGCTAGCGTGCGAGTTTCAGGCCCGTATGGCGGATTTTACTGAGATCCTGATTTCCCTCGGCGTGTTTACAGCAGGGACCTGACCTCGGCGGGCATCGATGGCGGGATGGCGGTTATCCAGCGGCAAAGCGAATCCCTCCGTCTCTTCAGTCGAGGAGGATGACTTATCAGTCCGTAAGGCTGATTTGGTGGCCGTGGACAGGAGCTTCGAGCTTTTGTTGTCTGACCTGCAATCTGAGTGTGCATTTGCGCTATCTGCGGAGGATCGAGGTGACGTTCCGTGGCTGGAGAGGATGGAGATGAGGCGACCCGGCGGCGGGTAAATGAGAGGTCTAGGTTTAAGATTGTGGTCTTTATTTTATGTGTTTTCTGAGTTTGCGTTTGTTCCGGCCTCTAATGGCTGTGTTTTTATTTTTGGGACTGGCCGCTTGTGGCTTTGAATCCCTGCCGCACCGCGGCTTTTAATGATTGAACATTGGTTTGCGTTTTTCATGAGTAGGAGAAAATTTATGAGTTGTCATCTCATAATTTTTTTTCCAAGGTGGAATGTGGTATTGAGGTCCGTTTGAGAGTTTTTCCGTGACATCGGGATGTCACGGGATTTTCTGAGGACGTTTGATATACGCACAGAGGCATGCTTTAGGATCTCGTATCTTTGATATCATGCCTTGAGATGTTTGAGACCAGTGTGCTGGGTTTAGGGCAAGACCTAGGTTTACTTCTAGATTTAGGGGGTGCGATAACTAACTCGTCTTACGTATCCCGTTATATTTTCAACCTGATTCCATACCGATTTATAGTCGCGATAGGTTCTCGGCTTATACGATTCGTCTGGTTGGAATCGAGCATCTCTAAGGACAATTTTAAGTCTCCTAGAAGTGCTGACCAAAATTTTGGATTTCTTTTATAGCTATTATCCTTGTGTCGGATGTACGAGAGTCATCTTTGTGGGACGACTTTGTCTGTTTAGGGCGTTAGGAGTTCGATGTGATCAGCAACAAACTTGGTGGTAGATGTTACCATTTATTACTTGTACAGGGCGTGAGTTTTGGAGAGGAGTTTAGTGAGTTTTTCTTGGGAAATAATCCTCTTTAGGCGTTTCGACGTCTCGCAGTGCTTAAAATTGATTTTCCTTTTAGTTGTCGAGGATGTTTAGGACCTCATTGTCGGTTAAGTGTGGTAAAAGTTTCAAAATGTCGAAACTGGTCGGACATCTTGATTTTTGGTGGAGTATCACGGTGTGCATATCGTACCTACTCCCCTTTTAGAGGGACAGCTGAGTTGTCTTCGACAAACTGCCTCGATACCCTTCGGAGATCAAGTCGTCTCGTAGTTCAGTGATTGCGATGTTTTAGTGATAATATTTTTGAGATGCATGACGTTCCAAGTTCTCGGAATTTTCACGCCTTGCATATTGGCTATTTCGTAGGAACCTGGTCGGACGACTTTTATAATCTTGTAAGGTCCTTCCCAGTTTGCTCCTAGCTTTCCTGCGTTTACGTTTGGCGTGTTACGGAAGACTTTTAAAACTAAATCTCCTACGTTGAATCGGCGATTTCGGACGTTGGAGTTATAGTATTTTAGCGACCGCGTGTTGATAGTTTTGAATCGGATTAGGGCTCGGTCTCGCTGCTCATTGACGAGGTCGAGGTTTTCCAATAGCATGGCGTTGTTGATTTCTTCCCGTTCTGGGAGTAGTCTTCTATGGATTCCAAAAACTCGACCTCTGCGGGGATCATACATTCTGTTCCGTATACAAGAAGGCGTTTCTCCGTTATAGCCCGGAGGCGTGCGATGTGACCAGAGGACTCCTTCAAGTTCTTCTGCCCATTTTCCTTTCTTTTCGTCCAAACGTTTCTTAAGTCCGTCGAGGACAGTCTTATTAATCGTCTTGGCCTGTCCGTTGCATTGTGGATATCTGGGAGTTGATTTGTTTAATCGTATCTTCCATTTTTCGCAAAATGCTTCAAATCGAGTAGAGATGAAATGGGATCTGTTGTCCGTTACGATTTCGTATGGGACTCCATGTCTGCAGATAATATTTTTCCATACGAAATTTTCGACTTGGACGTCCTTTATACTTGTGTATGATTCCGCCTCCACCCATTTTGAAAAGAAATCCGCAAGGACCAGTAGGAAACGCTTCTGCTTTGAGTTGTGGAGGGGTCCCACGATGTCCATGGCCCAGCGCATGAAAGGGTATGGTGATGTGATGGAAGAAAGTTCTTCCGCTGGTCGCCGGATAGTCGGAGCGTGCCTCTGGCATTTTTTTTATTTCCGTGTGAATTTGTCACAATCTCCGATCATCGTTGGCCAGTAATATCCTTGGCGTTTGATTTTCACGGCGAGGGACCTTCCACCGGAATGGTTTCCGCAGGATCCGGAATGAACTTCTTCCATTACCTTCCTTGCCTTTTCCCCCTCCAGACATGTCATAAGTGGTCCGCAAAATTTCGACTTGTAAATTTCCCCGTCGACCGTTACATAACGAGTGGCTTGGGTTCGGACTTTTGGGGCCGCCCACTTCTCGGGGGCTAATTTTCCGTCGAAGATATATGCTCGTATTGTCTCCAGCCATGGTGTGTCGCAGCCATACTCAGGTTGTTCTGATTGTACTGCGACTTCCTCCTCGTTATCATCCTGATCTTGAACTAGATTGATGACGACGGGCGATCCAATGCTTGGATGTTCGATGAATTCGACCGGGATTACTCTTTTACGTCCTGGATCCGAACTCGATGCCAGGGCCGCAAGGGCATCGGCTTGGGTATTCTCGGAACGAGGAATTCGCGTGAGGGCGAAGCAATCGAAATCTTGGGACAGATTTTGGACCAGTTTGAGGTACGCGTCCATCCTTTCGTCCCTAGCCTCGTACTCTCCGCTGTACTGGCTTGCGACTAGCTGAGAGTCGCAATAGGCATTGATGTTTCTTCTTTTCAAACCGTGGGCTAACCATAATCCTGCAATAATGGCCTCGTATTCGACGCGTGGAACTCCAATATAAATGATTGTTCGAGGATTTCTCTGTTTGGCGATGTAAGGCGGATGCCGATGCCAGATCCTTGCTTGCAATACGATCCATCAACGTGAAGGAGCCAAGTCGAATTTGGCTCTTTGTTGGTTATGGCTTTCGTTGGTAGTTCCACCAGAAAATCTGCGAGTACTTGGGACTTTGCACTTGTCCTGGGTCTATAACCTATATCGTACTCGCTGAGCTCGACGGTCCATTTGGCTAGCCTTCCCGACTGGCTCAGACTATGCAAGATAGTCCGGAGAGGGAAAGTCGTGAGGATGACGATGGTATGGGATTGAAAATATGGCCGAAGCTTTCATGCTGATGTTACGACCGCGTATGCTAATTTTTCCATCAGAGGATACCGCGTTTTGGCATCCAACAATGTTTTGCTCACGTAGAAAATTGGTTTCTGTTCTCCGCGCTCTTCCCGGATCAGGACGCCGCTTACGGCCGTCGCTGATACTGATATGTATAGAAATAGGGGTTCCCCTTCCACAGGTTTTGCGAGCACTGGAGGAGTCGCCAGATAATGTTTCAGCTGTTTGAAAGCATTCTCGCATTCGTCCGACCACTCAAATCTTTTGTTCCCTCGCAGGATATCAAAAGGTAAGCACTTATCCGTCGAGCGGGATATGAACCGGTTGAGTGCTGCGACTCTTCGGTCAACCTTTGCACTTCTTGCTTGTTCTTAGGGGATGCCATCCCGATGAGTTTATCGATCTGTTTGGGGTTGGCCGATCCAGCGATAAGTTACTAGGTAACCGAGAATTCGCCCGATGCTTCTGGCGAATCTGCATAGCTGTGTTGAGTTCCATGTTGTGCGAATTCAACCGGCGAAACACTCCTCGAGATCGGTGACATGGTCGTCTGCGTGGAGGATTTGCGAGCATGTCATCAATGTAGACCTCCATAGATTTTGCGGTTGCTTTCGGAGAACATCCGATTGGCGAGTCTTTGATCGTCGAGCCAGCGTTCTTAAGGCGAAAGGCATTACTTTACAGTAATAAGTTCCGCAATCCGTAATGAGCGCGGTTTTAGCGATCATCAGGATTCATCATGATCTGATTGTATCCTGAGAATCGTCCATAAAGGATAAGAGTTCGTTTCCTGCCGTTGCCCGACTAACCGGTCGATGTGCGGCAAAGGAAACAATCCTTTGGGCAGGCTTTGTTGAGATCTGTAAAATCGGCCTTTTCGCCATTTCCGTTCTTCTTTTGACCACGGCGGGGTGTGCAAGCCAATCAGGATCTGGACTTCCGTTATGGACCCTACTTTTAGGAGTTTTCGACTTCCTCGTTGACTGCGGTTGCTTTCGTTCGGGTCCCAACTTTTGCCTTTTTTGCTTGATCGGTTTAAACGTTGGGTCGATATTCAATTCATGACAGGTAATGTTAATGTCGATTACTGGCATATCTTCTGCGGCCCAAGCGAAAGTATGGAGATTCTTCTTCAGACAAGTTATGAGTTTTGTCTTCAAAGGCTCGCGGAGATTGGCTCCGATTTCGACTCACCGTTCAGGGAGATCGTTGTGCGTGAATAGTCAACTCGATAACAAGGAGATCGTTGCGAGGCTTGGTGTGTTCGACCGCTGCTTCCCCCTTGAACGAGATGTCGTCTGGAGAATTTGAGATTCTCATCTCGTTTCTGATCGTTGAGCGGCTTTTGCGAGTAAGATTGATCCGTACCCACCCTCCTTCTAGCGCCAAACTGTGGAAACCAAAATTCGCACCGTCAATATATCGTATAAATAAGGAAAGTAGGAAAACCCTAATTTCCCTGAGGTCCCGGATATCTGAGAAACCACACGCCAAGCAATCAGAACACGAAATAAAACGAGAATAATAAGAAATCGTAAAAAGAGCAAAGAAAGATCTTATTTCCGTATTCGGGTTTGAGCGTAACAACAAGGTAAGATGCTTCGGCTACGAGAGCTGTCGGCGATATTCCTAGTCTAATACCCGAAGACGGCTAAACCTAATTGAGTCGCAGCTCGAATAACAAAAACGGAAAAATGCCTAAATTGCTCTAAGTGCTAAGTTTGCTGTGAAAAAGTTCTCCCCTTATGCCTCTCGTCTTGAAATCCTTATATACTCCCTTCTAGGTTGGTTTACGTCTTCCTATTTTGCCCTTAAGCCGTCATAGTCCAAAAAATGGAGATATTCCATTTTTCCGATCTTCATGATTATCTGCGGAAACTTTCCATTTATCCGTGGAATTTGATGTTTATCTCACCAAGCATAACCATCATGGTGTTTATGGGTTTTAAGAAATCGTAAGTGGGCCTCGAATCAAGTTTTAGGACTCTTTGGACCATCTTTTGATTCGGGACGTTTATTACGGTTTCTTCGATAAAGATAATTTCCGCGGTTTTTATCGTAAAACCAGACCAAGGATTCCATTTGATTGGATATCAAGAAATGGTTAAGCCGTGGTTTGCGGAAGGTTGTAATGAGGATAGTCGAGACTGCATAGTTTTACGTCGTATCGTCATTTTGGAAGACTTTGGACGCTACGGAAAGACCGGGATGCATGCATGTTTGGTCACTATAGCGACCGAGCTTGTATTGCGGCGCGGTCGCTATAGCGACCGAGCCGGGCGTGCCGTTGGCTGCTTTGCGATGATCGAGCGGAGCCTTCGCCGTTGTTGATCTTTCAATGTTTCGAGCCGAGCCTTCGCCTTCTTACTCGCCTTCCTCTTAGGTTTCGGGGCAGGTGGTTCCTCACCTATGTCTTCGTCAACTAAACGGGGAACCCTTCCCCGCGAAGCCCCAGCCCCTCCCGATCCAGTCGACTTCGATGTTTCAGCAGGAGCCGACTTCTTCGCCGATATCAACTAACTGCCCTTTCAGCAAGAGGCTCAGATCCGGGACTCTGTCCATGTCTCTGGCTTTGTTCAAAAGTCTTTGTTGCTTCTAAGTAAAAAAAGACAGTCGCGACTTTCGGGGACCAAGAACACAAGGAAATCTCAATTCCCTGTCAGCTACAAGGACAACCAAAACTCGAGGTCAGCCAAACAAACCATTGACAATCTGGACGAGTAAAATTAAAAGAAAGCCCACACGGCGAACTCACCTCTCACGATCTGAGCCTGCTGACAAAGTATCCACTCTCGACTGAGATCCGGCCAACAAAGGTGGCTACGTGCTGCAATCGCCTGAGCGCTCTCGAAAAACTTCTTCGGGTACGCGATCGTATTAGGGTGACGAACTGCAAGACAATCACGAAGACGATTAAAATCCATGAATAAGATTTGTTTTCCAATAGTTATTTTCTACCAAGTTCTTTATTCCAGAGAACGCAGTAGTCGTCCCCGGGTGGTTCCTCGAAGGCATGTTCGTCAGCCTTGATGTAAAAGTATGAGCTTTGCCAATGCTTTGTCTTGTTCGGATGACCGGTCAAGACATTGTAGTTCGAACGCATTTTCACTGAGAACAGCCCGCCTGACTCGGCTTCGTGAAGGTCAGCTCATTGAACACCCTTGATGAAAGGAGTTTTCAAGGCTCTTAATCAAATGTTATAGTATAAAGGATATCAAACCAGTTCTAAGTGATCACAAAGTAAAGGGAATGCAAGCCTATGCTTAATCTAAATGCAACCATTAAGAGAGATGATTTTTAAACTAAGACAATACTTAAATGCAATAAAAGATGAAACTTTCTTTCAATATGAGGAGATAAGACACATGGGTATAGGGACTTGATCTTAAGTGATTAAGGTTCAATCCAAGATGTTAACTTTTCAATCAATTTAATTCCTTATGCCTAGACACTATTCTTGAATAAACTATATCCCTAGATGAATGCTCTTTTGCAATGATCACCCAAGTACATCAAAGCCCTTTGACTGTAATGATCAAAGCAAACAATAAGAATGAGTCTAATAGCAATCCTAGCTTCTTTAACAACTAATCCCTTAGGTAAAGAAAGCTAAAAGCATAGATGAGTTGGTTCAGGCATTTCATCGAACACCTTCCGGACGGAAATGCCTAAAGCTCTATGTTTGAGAGGCCAACTCAAATACAGCATTAAGAACACCAAATCATGCAAGGAAAGGATAGATCTAACACCAAACACCTTGGATCTACACTTAATCACTCACAATCACCCTAACCCATGAATCTTAAATGGATCTACTCACTAATCCACATGCTTACTCTTAAACCCATGAGAGATTCAAGCTTAAACATGTAGAGAAAGAAAGAAGATGAAATCAAACACTCAAGAACACAAAGATGAGATGAGATTATGATTCAAAGATAAAGCTTTTTACTCAAAGGTTTGTGTTCTTAGTGAGAAAATAACATAAGTCCCAAATTAGGGATAACAAGAGTACTTATAATTGGCTTAAAAGCACTAAAAACATCATAGAAAATGACTGAAAGGCCCTTGGAAGCAATTAGGTCTCGACCAATAGGAAAACATGGTGAAAAACGCTCAGGGTGAGCCAGGACGGTCCGTCCCGCGTATGCCCGACCCGCGCAGAACCGTCCGGTCCGTTCCTCATCCCGCGCGGGTGTGCTGACCCGAGCGTCCCGTCCCGCGCGTCCGTCCTGCTTTGTCTGGCTTCGTCCCGCGCGGGTGCTACGTACCGCGCACATCCAGCCGCGCGTCCGTCCTGTCCTGTCTCTCCTCGTCCCGCACGGAAGTCACGTACCGCGCACGTCCGGCCGCGCATGGTCCATCCAGATCGTGTCTTGTCTCGCGCGGGTAAGCTCTCCCGCGCGTCCCAGCCTGCGTGTCCGTCTTTTCCTGGCCCGTCCCATCCCACGCGGGTAAGTGAACCCGAGCATTCTAGGCCCCGCATCTGCCTGTCCGTCCAGCTCTCCATGCGCGGGTGAGGTAGACCAAGCACGTCCATCCACGCGTCCGGCCAAGTCAAACCGAAGCCATCTCTACCCAGACTAGGCCAAACTCCTTCTTTATCTCATTCTTGCATCAAAATCACTCTCAACACCTTCTTTTACTCCATGGGACACCCCAATACCTGATAAGGACTTATGAATGCAAAATGGGTCCTAAAGATGCCTAAACCTTAACCTACAAGACAAATAATGCATAATAAAGATGGCTAAATCAATGAAAATATGCAAGACATCAACTCCCCCACACTAGTCCTTTACTTGTCCACATGTAAACTAGCAAGGACTAAGGAGGAGAGGTTTGAAGGAGGGGACTCATAACCAAAAGAATGCTCTTCTTAGTTCTCAACTTGATAACATTGTATAATCATACCAACTAGCTAGAGCAAACACTTTATCCAACTCTAACTTCTCAAGACCTATCTTAACTCTTTTGATCCCTACACCCATTCATCATGAATCCACAAACCACAAATCCATTTACTCTCTAACAATCATTAAGTAAACTCAAAAGATCTCTTGCAAATGGTCAAATGGTCTAAGTCATTTGGTTTGGTGAAAAAGGTTTTGATGTAAAGTGAAACAAGAAGTTCAACATGATTTTTCAATGGGTGGTTCGCTCTCAAAACAAGTAGCTTTGACATTGCACATAATTTATCTAAGAAAGGGATCAACTCATGCATACAATGCTCAATCTCCATTGTTCTACCCTTTTCCCAAACATAAACATGTAATACTCTTATCTATAATGTCAAACCCAACTCACATCACTCACCCAATTGTTTTTCCAAGAACTCTAGGCACTTTTTCTCATTTAAAATTCTTTCTTTTTGATATCTAACAAGGGATTTTCATACTTTTTAAAACTCTCTCTAGCTCTCTTTTAACTTTGCTAGCCCCCTTCCTTATTTTTTCTCTCTCCTTTTATTTTTTTCTTTCTTTTTTTTTCTTTGGGAGCCAAGACTTTCACTTTAAACAAGAGCTAGAGAGTTTCTTTTCTTATCCCAAAAAGACTAAGACATTGAGCTCTAAGAGTTCATTCATTTATTTCACAACCTTTTTAAAACTCCCAAATAAAACTTTTCAACACTCACCCCCCAATCCTATGAACTAGACAATAGAGTGTCTAATCTAGCAAGAATGAAGACTAAGCATTGTCGTTCCCAATACTCTCAAGATTATGCGCATGTAAGACTTTCAGAAAAAGGCCTCACTCATCAAAATAATATAGGCTTGAAAGGAAGGAAGGGTTTATGGGAGTGGAGTACCACTTGAGTTTGTCAAAAAGATTGGCAAAGAATGGGAGAGACAACTCAAGTGTTCTATCCATGACTCAGTATGGGACCATGGGCAAGAGACCTAGAATCTTAAATAAGACAGGAGTAAACTTCAAAGAGAGATCATCAATCAATCAAATGAGCTCTAAGAAGAGTTTTCAAAGCTCGAAGTTTACAAGCTATCCTAAGGTTGCTCAAGGTACTTACCATGATTACGAAGGTTATCACTTTAAGAACTTAGCATGAGCATCTTTACAAGGTAAGTATCATCCCTGTCCCCTTATGCATGATGCAACCTATATGATGCAAAAAAAAAAAATTATGCAAGTGAATGATCTAGACTCAATCCTAATGCAACTACATGATTCTTTTTGTGCTTTTCAAATTTTTCAAATTTTTATGGCTTTTCTATGCAATAACTATCTACAAATGCATGCTTATGAAATAAAACACAAGATGATCAGCAACTTGGCACCTCCCCCACACTTAATTCACACAGTCTCTGTGTTTGTTAAATGTAGAGAAGGGCCCAAAAGAAGAAAAATCCAAATGCAAAGATAATTGGTACATACAATGGTAAGGTTTTGGAGTACCTCTATGGAGTGTGTTACGAGGCTGATGCCTCACCCTCAGAATCATCTTCCTTATCAGTGGTGTCTAGAGAAGGAGACTTGTTCCCGGACTCGTATGGGAGGATGTGTTGGTTTCTCAAACGGCGGAGAGCTTGCTTCTTGGTCTGTGGCGCAGAAGGATCATGAAGTGGCTGAGGAGGAGGTGCAAGGAAAGCATCAAGATCAAAATCCTCAGCCTTGCAACCAGCTACAGCTCCCATAGTAAAAACATCAGCCACTTTCCTCATAAACTGAGCTGAAGCTTCAGCTTGTCTCTTCAAAGTTCTTCTCAGCTCCTTGCGCTTGTTGGTGAGCTTGTAGATAGTCCTATCCTGAGCTCTGTTCCACCTCTGAAGAGTGCTAATCTGGTCATGGGCCTGGCGAATGGGACCAAGAGGCAAGGAGCTGGTGCACTGATCGAATTTGTAACGAGGAGGACCAAAGAGATGTGCAGTGGCTCTGCTAGTATATCCCTGATCATAAGCATCTACCTTGCGTGCTGCCTTTTCACCCTTGGGAAGAGCCATATGGCCTAGGGCTCCATGAGGTCCAAGGAGGTGCTGCTCACTGATGTCAAAGCTGATTGCTCCTGGAATATCCAATGTGGTGAGTACATAGTTAGGAAGTACCAGCTCAGCTTTTTGGGAACCTTTCAAATAGGAGTAAACACACTTCCCATTAAACCTTCCAGATCGATAGTGAGCTGACTTCAAATAGGTTAGATCCATGAAAGTGGGGCCAGCTGCATCATTTCCCAAACTTATCCCCATGTGAGCAAGCAATGGTGTTATCAAGCCATCAATTCCAATCTGAACTTCAGGGTCTCTGTTTGTCCAGCTCCAAGCCTTATAGGACATGAGGCGCTTCACAAAGAATTCCACTATGCCAAAATCCTTGTATAAGTCACTGGGAACCAAAGGGAGTTGAGGCGGTAAAGCATAGTGCTGGACAGCTTGGTGCAGAAATTTCACTTCATCTCCAAAGACTGTTCCTACTTCTTTCCTGGGGAACAAGGTATGGACAAGCAACCTATGGAGATAGCGCACTGAAGGGTGTCAAATGGAGGAATTCTTGTCGCGGTTGGCACTCCTAGTCTTGCCTGATAACAGCTTCCAAGTAAGTTGTGTGATGTTCATCTCTCTCTTGACCTTGGCAAGCTTTGGAAAGGATGGCTCTTTTTGGTCTTGAAAGCCAAGCACTTCCTCAATCTCCTTGAATGTCATGTAGTAGGCTCGCCCATCAATCTTGAAATGTATCTTCCCCCATCCTTGCTCCACATTCTTGGAAGTGTGAAAGGTGGCTTCCAGAGATGCCAAGAATTGGCAAGAGACTTCTTTGTATGTAGGATAAGCCATAGTGTAGAAACTGCCCATACTCATGTGGCCTAGCATCTCCTGGATGTCTTCTTCAATTATCAACTCCTTGAGGACCATCCTATCAACAAATCTGGTTGGAGGCCAAGAGACACGTTTTCTCATTTGCTCTAACAGCTCCTCTTCAGTGGGTGTCTTCTGCCTGTCTCTGTTAGCATTGAAGTTCTTTGTTGTGTTAGGATCATGCTCAGCTTCACTGCCCTCATGAGAAGGTTCCTCTTCAGCACTTGCATCCTCTTTCTCCAAGGGAGGAGGTGCCACAATCTTTCTTGGTTCCTTAGCTTTTGATGTGGGAGCTGGTTCATTAGCACCTCCTTTGGTGCCTTTTTCCAAAACTAAAGCTCCAACCCTGGTGCTCCTAGGTGCTCTTGCTCCCTTGGGAGGGGCTTGCTTGTGAGCAATGTCAGCAACACTCTCATCAACAGCAACTCTCTTGCCATCTCTCTTGACCTGTGTTTTCTTCCTTAGCATTGTCAAAGCTTGCTGTCTACGCTCCTCCTCGTATTCAGGCATGGAGCCTAGTTCTTTCCCAAACTGAGTAGTAACCCTCTTTGCAGCCTGTTCTTTCTCTTCTTCCATTTGAGCTACACTTTTTCTCACCATTGTACCTGAAAAGTAAATCCTTGGAAAAAGAGTGAGCACAAGAAAGAGAGAAACATGATTAAACACAAACTAGCTCTAACAAGATCATCAATCTCAACAGGAGCTAGCACAATGCAATCATGAATCTAGCCCACTATCAACCTTAATTAAGCTAAATTTGAAAAAACCCCAAATCTCATGAACCCTAATTTCTCAAAATTCAAATTAAACTCAATTCCATCATGAAATCGCTACCCAGCATGATATATGAGCCTTCCCTAGTCTATTTCACAAGAATCTAGCAAGAAAATGGCCAAATTTCAAGTTCAATTTTTTAGGGTTCATGAGCATTACAAATTTGAACTTAAAGAAACCATACCTTGCTTTGGATGAAGGATAAAGATGAAAAGATTCAAGGAATTAGACAAAGAGGATGAAGACTTGGATGTGGGAAAAGGAATGGAGTGATTTGGTGGAGATTTGAGTGAGATATGAGGTTTTTTGTTCTTGGAGGCTAGAGAGGTTTGTGATTTGGGGAAGAAGGTGAAATGAGGAGAGAGAGGGCGAATTAGGGTTTTAGAGATGGTCTGGGTCGAGTTTGGTTTGGGCCGGGTCGTGGGGTGCCGGGTCGGGTCGGGGAAAAGTAAAAAAAAATTCATACCTGGGTCCGTCCGAGTCGTGCGCGGGTCGTGGTGTGGGTCGGGTAAACCGCGAGGTTCTTACCCGCGCGTGTCCAGCGTCCGTACGGTCTGTGTCGCACTCCGATCCCTCGCGGGTCGTCCGTCCCGCGAATATACGCCCGTGCATTCCGGACGTCTACTATGCTCGCTTCCCGTGCAGTGTATCCATCCCGCGCACACGAGGCCGCACACTTCTCTCGTACCGATCATCCCTTCGCGCGTGGTGCATCCATCCCGCGCATTCAAGGCCGTGCGTTCCGGTTCTCGAACAAGCCGTCTGTTCCCGCGCGGGGTACTCGTCCTGTGCATAGCCGACCGCGCGTTCCAAATGTTGATCAATACGTCCCGATCCAGCGCGGGTTACATGTCCCGCAACCTTGAGGCAGCGCGTATCGCCTATTGTCCATACGTCCGGTCTCGCGCGGGCTAGCCAACCCGCGCATACGTCCCGCGCACATCCAAGTACTGATCAGCATGCCTTGTTCCGAGCGGGTTGCTTAGGCCGCGCACGTCCGGCTGCGCGTTCTTCGACCAAAGGCTGTCAAGACCTCCTCTTCTTGCCTTCCATCTTATTTTAAAGCCTCATGCACACCATCTCGACCATACTGACCTCCCATCATCCAAATGCCTTGAAAAATAAATCCTAATGCAATATTTACAAGGATAACCATGGGATTTCCTCCCAAGTGAGCTTGTTTAAAGTCACTAGCTTGACTTTGCCTTCTTTTAGATTAGGCTGGGGAAGGATCAGAGAGTGGGGTTGATGTCCCAATCTCCTTTGGTGTGGTAGCCATGTACTGCTTGACCCTCTGTCCATTCACTGTGAAATATCCACCTTCCTTGTTCCAAAGCACAATTTTTCCATAATGTCACACTTCCTTAACATCAAATGGACCAGACTATCTTGACTTGAGCTTCCCTGGAAACAACTTCAGCCTAGAGTTATAGAGAAGGACTTGATCTCCAGCCTTGAACTCTCTCTTATGGATGTGCTTGTCATGAAAAGCCTTAGTCTTTTCCTTGTAGATCCTTGAGTTCTCAAAGGCATCCATCCTTATCTCATCCAGTTCATTGAGTTGACGAAGCCTCTTTTCCTTGGCACTCTTGATGTCAAAGTTCAGTAACTTAACAGCCCACGGTGCCTTGTACTCAAGCTCTACTGGTAACTGGCCGGCCTTCCCATACACAAGGTTGAAAGGTGAGGTACCCAAGGGAGTCTTGTAAGCTGTCCTGTAGGCCCAAAGTGCATCATCAAGCTTATCTGACCAATCCTTCCTCTTAGTCCCGACTATCTTCTCTAGAATGCCCTTGATTTCCATGTTGGAGATCTCAACTTGGCCACTTGTATGTGGGTGGTAAAGTGTTGCCACCTTATGCTTCACTCCCTTCTTCTTTAGAAGCCCTTCAAACACCTTGTTAATGAAGTGTGAGCCTCCATCACTTATGACAACTCTTGGAACTCCAAATCTTGGAAAAATTATGCTCTTGAACATCTTTATCACCACTCTTGAGTCATTTGCAGGACTAGCCACTGCTTCAACCCATTTGGACACATAGTCAACAGCCACCAAGATGTACTTGTTACCATAAGAAGAAGGAAAAGGTCCCACGAAGTCTATCCCCCATACATCAAACACTTCCACCTCAAGAATTGGATTTTGAGGCATCTCATTTCTCTTGGTGATGTTTCCTCTCCTTTGGCAAGAATCACACTTGGAAACAAAGCCTTGTGTGTCCTTGAACATGTGTGGCCACCAAAATCCAGCTTGTAACACCTTTGAGACAGTCTTGAAGGTAGCAAAGTGGCCTCCATAGGAAGATCCATGGCAACGTGTAAGGATCCCTTCAATTTCTTCAACAGCCACCACTCTTCTATAGATCTGATCCTTGCAAAGAGTGTAGAGGTATGGCTCATCCCAATAGTATCTCTTCACATCTTTGTAGAACTTCTTCTTCTCATACCCCGCAAGATCCAATGGCTCTTTCCCAGTAGCTAAGTAGTTAACCAAATCAGCATACCAAGCCCCCTTCTCTTTAGCTGCCTTGACCTCTTCGATCTTCTTTCCAGTCTCAATAACTGCCACCACTGACATGATAGCCATGACCTGCTCCTCTGGAAGTCCTTCATCAATAGGGATGCCACCCTCAATTCTCAATCTGGAGAGATGATCAGCTACACCATTTTCAATTCCTGGCTTGTCCCTGATCTCAAGATCAAACTCTTGAAGTAGCAGGATCCATCTCAAAAGTCTTGGTTTTGCATCCTTCTTTGCTAGAAGATGTCTCAAAGCTGCATGGTCTGTGTACACAATGACTTTGGAACCCACCAGGTAACTTCTGAACTTCTCAAAGGCAAAGACAATGGCCAGCATCTCTTTCTCAGTTGTGGCATACTTCATATGTGCATCATTCAAGGTTTGGCTCGCATAATAGATCACATGAGTCTTGCCATCCTTCTTCTGCCCCAAGACAGCTCCAACAGAAAAATCACTAGCATCACAAAATATCTCAAAGGGGAGATTCCAATCAGGTGGCTGGACAATGGGAGCACTAACAAGTTCACCCTTCATCTTCTTGAAGGCTTCAAGACATTCTACATCAATGCTGAAAGTGGCTTCCTTGCACAGCAACTTGGGCATTGGTCTAGTAATCTTTGAGTAGTCCTTGATGAACCTTCTATAGAACCCAGCATGATCAAGAAAGCTCCTGATGTCCTTCACTGTCTTTGGTGGAGGCAAACTAACTATCACTTCAATCTTAGCCTTGTCCACCTCAATCCCCTTTTCTGAAATCTTGTGCCCAAGCACAATCCCTTCTTTGACCATGAAGTGACACTTCTCCCAATTCAGCACAAGGTTGGTGTCTTCACATCTCTGTAGGACCCTGCACAAGTTGGACAAACAAGCAGAAAACGAAGATCCGTAGACAGAGAAATCATCCATGAATACCTCCACTATATCCTCAATGAGATCCGAGAAGATAGACATCATGCACCTTTGAAAAGTTGCTGGAGCATTACATAACCCAAATTGCATCCTTTGATAAGCAAAGGTGCCATAGGGGCATGTGAATGTTGTCTTCTCTTGATCATTGGGATGTATGGGGATCTGGAAGAACCCTAAATACCCATCAAGAAAACAATAGAAAGGATGGTTTGCAAGTCTCTCAAGCATCTGATAAATAAATGGCAATGGAAAATGATCCTTTCTAGATGCAGAGTTGAGCTTTCTATAATCAATACACATCCTATGGCCAGTTATGGTTCTAGTTGATATCACTTCATCCTTGTCATTTTTTAACCACAGTGATACCACCTTTCTTTGGGACAACATGCACAGGAGATACCCATTTAGAATCAGAGATAGGGTAAATAACACCAGAATCTAAGAGTTTAAGAATCTCCTTCTTTACAACATCCTTCAGGTTAGGATTTAACCTTCTTTGATGCTCTATGTGGGAACCGAAATTCACACCGTCAATTTTAATGGATAAGATTGCGGAGGAAAGCCAAGTTAACCCGACTTTCCCTGAAGGTCCGGATTCTCTGCGACAGCCAACGACAAGTGACCGAATAAATGCGGAAAAGGTTTTGTTAAGATTTGGGACTGGACCTTAAGAAAGGCTGCCTACGTACCCCTTTCGAGGATCAAGTCGGACGTAGTTCAGTTAGAAAGAATTGAACAAGAGATCGAACCGTCTGGGCGGGTTCGTCTAGTATGAGCGTTTGTCATAGAAACAGGCATGTCGAAGATAACGCCTAGGGTTTCTATGTGCGGAGCTCTTAAGTAAAAGAATTGTCCGATCCTTCCGAGAGGAGCGGAGATTTGTGAGCAGGAGGCGGCCAGACGTTCTAGGGCCTGGTTCGTCTAGTATGAGCGTTGGTCATAGAAGCGGGCATGTCGAAGATAATGCTTAGGGTTTCTATGTGCGGAGCTCTGAGTAAGAGAATTGTTAGATCCTTCGAGAGGAACAGGGGTCTGCGGAGAAGATAAAGCAAGAACAAGAGGCGGCCAGACGTTCTAAGTCCTGCCTCGCTGGCCTAACCGCCTAGGTTCTAAGTTCTCTAAGCTAGCGGGAGTTCTCTAAGTCTAGATTCTAGGATTTTCGGATCTTTTTTTTTGGGCTCTCTTCTCCTCTGCTCTTGCTCTCCTTATATACTCCTCCTAGGTCGGTTTGCCTTAGGATGATGGACCTCGCCTTTGGGCCCAAGTTTATCTCTTCAGGAAATATTCCATTTCCGTCGATCTTCGTAATTATCCTCGAGTTTTCCCCTATTTCTCGGTGGCTTAATGTTTATCCGATGTTCGGGAAATTGGATAAACCGTCATAGTCTGATTGGGCCTGAATTCTTAAAATCGTAAGTAAGTCCGTGGACTTGTCTTAAGTCGTTGAACGTTTTATACGATTTCTCGAAAAGACTATCTTTCTCGTAAAATAAACTGTATAGCCTAAAGGATCGATGTTCAAGTTAATCGATCTTTGTTTTATCTGATATCTTCTACGAAATCAATCCTTCTAGTTTTGTCATAAAACATCGAGGGCGATTCAATCGAGTCGAAGGATGTTTATTCGTAGCCGTGATCGTCCCAAACTCATGATGATTGATCCAAACAAGCCAAGATGGGATCAGACCGAACACGATGGGACCGAGACCAGGGCGAGGGCCGTCGAGCGCCAGGCGAGGTGCCCGGCGCCAGGCCAGCGGGGCGTGCGCCCGGCAGCGGCCAGCGTGACACATGCGCCCGGTCGAGGTGAGTGCCGCCCGGCGCCAGGCGGCTTTCGTGGCGGCGCCCGGCGCAGGCGAGTGCCGCCGCCCGGACGGGTGCCCCGCCGCGCCAGGCGGCTCGCGTGGCGCGTGCCGCGGCGCCAGGCGAGTGCCGCCCGCCGGCGCCAGGCAGTGCCGCCCGCCGGCGCCAGGCGGCTTCAGCGTGGCAGCGTGCCGCGGCCAGGCTGAAGTGCCCGGCGCCAGGCGAGTGCCGCCCGCGGCGCCAGGCCGCTTCAGCGTGGCGATGCCGCCGGCTCCAGGCGAGTGCCGCCGCCCGGCGCCAGGCCAAGTGCCGCCCGCCGGCGCCAGGCGGCTTCAGCGTGGCGTGCGCGGCGCCAGGCGAGTGCCGCCCGCCGCGCCAGGCGGCTCAGCGTGGCGTGCCGCGGCGCCCGGCTTCAGCGTGGCGTGCCGCGGCGCCAGGCGAGTGCCGCCCGCCCGGCGCCAGGCGGCTTCGCGTGGCGCGTGCCGCCGGCAGGCGAGTGCCGTCCGCCAGTCGGCTCAGCGTGGCAGCGATGCCGCCCGGCGCCAGGCGAGTGCCGCCGGCGCCAGGCCTTCAGCGTGGCGCGTGCCGCCCGTGCCAGGACGAGGTGCCGCCGTCGCCAGGCGTCGGTGCCAGCACGGGCGTTTTGAAGATCTCGGCGAGGGCCGATTTGATATCTTGATCGTTTTCTGGTTCCTCACGGTTTGAGATAGCGACCTCTTGAAGTTCGAGGCAGATTCTTTTGTTTAGGGTTTTGTGGTGATCGAATCTTGATGTCCTTGCGGCGGACCGATCTTTCTTGGGACTCTCGTGCAGCGCCGCCCGTAGTCTTCGATCTTACTTTCAAGAAGTGTTTCACGAAGAACCCATAAGTAAAAATAATCCTAGCCGTTGATTTGAGATAACCGTTTTAGAGAGTGGATATTCTAATTTGAGAAAATCTCGTATAACTTCTTTTCAAATTATATGAGACTTTTGTTTCAAGAAATACTTTCAGAGACTTTCAGTCATTGATCCCGTCGTGACCGATTTTGACCCCAACAGTTAGCCCCAGCTCGTTAGAACCTTCGTGATGTTCTTGCGGCGATAAGATATGTCGAGGTAAGATAGGCGGAATTAATGGTTGAAAGGCTCCGTTGAAAGTGGTAAGATTGGGGCTCGCCTTCGAAGGCTGCCCTCGTACCCTTGTTGTAGGGATCAAGCCTTCCGTAGTTCGTTTTGGAGTTTAAGACCCTTGTGATCTGTTTTCGGCGAGACTTATATGGTCTGGTTATGTGTCATGAGAGACTTTCGAGCATGATGCTGTTGATGTATTTGTTTTTCGATTATTTATGAACTTCAGTTTTTTCGAAGTATGAGAAAGAGGGTGTGAGTTGTCGTCTCATTCCTAGTTCCTGATGATCACCGTACCTATTGTTTGCATAAAGCGAGATTTTCGCGGTTTACCGATTCTGTGAAAAGTTAGGTGAAGCGAATAGGCTTAAGTGAAGAGACAAATTTTGGATCTCGTATTCCATACTATGTCTGTGAGATGTCAAGATCCAGCGTGGCTGGGTTTAGGGCAAGACCTAGGTTTACTCTCGGACTGAGGCTTTGCGATGACAAATCGGCTTCGTTTTGCCTGTTTGCGATTTTAACCTGACTCGTACCGTTTAAAATCCGCGAATTGTTGTCGGCTTATATGATTTGTGCGGCGTGAGTCGAGCTACTTCCTTCTGAAGAGCTAAACCAAAATTTGGATTTCTTGTATAGCGCTATGTTTATCCTTGTCGGATGCAAGAGAGCCTACCCTTGAAGAGGCTATTTGTCTGTTTAGGGCGTTAGAGTTCGTTTGTTGTGATCAGCAACAACGAAATGATGCCAGTTTAGAGGCATGTTACCGTTTAGAGGTGTGTTTGTATGTTTTGAGGAAAAGAATGTCCTTGGCGTTAGCGGCGTCTACAGTGCTGAAGGTCGAATTTCCCTTGTGCGCATTTCGTTGTTGAAATGTTCGCGGGCTTTGGAGATGTTTTGCGAATGTTAGCTGTCAGAAACTGTTGTTTGGTTTGGGCAAGACCAAGAGGTCGTAAGTTCGACCAGGAAGAAGCGTCTACATTCACAGTGCTTCGTGAAGCGTTGGCCTTCGGGATTTGTTTGTATATATTAAGGATGACTCGTATAACTCTTGGAGCCTTGTCACGAGTGTTTCTTTTCATGCCGTGTTTCGGTATAGAACTTAATCGATTGGCGATGAGTTTAAATCTTCCGTTAACCATATGGTTGTTAGGACTGAGTTTTGGTATGAAGAGTTTATCATTATGATTTCGATTCTGGGTTATCGACAAATTGCTTGCGTAATAGTCACTTGGCGTTCTATGAACAAATCGTGGATTGTTGTTTTAGCCGTTAGTGATTGGGCGGTGCTCGCTCAGTAGCTTTGGATTGGCATGGAGGCTAGATTCAGCCGTATCGCCAAGGAAGTTGTTGGTAAGCGATCAGCCCATGATCCTTATTAAGGTCATGTTAGTTTCTGATTGTCCTTAATGGGGATGCGAATTCAGGTCCGGGCTTTACGGAAGTAGTTGGCGAGGCCAAATAGCGTTGCTGAGATAGACATGCCAAGCATAGTGGAGTTTTCTGAGTTACGGCTGATGGCTTTTAGAAGCGATCTTCCACTTTAGGTTTCAGTTACGATGAATGGTTAGTATAAAAATTTTTTGTTATCTGAAAGTAATGGATGACCGGTTTCATGGAGATAAAAATGCAGATTGTTAAAGTAGCGATGTTTCCGTGGATTACGGAGATGTTTCGCTATGATTTCGACCTTTGGAAAAGCTGCTTGAACTACTTATGGAGTTTTACGAAGGTTATTTCGTTATTTTAAGTAGTTCACCGTCGTGCTATTAGTCCGGCGTTGGTACACGTTCTAGTCGCGAGTTTGCGGCGAGGCGGCGTAGAGTTTTCAAGACTATGTTTGTAGCGGTTGGGCTATGCGTTAAGCGTTTTAGGCGAGTCTTATTGCTGCGAGTTTTGCTTTGTCAAAGCGTTGTCTTGATGCTGAAGCAAAAGTTTTGAAGATGGGATTATCACGGATATAGTATCGTACCTACTTCCCTTTTCTTTTCGAAGAAAGCGGGTTAGCCGTTCTTCGAAGGCTTATGCGTTTTTCTTTCTTTTAGGAAGCGGGATGAGTATGCTTTTAGAGCGGCGTGGCGATCGTTTCTCGGTTTTGAGACTAGATCGGTTTGCATGTTCTGCCTGGACAATCAAGGAGCGATGGAACAAGACTGGAAATTTTGCCTAAGACTTAGCTTGCTAGACTATCCACCTAGGTCATAAGTTCCCTAAATTCTCGGCAGTTTTCAAGGCGTTTTGTTCCTGTCCTACAAAGAATTAAAACCTTTACAAAATTTTTTGAGAAAATAGTCTTTTGAAGGTTTGGCATTTCGAAAGAATCCCATTTCCTCGTATAGTCGAGGCGATTGGTGTTTAGAATAACCGTGATCGTAACAAACTCACGAAGAATGATCGAACAAGCCAAGAGGATCGGACCGAGCGATGGGACGAGACCAGGGCGTGGACCGTGGACCGACGCCAGGCCGACCCGTGTCAGCGTGCCGCCGGCGCCAGGCGGCCAGCGTGACGGTGCGCGGCATGGCGGCCAGCGTGACCGGTGCGCCGGCGCCAGGCGAGTGCCGCCCGGCGCCAGGCTGGCCAGCGTCCGCGTGCCACCGGCGCCAGGCCATCCTGCCGTCTGTGGGTTTTGTTGTTCGATCTTTCCCGTTAGTCATTTGCGGAAATCTTGAGTTCGGGAAGATCGTTAGCCGTAGATTTCGAGATAATCGTTTCTAATCAACAAGACTCCTCGAGTATCGGGATTGAGATGGACTTGGATTCGTAGACTTCCCGTTTTGAGGTTTGAATAATGAGGCTTGAACTTAGATTTTAAAATACGAACTTTGTTAAAAATTGAGAAGGCTTTGCGGAAGAATCGTCGTGTTTTGAACAATCCGAACATGGGTTTAAGGGACTAAGATGTTGCCGTTGCCGAGATCAGGCGACTGCATGGATGGCGCCAGGACCCTTGCCGCCCGGCCAGGCCGCGTGTCGCGTGCCGCCGGCGCCAGGACGGCCGTGTCCGCGTGCCGGCCAGGCGGTGCCGCCGGCCAGGGCGGCAGCGTGTCGCGTGCCGCCCGGCGCCAGGCAGGGTGCGCGGCAGGCTGGCTCAGCGTGGCGTGCTGCGGCGCCAGGCGGCTTGCCGCCCGTGCGTGTCAGCGTCAGCCGATGCTGCTGCTGCTCGTCTTTGTCGATCCCGGGGTCCACGGACTCAAAGATCGAGTTCACGAAAACTCAGGCAAAGATGCATGGTACGAGACAGGATCGGTCTCGTCTATGACGGACAGAGATCCTTCTCATGGGCGAGTGGTCGAGACAGCGATATTGTTTTCTTCGTAAAATCTCAATGGAAGCTCCGATTGAGACGAAACAAAACCATCTTGACCTAGACTCAAAGGAGAGTAAAGTGAGGTTTCCACAGGCGAGGTGGCCATGGGCGAGGTAACCTTGGCGATGGTTGTTCTCGTCCACGGGCGAGGTGGCGGAGAGTGATCTTGTTTCCCGTAAAATCTCAGCGGAAACTCCGATTGAGGCGAAACGAAAGCCACTTTGATCTAGACTCAAAGGATAACGAAGGTGAGTTCGCCCTGTGGCGAGGTAGCCATGCGGAGGGTGAGGTGGCCTCGGTAATGTTTGTCCTTGCCCACGGCGAGGTGGCGGGACAGTGACTTTGTTCTCTTAAGTAAAATCTCAGCGGAAACTCCGATTGAGATGAAGCGAAAGCCATTTGACCTAGACACAAAGGGGAACAAAGTGGGCTCCTACTAAGGCGGACTGGGAAGACTGATCTTACCCTATGGCAAGTCGTCCTAGTAAGATTAAGCTCCGACCTCCTTCGTTTTCCGTTTATTCCTCGAGAGTTGTTTGTAAGAAGTATGGCAGTGGGAATCGGTGAACCGATTTGCCGTGCTTCTGTTCTGCGTAATATAGGGTTTCCCAAGGTTTCGAGGAGAATAAGTTTTATTTTTCGAGAGGTTCTCGAAAGCGTTTTTGTAGAAACCTTGCTTTCGCGATTTCTCTAACTTGGTAACAAGGCGAATTTTTGGGGTTTGATAGATTTTATCGTTGCCCTTTCTGTTTAGATAGAGAATTGCGAGCTCGTTTTCGTGCTCTTCCTGTGGCGGAAAGCCGGCTAGGTTTTGATTTGCTTGAGCACCGTGGCGTTTGCGTGGCGTTGGCGTAGGAACAGTCGCTGCTGGAGTTGTTTTACCATCGTTGGCGCAAACTGCAACTTTTCTTTCATATTTCCGGACATCGGTTCGAGCAAGCTTTGCGGCCGTATGAGTAAGAGTAATCCGTCCCCCCCTGCCAAACTGTAGGAACCGAAATTCACACCGTCAATTTTAATGGATAAGATTGCGGAGGAAAGCCAAGTTAACCCGACTTTCCTGAAGGTCGGATTCTCTGCGACAGCCAACGACAAGTGACGAATAAATGCGGAAAAGGTTTTGTTAAGATTTGGGACTGGACCTTAAGAAAGGCTGCGTACCTTCGAGGATCAAGTCGGACGTAGTTCAGTTAGAAAGAATTGAACAAGAGATCGAACCGTCTGGGTTCGTCTAGTATGGCGTTGTCATAGAAACAGGCATGTCGAAGATAGCCTAGGGTTTCTATGTGCGGAGCTCTTAAGTAAAAGAATTGTCCGATCCTTCCGAGAGGAGCGGAGATTTGTGAGCAGGAGGCGGCCAGACGTTCTAGGGCCTGGTTCGTCTAGTATGAGCGTTGGTCATAGAAACGGGCATGTCGAAGATAATGCTTAGGGTTTCTATGTGCGGAGCTCTGAGTAAGAGAATTGTTAGATCCTTCCGAGAGGAACAGGGGTCTGCGGAGAAGATAAAGCAAGAACAAGAGGCCAGACGTTCTAAGTCCTGCCTCGCTGGCCTAACCGCCTAGGTTCTAAGTTCTCTAAGCTAGCGGGAGTTCTCTAAGTCTAGATTCTAGGATTTTCGGATCTTTTTTTTTGGGCTCTCTTCTCCTCTGCTCTTGCTCTCCTTATATACTCACTCCTAGGTCGGTTTGCCTTAGGATGATGGACCTCGCCTTTGGGCCCAAGTTTATCTCTTCAGGAAATATTCCATTTCGTCGATCTTCGTAATTATCCTCGAGTTTTCCCCTATTTCTCGGTGGCTTAATGATTATCCGATGTTCGGGAAATTGGATAAACCGTCATAGTCTGATTGGGCCTGAATTCTTAAAATCGTAAGTAAGTCCGTGGACTTGTCTTAAGTCGTTGAGCGTTTTATACGATTTCTGAAAAGACTATCTTTCTCGTAAAATAAACTGTATAGCCTAAAGGATCGATGTTCAAGTTAATCGATCTTTGTTTTATCGATATCTTCTACGAAATCAATCCTTCTAGTTTTGTCGTAAAACATCGAGGGCGATTCCAATCGAGTCGAAGGATGTTTATTCCGTAGCCGTGATCGTCCCAAACTCATGATGATTGATCCAAACAAGCCAAGAAGGGATCAGACCGAACACGATGGGACCGAGACCAGGGCGAGCCGTCGACCGGCGCCAGGCGAGGTGCCGGCACCAGGCCAGCTTGGGCGTGTGCGCCCGGCGCCGGCCAGCGTGCGCCGCGGCGCCAGGTCGAGTGCCGCCCGGCGCCAGGCGAGTGCCGCCCGCGGCCAGGCGACTTCAGCGTGGCGCGGCGCCAGGCGGGTGCCGCCGCGGCGCCAGGCGGTGCCGCCGCCGCCAGGCGTGCGCCCGCCGGCGCCAGGCGGCTCGCGTGGCGATGCCGCCCGGGCGAGTGCCGCCCGCCGGCGCCAGGCGGCTTCGCGTGGCAGCGTGCCGCCCGCGTAAGCGGTGCCGCCCGCCCGGCAGGCGGCTCAGCGTGGCGCGTGCCGCCGGCGCCAGGCGTGCCGCCCGCCCGGCGCCAGGCGGGTGCGCCGCCGGCGCCAGGCGAGTGCCGCCCGCCGGCGCCAGGCCGGCTCGCGTGACGCGTGCCGCCGGTGCCAGGACGGGGTGCCGCCGGCGCCAGGCGTCCGGTGCCAGCACGGGCGTTTTGAAGATCTCGGCGAGGGCTTCGATTTGATATCTTGATCGTTTTCTGGTTCCTCACGGTTTGAGAGAGCGACCTCTTGAAGTTCGAGGCAGATTCTTTTTGTTTAGGGTTTTTGTGGTGATCGAATCTTGATGTCCTTGGGCGAGCGGACCGATCTTTCTTGGGACTCTCGTACGCGCACGCCCGTAGTCTTCCGATCTTACTTTCAAGAAGTGTTTCACGAAGAACCCATAAGTAAAAAATAATCCTAGCCGTTGATTTCGAGATAACCGTTTTCGCCAGAGAGTGGATATTCTAATTTGAGAAAATCTCGTATAACTTCTTTTCAAATTATATGAGACTTTTTGTTTCAAAAAATACTTTCCAGAGACTTTCAGTCATTGATCCCGTCGTGACCGATTTTGACCCCAACAGTCTATAGAAGTCATTGATTCATCCTCAAGATGTATCTTATGCATGCACAAAGAAGGTGATATCCCCTTAATATTATCTAGTGAGTACCTAATTGCTTTTCTAAACTTTTTAAGTGCATTTAAGAGTTGAGAAAGCTCAAGTTCAGTAAGTTCACTACTCACAATGACAGGGTAAGTCTCATTAGGGCCTAGAAAAGCGTACCTTACACCATAGGAAAGAGGTTTGAGCTCCACTTTTGGTGCCTTGAGCTCACTCCAATCATCTTGTTGGATGTCCTCTTGCTGAGTGGCTGAAGCAGCTTGGTGAACCTCATGTCTAAGCTCCTCGTACTTGGATTCACCATCAATCTTCTTATGAGAATCCAGCATTCTCACATAAGAATCACTCTCCTTGTTCTCAACCACTTGGACTTCTTTATCCATTGTCAAAGCATGTTGCAAAGGGTCCTCAAGTGCCAACTCTTCAAGTGCCAACTCTTCAAGAAGCTCATCAGCCAGAGCTTCCATCTCTTCAATCTAAAACACTTGGCCTTGCACAGTTGACTTCTTCATCACCTCTTTGATGTCAAAGTGGAGAGTGTGCTCCTTCCCCCAATGAAGATCAATCTTGCCTTACTTCACATTGATAATGGCTCCTGCTGTGGCTAAGAATGGTCTTCCAAGGATCAAGGGATCTTTAGCTTCCTCATCCATTTCAAGCACAACAAATTTTGTTGGAATCTTACAATTTCCAACCATCACAGGGAGGTCTTCCAAGATACCAATGGGAAACTTAACAGAGCGATCAGCAAGCACCAAGGAGAGTCTACACTTTTTGTATTGGCTGAATCCAAGCTTCTTGGCAACAGATAAGGGCATGAGGCTGACACTAGCTCCCAAGTCGCATAAACACTTCTCAAACATGAAAGTACCAATGGTGCAAGGTAGAGTAAAGCATCCTGGATCCTCTAGCTTCTTAGGGATAGTCAATCTCTGGATAATGGCACTGCACTCATGAGTAAGGACCATCATACCCTCCATCTCTTTCTTCTTTGCAGCTACAACATCCTTCAAGAACTTGTTGTATTGAGGGACAAGCATGAAAGCATCAATGATGGGCATTGTGACCTGAACTTCACTCATCTGTTTCTCATAGAGTGCCTTGTATTTCTCCAATAGCTGCTTCTTGAACCTTCCAGGAAATGGTCGCTTAGGCTCATAAGGAGGAGGGACAAAAGAAGATCCTTTTGTTGGAGTAGCAACTTCACCATGTTTCACTGTCCTCTTCTCTTCTCCAACCTTTCCTTTATCCATAGCTTCAACAATTTTTTCCAGAATCTCTTCATCAACCTTCTCATCTACAATCACAACTTCATCATCAATGTTGATGGCCACCTCCCCACCTTGTTTCTCACCATCCTTGGGGAGAACTCTTGGAGGTAACTCTCTACCACTTCTCAAGGTGATTGCTTTCATTGGCTCCTTGGGGTTTTGCTCGGCCTTCCCAGGTAGTGTCCCTTGTTGGCGACTTGGCTGAGAGTTCATAGAAGCAAACTGGCTCTTCAAAGCTCTTATCTTGTTGTTTAACTCAGTATACCTACTATCAATCTTGGAGTGAACAGTCTTGAACTCATGGCCAATGTCCTTTGCTGTTCTAGACTGTGCTTCCAATATTTTCTTGAACATAGATTCCATACTTAAATCCGGAGCTTTAGCTTGAGAAGAGCTGCCTTGAGCTTGAGTAGACTGATTGCCTTGATTTCTGAAACCAGGAGGGATGTTTTGCCGAGGCTGATAGTTCCCTTGCTGAGTGTTTTGCTTGGGCTGATATCCTCCTTGCTGGTTGTTTGGATAAGACCTTTGCTGGTACTTGTTGTACTGAAAGTTAGGTTCCTTCCTGTACCAAGTACCATTGTTGTTGATGAAGCATAACTCTTCTTGGCCTTCCAAACCATCAACCTCATTGACCTTAGGAGGAGCCTCTTGACTAGGACCACCCACAAAGTTCATCTGCTCTTGTTTGGCTTGGTTAGCCAGAAGCAAATCCATCTTCTCCTGCAAGGATTTGATCTCCTTCTTTGTCTGGTTGTCATCAGCTCTGTTGGCTATGTCAGCTCTGTTGTGCTCTCCACTGTAAACTGAGTCACTCTTCACCATGTTGTCAACCAGCTCCTCTGCATCTTCTTCAGATCTTCCCATGAAGAATCCATTGCTGGTTGTATCCAATCTGGCTCTGTACTTAGGAAGAGCACGTCTATAGAATGTGCTCAGCAAGCTCTCCTTTGAGAAGCCGTGGTGGAGGCATTGAACCTGGTAGCTTTTCAACCTCTCCCATGCTTCACTAAAGCTTTCCAGATTCTTTTGCTGGAAGCTAGAGATATCATTTCTCAACTTGGCTGTCCTTGATGTAGAAAAGAACTTCTCCAAGAAGGCTTTCTTGCAATCATCCCAAGTGGTGATGGATTCACTGGGGAGAGACTTCTCCCATTGGCATGCCTTGTCCCCCAGAGAGAAAGGAAACAGCTTGAGCTTGAAAGCATCTTCGGACACACCATTGGTCTTGGACACATAACAATAGCTATCAAACTTGTCCAAGTGATCAAATGGATCTTCTACAGCCAGGCCATGGTATTTGTTGTTCTCAATCACATTCAACAACCCTGGCTTGATCTCAAAGTTGTTAGCTTCCACAGCTGGTGCTCGGATGCCTAGCCTATGACCTTGAATGTGAGGACGGTCATAGGTACCAATAGCTCGAGCTGGCCGCTGTGGGTGTTGTTGTTGGCACTGTGGTCGAAGGTTGTCAGCTCCTTGACCATTGCCATCTTGAGCAACTCTGTCTTGAGGTTGATGCTGGTGTTCATCAATCTCAAACCCCAACCTCTGAATATGAGCCTGTTGCTCTTCTTCTCTTCTCCTTCTTGCTATTTCCCTCTCAAGTGTAGTAATCTCTTCAATAGTGGGAACCAGGTTTGTTACATCCCTGCTTCTTGTGTTCATACACCTTAAATGCAAAGGGAGAGGAAAAAGGAGAATCAATATCACAAGAAAAGAAAAATGATTTAGTCTCAAGCAAGTGACTAAATCTCAATGTCACAATCGACTTAGAATTTGGCAACGGCGCCAATTTGATGAAAGCAGTTTTCAAGGCTCCTAATCAAATGTTATAGTATAAAGGATGTCAAACCAGTTCTAAGTGATCACAACGCAAAGGAAATGCAAGCCTATGCTTAATCTAAATAAAATCATTAAGGAAGATGATAATTAAACTAGCACAATATCTAAAATGCAATAAAATGTAAAGCTTTCTTTCTTTATGAGGAGATGAGACCCATGGGTATAGGGACTTGATCTTAAATGATTAAGGTTCAATCCAAGATGCCAACTTTCTAATCAATCTAATTCCTTATGCCTAGAAACTATGCTTGAACAAACTCTATCCCTAGATGAATGCTCTTTTGCAATGATCACCGAAATACATCAAATCCCTTTGACTGTAATGATCAAAGAAAACATTAAGAATGAGTCTAATAGCAATCCTAGCTTCTTTAACAACTAATCCCTTAGGTAAAGCAAGCTAAAAGCATAGATGAGTTGGTTCATGCATTTCATCGAACACCTTCCGGACGGAAATGCCTAAAGCTCTATGTTTGAGAGGCCAACTCAAATATAGCATTAAGAACACCAAATCATGCAAGGAAAGGATAGATCTAACACTAAACACCTTGGATCTACACTTAATCACTCTCAATCACCCTAACCCATGAATCTTAAATGGATCTACTCACTAATCCACATGCTTATTCTTAAAACCATGAGAGATTCAAGCTTAAACATGTAGAGAAAGAAAGAAGATGAAATCAAACACTCAAGAATACAAAGATTGGATGGGATTATGATTCAACGATAAAGCTTTTTACTCAAAGGTTTGTGTTCTTAGAGAGAAAATAACATAAGTCCCAAATTAGAGATAACAAGAGTACTTATACTTGGCATAAAAGCCCTAAAACATCATAGAAAATGACTAAAAGGCCCTTGGAAGCAATTAGGTCTCGACCAATAGGAAAACATGGTAAAAAACGCTAAGGCTGAGCCAGGACTGTCCATCCCGCGCATGTCCAACCAGCGCAGAACCGTCCGGTCCATTCCTCGTCCCGCGCGGGTGTGCTGACCCGAGCGTCCTGTCCCGTGCGTCTGTCCTGCTTCGTCTGGCTTTTGTCCCGCGCGGGTGCTACGTACCGCACACATCCAGCCCCGCGTCCGGCCTGTCCTATCTCTTCTCGTCCCGCGCGGGAGTCACCTAGCACGCACGTCCGGCTGCGCATGGTCCGTCCAGATCGTGTCTTGTCTCGCGCGGGTAAGCTCTCCAGCGCGTCCCAGGCCGCGCGTCCGTCTGTTCCAGGCCCTTCCCGTCCCGCGCTGGTAAGTGAACCCAAGCATTCTAGGCTACGCATCTGCCTGTCCGTCCAGCTCTCCATGCGCAGGTGAGGTAGACCGAGCACGTCCATCCACGTGTCCAGCCGAGTCAAACCAAAGCCATCTCTGCCCTAACTAGGCCAAACTCCTTCTTTATCTCATTCTTGCATAAAAACCACTCTCAACACCTTCTTTTACTCCATGGGACACCCCAATACCTGATAAGGACTTATGAATGCAAAATGGGTCCTAAAGATGCCTAAACCTTAACATACAAAACAAAGAATGCATAATAAAGATGGCCAAATTAATGAAAATATGCAAGACATCAACCCTCACACTCATCGAGATATCTATCTCTGCGGCCAGAACCATCAGCATGACAGCTATGCGCAGCGATCCGTTGAGTAGCTGACAAATCGCGATGTTCTGGCGGAATGTGTAGGACGTGATTAACCGAAGGATCGGAAACCAGAGTTTCGTGTGATCTCTAAAATAGTATTCATGTTGGGGAAAAATAATCCATGAGGATATTTCCTCAGCACCCGGCTTCCAGGTTCCTGCCCTTGCTCCAGGTTCCTACCCCTGCTCCAGGTTCCTGCCCCTGCTCCAGGTCCCTGCACTTGCTCCTGGATTCCGGGTCAGATAATTCCTCCTGCCTCCGAGTAAAAAGGAAAACTTCAAGATAAATGTAAACATTTACATTTGTCTTGATATTGTTGAATCTCCTTAAATCCAAGAGAAGAAATAAGAAGTATTCCAATACATATGGCCGCCTTTAAGAAAAATAGAAATATTCTATTTTCTAAGCATATAATGAATATTTCCAAATCCTAAAGAGGAGGCACGACTTCTACTATAAATAAAGAGTTCATAAACCCTAAAGAGAGAGGTCAACACGTTCATCCTCATAGCTCATCATCTCCATAGCCGCCATGGCAAGAATCCGTGCCTAGAAGACCTTCTTCTTCGACATACTCAACAACCGGCGAATCCCTTCCATTACTCTCAACCAACCTAAGTTATTTCCTTACCATAGCACGTCTTCAACTCAACTTATGGACTCATGTCACGATCTCCTTCCCATAAGCAGGAACACATCATGTTCCCGAAGCATATCGAAGCTCCATGCTCACTGCAGCACACCTCGACGAATCTACCATCTGTTCCAGTTATGCGCCCTCAAGAATAGATGACTCTTATCATCTACAGAGCCATGTGCTCCCAAGGCTATGTGCCTTCATCTAGACTACGCGCCTCCAATACATGAACTACGAACGGCTTGATCCCCTTCCGAGGGGTACGTAGGCAATCTCCACTATAGGATGCAGCTATACATCCCAAACAACTTCCATGGTTCCACGTCTAGACAAGCTAGATGACATCCCTGGCAGCTGGAATTACCATCCTGGTGCAGGAATCATCGACTATACCGTATGAAGGCCCTGCGGCCTTCACTATAGACCCTGCGATCTTCCATGAAAACAGGCAGCTCCTGCCTAACGAATACTCCCTGCTGCTACTAAGGCACCGATGGCATATACTATCCCATACCCATATGGCAGGATCTCCTGGTTCATCAACAACTGAAGCAGGAGAAAGCACCACGACTACTTGTCTTCTTCTTCCTATCATTCCGTAGGCTGAGCACAAATAGCTTGTACCAGAAAATACCCTAACAGTTTGGCGCTAGAAGGAGGGGGGCAGTCCTGAACTACGTGACGATGTGATAGGCAGAAGGGATATTACATTTACTCCTGCAAAATCTCTCCACCCCAGTCACTTGGGGGCAAGAAACGACTTCTTCTCATCAGATCCATGCCCTAAACGGCTGGGAACACCTCTCCAAGGGAGGATAGCACCATGCTAACATCAGTAGCAAGATTCAATGCAGGAATTACCTATGAGTTCCTGCTATTCCATGGATGGTTCCAGATCTAAACCACAAATCAGACCTCTACAGCCTTTGGTCCCTGCCGGTTCCAGCTTTTAACCTCAAATCAGACCTCTACAGTCTTTGGTCTCTGCTGATTCTAGGTCTAGACCACGGGTCAGATCTCTACAATCTTTGTTCCAGCTGGTTCCAGATCCCAACCAGGAATCGCGCTCCTACTATTTCTGGCACCTGGTTCTTCCAGGTCCCAAACAGTAATCACACCCCTAAGACCTTTGGTCCCTGCTAGTTCCAGGTCTCAACTGCAGAGCAGGCCTCTACAAACTTTGATTTAACGATCCTGACCAGGAGCAGTCATCACTTGCATCAAATATCGACGGGCAACCTATTAGCAACAGTCTAGCTGGACCTAGACACCATGAATGCGTCCAGGATCACAACTCTGCCACATGTAACAAGGGGAAAGGTTCTCAAGAAGGATGCAACGTCTTCCAGCCAGGTTTACAACTTTAACGAACTCCAAGGGTACTGGAGTCATCGTGGAAATACTGTAAGCATACCAGGCGACCATTAAGAGGCAAACCGCTGCTTTGTCTCCTGCCAAGGAGCCAGAGAAAATGCTAATTCTACAAAGAAGCAGGAGAACTCCCGCTCCCGCTACTACTCACCCAAAAGAGAAAGCCAAACTTCCATGTTCCGGATTCCATTTTCCGGGCTCTGGACTCAAGTTCTAGGCCAGTTTTCGGGTCTACAGCTCCAATCATCTTACTACCGCTTTTCCTGGGAACGTAACCTGATGTACTTCTAAAGGAAGTTAAAGCCACGTGCCTCTCAAGATTTCCAAAGGCCACATGTCTTCTTGAACATCTAAAGGAAGACACGACCACGATGAAAGCAGGGGCAAATGAGCTGATCGTTAACCCAAGGGCCAACATGCATCAATAAATCTCGTTGGCTTTCCCACAACAAGGAGGAGATCCAATGAATAGGAGCGAAGCAATATGTATGGAAGGTCAACAGCAGAAATGGATTAACCATGTCCTAGTCTGCAGTAGAAGACGCAAATCCATGCGAAGAAGCATTCTCAGCTGGGTAAACCCCTGCTATCTAAATGTGTGAACCAAGATTCACACCGTCGAGTTTTGTTTATCCGAGGAAAGCCAAGTTAACCTAGCTTTCCCTGAAGGTCCCGGTTATCTACTGGGCTACGCACAACACAATCAATAAGACGAAAAGTATGCGATAAAAATCGTAAGAATAAAAAGAGAGCAAAAAGATCTTATTTCCGAATCCGCATTTGAGCAAGAACAACAGGTGAGAGTCTCAGCTACGAGAGCTGTCGGTAAGTCCGCTAGTCTAGCAACCTAAGTTCTAACCTAGTTGAGTTGCAGCTCGATAGTAAAAACGGAAAATTGCCTATATTGCTCTAAGGGCTAAGCTTGCTCTGATATGGTTTTTTCTCTCTCTTGCTCTTTGTCCTAAGTCCTCTTTATATATTCCTCCATTAGGTCGGTTTACCTCCTTTCGGGCCGGACTTGTCGCGAAGCGGGCTTTTCCATATCTCGGTTTTCTTCGTGAATATCTTCGGAAACTTGACATTTATCTTCGCAGAAATTTGACATTTATTTTCGCGGAAATTTAACATTTATCTCTTCCCGCGGATGATATAAACCGTCATTCTAGTCTTTGGGCTCAAGTATTTTGGGATCATAGATGGGCCGTTGTCCGCAATTCGGACTCTCTTTGGGCCTTATCAAGACTTAAGCGTTTTTACGATTTTACTCGCGAAGTAGCCGTTGGTATAGGCATAACTTTCCCAACGGAGCCTTGTCTCTTCGCATAGCCGAGGCAGTTGATGTTAAGTTAATCGTAACCTTTTCTATTACGAAGAGTGGGAAACCGTTCGAGAAACATAACCTTGCCAATTTCCCGAAGACTTTCGACGATGTTTTTAGACGGAACATTGGTATTGTATCCATGGACCGGAGGACTGAGTTACGGAAACTTCGGACGAAGATGCATGGTTATGGGATGGGACCGGGTTTGGAATGGTCGACGAATGGTTGGCCGTGCTCGCCGGGCGAGCTGACCCGTGCTACGGTCAAGCTCGCCGGCGAGTTGACCCGCAATGTGGTCGTACTCGCTGGGCGAGCTGACACATGCTACAATCATGCTTGCCATCGAGTTGACCCGCAATGTGGTCGTACTCGCCAGGCGAGCTGACCCGTGCTACGGTCATGCTCGCCGGCGAGTAGACCCGCAACGCGGTCGTACTCGCCCGGCGAGCTGACCCGTGCTACGGTCATGCTCGCCGGCGAGTAGACCCTAGCGGTCGTACTCGCCCGGCAAGCTGACCCGTGCTACGGTCATGCTCGCCGGCAAGTAGACCCGCAACGCGGTTGTACTCGCCCGGCGAGCTGACCTGTGCTTTGGTCGAGCTCGCCGGCGAAGTTGACAAATATGGTCGTCGCGGGCGACTGACGATGCTTTGGTCGAGCTTCGCCCGCGAGTTGACCCGCAATGTGGTCGTACTCGCCGGGCGAGCTGACCCGTGTTACGGTCGTGCTCGCCGGCGAGTATACTCGTGCTCGTCGGGCGATCCGTTTCGGTTATTCGTTTTCTCGGCTTTTGAAGTTTTGACCGAGATTTGGTTTTTCCGAGGACTTTCGGGCATCGATTCCGTCGTGACCGATTTTGACCCCAACAGTTAGCCCCCCAGCTAGCTAGGTTCCGTGGAATTTTGGTAACAGGTCCTAGCTCGCGGTATAGCTCGTTAGGAAGGTGTAGAGACGTAATCGTTTGCCGAATGTCGAGAGTAAATAGTAACTCTCCTTTGTTGCTTATATAGGTGTAGTAAGTTTTTTATCATTCTTTACTTACTCCTCACTAGAACTTACCTCTAAGATAGGAATTTCTCTTCTCTTTCTCTCTTTGCTTATACAAAGAAAATGTCTTCAAGAAGAGGATCTTCAAAGAGGCATTCTTCCTCACACTCGTCTTCAGGTGACTCTTCTGCTAATGAGGTGATCACCCCGAAAGAAGAGTTTGAAGTTGAGGAAGACGCAAAGGATGCGTACTACAAAGCTCTTTGCGGCTCGCTTCCGCCTCTGCAAGATATTCCGCCGAGCATGGTCTCTCCCGACTATCTTATGACTCTCTGGAACTTTTACCAGATTCCAAGTGGAGTCAGATCCTGAGTGGCAACGAGAGCGCGAGGAACCCTCCGGAAGGTTTCTTTACTTGCTACGAGGCCTTCCTGGCGTATTGCCGCATTTGGTTTCCGATCCCCGGCACCATCGTCCGCGCGCTTCACCACTTTGGGCTTTCGATCAGCCAGCTAAACATTCCGGCCTTGCAGAATTGGCTTGGCGTGTTGATCTTGAGTTACGAGCTAGGAATGGATCTTAACCCTGGCGACTTCGAGGGACTTTGGTTTACGAAAGGAACGGGGATCGATGGCTCATACCGCATGGTGCCAAATAAAAACATGGCTATAATTCAGGGGCATACTTCGCACCCCAAGACATGGTTCGAGCGCTTTTTCTTTGTTCGGATAGATGGGGAGTCTGTCGAGGAGAGCTACATCCACCTATTCCGTCAGGAGTGGAACTTCAAACGTGGTAATACGACTAGTTGCGTTTTTCGTTTTGATACCTTGAAAACACATGACGATGATTTTTTTTTTTATCTTGCAGTGAACAGGATCCTTCTGCCGACTCCTGCCGATCTTTTTGCCAAGCGAGATCTTCTCCGCGACAGGCAATTCTCCTGAACTCCTTCACCGTTGAACGGATTCGAAGCGCGGTGGAGCTCCATTGATCTCGAGTCGTCTCCCAGCCTCTTGACGTTCCATACGACGTAGAACCGGTCATTGATGTCTTGCCTGTTCAGAGGCGGAGAAACAGGTCTCGGAAAGGCAAAGGAGTTGCCTCTGAGAACGTCTCGGGAGACCCTCCACTGCCAGGATGGAACCCTAGTTTCACCCAAGGGGAAAGGAGTGGAACTAGCGAGGTTCCCCTTCCTAGAGACTTTTTTGCCGACTCCCTCCTGGTTTCACTACTCACGAGTCGCTGGACAAAGAGTCGAGGAGGAAAGTAGTCGCTGAAGGTTCCCGTTTAATCAACGAGATTTATCCTTTGAACTCTGATCTGAATTATATTTTATATATATATATATATATATATATATATATATATATATATATTTTATCTTAAGTTCATGCAGGGGATGAGGGTGTTTAATGCGGCGCTTAACGGAAGTTTCCGGGAATCGCGTATCTCTCACTTCAAAGCCGAGGAGGCTGAAAGAGAACTCTTTCGGTTTCGGAAGGAGGTCGAGGAACAGAGCCGGAGAAAGGCTGAGCTCCATTCTCATGCCCTTGTCCGTACGGAGAGGAGAGGAAAGAGAACGATTGTCGCCGAGATGAAGCGGAGGTCCGCTTTGTTTGCCACTAAATTCGAGAGCTTTAAGGATGCTCAGGAATTCGTGGGCGATTTTCGGGAGTGCCGTGGCTTGGTCGCTACCCTCTACAAGTCGCAGAACAAGGACTTCTCCTTTCCTGCCGAGGTCGCTGAGATGTTGGGCCTCATGGACGGGTGCGCCCATGCCGAATCCTCGGTTCCTCCGATCGAAGGAAGGGTCCGACAGCTTTGGGATTCTATCGAGGTCTCGGAGGACACGGCGGAAGCGGAAGCGGTGCTGCGGACGAGGAAGGAGAGGTCGATCAGCCCGTTAGCTCGTTTTGCGTTTCGATGTCCGGGTATCTCAACCTTGACTTTGAGGATCGTCGGGATAGATTTCCCTTATCTTTATCTGTATTGTTGAGTTTTTAGGCCGAGTGTGGCCGTTTATATGAGTGTGCTATGGCCTTACGGGGCCATTTGACTTTATTTGTGGGACTGGCCGTTGGTGGCTTTGAATCCCAGCCGTTTTTGCGGCTCCTAATATAACGAATGTTTTTAGTTTATACTTCTGCCAAGTGTCGAGGATGAGATATGAGTAGTCACTTTGTATCTCGACTCGTGTTTTGTCGCTTGTCCGCTGGCTTTTTTCGAGATAAAGACATTCGTGAATGCTTTTGAGTTTCTACGAAGTTTTCGTGAGCGTTATAGACGTGGGCGACGGGACATTTTTTGTATCATGTCGTGTAATGTTTGTGGACCAGTAGGACTGGGTTTAGGGCAAGACCTAGGTTTACTTTCGGCACTAAGGCTATGTGATGACTAATCGGATTTCGTTTTGCCTGTTGGCGATTTCTACCTGGTTCTTTCCGTCTTAAAGTCCGCGGCTTGATGCTGGCTTATACGACTTGTATGGGAAGAACCGAGCATTTTCTAGAGACCGTCTGGAGTGCTGACCAAAATTTCGGATTTTTTTATAGCGCGCTATGATATCCTTGTCGGATGTAAGAGAACCGTTACTTTTTATGAAAGGTTTGACTACGAGTTCTCTTTGGAGAACGTTTTTCAGGTAAGTTCGTCGGGGCCAATCGACGATCATCATTATTATTTTTTAAAGTCGCGGATGGACTGTGTGCTTAGATAAGATCTTTCGAGGATTGTTCTCGACGTCTCCCTTTTCCCGAAAGATATATCTTTTATAAGGTGGTTTCGATCTTCTTTTTGGAGAAGACGTGTGCATTTTAGGTCTTACTTGACCGTGACTGTTTTTAAAACAGGAACTGTTTTCCGTCCAAGGATTGCTTGGACGGTGTAGAGGCTTATTGCGAGTGATTCGTGAGATCGGAAAAAAGAAATTTTATTAAAGAGTTTCGAAAATTTCGAGTACAAGCACGGATATTTCGAACTTTATGGGAGTATATGAGTATACGTACCCACTCCCCCCCTTTTTGGAGAGGGGGATAGCTGAACTCGTCAATAGGACAAGCTGCCTACGTACCTCTTTCGAGGATCAAGCCATCTCGTAGTTCTGCTGGTTTTCCGCGGGTGTTCCTACTCGCTGGAGGGGGTCGCCTCAGTTACTTCGGCTACTGGGGCCAAAGCTGGGTCGACGATTGTTTCCAGGGTTGGGTTGTCCGCCGGTGAGGTGATGGATTCGGGAACGATGCTATCGTCCCGAGTCGTTGCCTGATCCGATGGTTCCGGATCGCTTTTTACGGAGCTCTGGTAGGAGTCCTGAGTTTTCTTCGATTTCTTCGGGTTGACCGCTGGGGTGTTCCGAGTTAGTCGAAGTTTATGTTCGGCCAAGTAGCAGAGCCTTGGCTGTTTTTGGCATCCCCAGATTACTGATGTTCCGTTCGGGGTTGGGAATTTGATGCCGAGATGGTAAGTCGATGGTACTGCTTTCATGGCATTGATCCAGGGGGTTCCCATGATGACGTTATAGATGGCAGGAGTGTCGACTACCATGAAATCGACAATTTTTGTCACATCCTTAGCCATTACGGGAAGTTTGATGGATCTGAGGGTCATTGACATCATGCCCGAAAAACCTGTGAGAGGTTTTGGTTCCGGGACGACTTCTCCGAGTTCGATACTCATTCTTCGAAGCGTGTCGCGGTAGATGACGTTGACCGTGCTTCCTGTATCGACAAGGATCCTGGCGACTTCAAGGTATTGGATTACCAAATCGATGACTAGCGGATCACAGTGCGGTTTGTAAATGCCGATGGTTTCATGCTCTTCAAAGGTGATCGTATCGTTTGGTACGTCGTCGGTCGGGGACCGAGTTTCCCAGTTAGAGCTCGTCTCAGCCTTCCGTCCGTAAGCCTTGATCAAAGAGACCGAATCGTGATAGAATTGCGATCCTCCGATGATCATGTTGACCCTTCGACTGTTTCTGTTGTTTCCTTGGTCGTCTTGTCTCCTTCCGCGTTTCTCGCCAGACTGATTTTCGCGTGCGTCCCTTTCGGGAGACTCTTTATCAGTTTTGGGAGGCCGATCGAAATCCAAGACAAGATCTTTTATGCTCGTAACCTTCGAGAGTTCGCCGGCGAGGAGTTTTGCGGCGAGCCTCGCGCCGAGAACCTTGTTGGGGTCGAAAACCGTCACGACGAAGTTAGTATTGAAATGTTCGATAAAAATATATATCTTTGAAAGAAATCGTGACAATCGAATCCTTGCGAGGAACTCTACGACCAAATCGTGTCTTCGTTAAAAACTCGATCACTCGAAACAACGGAAGATCAACAACGGCGAAGGCTTGGCTCGATCATCGCAAAGCAGCCAACGGCACACCCGGCTCGGTCGCTATAGCGACCAAACATGCATGCATCCCGGTCTTTCCGTAGCGTCCGAAGTCTTCCAAAATGACGATACGATGTAAAACTATGCAGTCTCGACTATCCTCATTTCAACCTTCTTTAAACCACGGCTTAACCATTTCTTGATTTCCAATCAAAAGGAATAGTTGGTCTGGTTGAACGATAAAAACCGTGGAAATTATCTTTATCGAAGAAACCGTAATAAACGTCCCGAATCAAAAGACAGTCCAAAGTGTCCTAAAACTTGATTTGAGGCCCACTTACGATTTCTTAAAACCCATAAACGCTATGACGGTTATGCTTGGTGAGATAAACATCAAATTCCGCGGATAAATGGAAAGTTTCCGCAGATAATCATGAAGATCTGAAAAATGGAATATCTCCATTTTTTGGACTATGACGGCTTAAGGGCAAAAGAGGAAGACGTAAACCGACCTAGAAGGGAGTATATAAGGAGTTCAAGACGAGAGGCATAAGGGGAGAACTTTTTTACAGCAAACTTAGCACTTGGAGCAATTTAGGCATTTTTCCGTTTTTGTTATTCGAGCTGCGACTCAATTAGGTTTAGCCGTCTTCGGGTATTAGACTAGGAATCTCGCCGACAGCTCGCGTAGCCGAAGCACCTTACCTTGTTGTTACGCTTAAACGCGAATACGGAAATAAGATCTTTCTTTGCTCTTTTTACGATTTCTTATTATTCTCGTTTTATTTCGTGTTCTGATTGCTTGGCGTGTGGTTTCTCAGATATCCGGGACCTCAGGGAAATTAGGGTTTTTCTACTTTCCTTATTTATACGATATATTGACGGTGCGAATTTTGGTTCCCACAGTTTGGCGCTAGAAGGAGGGGGGTACGGATCAATCTTACTCGCAAGAGCCGCTCAACGATCAGAAACGAGATGAGAATCTCAAATTCTGCAGACGACATCTCGTTCAAGGGGGGAGCAGCGGTCGAACTGACCAAACCTCGCAACAATCTCCTTGTTATCGAGTTGACAATTCACGACATCGACGTCGCGAGGGTACTGATTGACACCGGAAGCTCGGTTAACATCATCTTCAAAGAAACCCTCGCAAAGATGAAGGTCGATCCGTCGAGAGTCACAGAGGATCCCAGTCCACTAGTAGGGCTTTCGGGAGAACCTACCGTCGCCTTAGGATCGATCATCTGTGCCTTAAATTTCCAACTCCCCATAGAATTGAAACGATTTGGGGAAATCCGAGAATATCGCGGGTGTGCTTTGCTGCGGAACTCAAGCGAAGGAAGTTCGATTCCGAAGCCACTCCTAAAAAAAGCAAGGAAAACGGTTTCAGACGAAGACACTCAGGATTTGGCTGAACTCTTCTGGCAATCTCGAAAGGCAGAAGCCCTAGAAGAAAAACGCGAACCAACCTGTGAACCCGTGGTAACGGTATGTCTCGATGAAGCATTCCCAGAACGGTGCGTCCAAATCGGAGCCAATCTCCGCGAGCCTTTGAAGACAAAACTCATAACTTGTCTGAAGAAGAATCTCCATTCTTTCGTGTGGGCCGCAGAAGATATGCCAGGTATCGACATTAACATTACCTGTCATGAATAAATATCGACCCAACCTTCAAACCAATCAAGCAAAAAAGGCGAAAGTTGGGACCCGAAAGAGCAACCGCAGTCAACGAGGAAGTCGAAAAACTCCTAAAAGTAGGGTTCATAACGGAAGTCCGGTATCCTGATTGGCTTGCAAACCCCGTTGTGGTCAAAAAGAAGAACGGAAAATGGCGAGTGTGCGTCGATTTTACCAATCTCAACAAAGCCTGTCCGAAGGATAGTTTCCCTTTGCCGCACATCGACCGGTTAGTCGAAGCAACGGCAGGAAACGAACTCTTATCCTTTATGGACGCATTCTCAGGATACAATCAGATCATGATGAATCCTGATGATCGCGAAAAAACTGCGTTCATTACGGTTGGCGGAACTTGTTGCTATAAAGTATAGCCTTTCGGCCTTAAGAACGCTGGCGCGACGTATCAAAGACTCGTCAATCGGATGTTCTCCAAGCAACTCGGAAAAACTATGGAGGTCTACATTGATGACATGTTCGCAAATCCCTCCATGCAGACGACGATGTCACCCATCTCAAGGAGTGTTTCGCTTGGTTGAATTCACACAACATGAAACTCAACCCAGCTAAGTGCAGATTCGCCGTAGCATCGGGCGAATTCCTCGGTTACCTAGTAACTTATCGCGGGATCGAAGCCAACCTCAAACAGATCGATGCACTCATCGGGATGGCATCCCCTAAGAACAAGCGAGAAGTGCAAAGGTTGACCGGAAGAGTCGCAGCACTCAACCGGTTCATATCCCGCTCGACGGATAAGTGCTTACCTTTCTACGATATCCTGCGAGGGAACAAAAGATTTCAGTGGTCGGACAAATGCGAGAATGCTTTCAAACAGCTGAAACATTATCTGGCGACTCCTCCAGCAAAACCTGTGGAAGGGGAACCTCTATTTCTATACATAGCAGTATCAGCGACGGCCGTAAGAGGCGTCCTGATCCGGGAAGAGCGCGGAGAACAGAAACCAATTTTCTACGTGAGCAAAACATTTTTGGATGCCGAAACGCGGTTTCCTCTGATGGAAAAATTAGCATACGCAGTCGTAACATCAGCACGAAAGGTTCGGCCATATTTTCAATCCCATACCATCGTCATCCTCACGACTTTCCCCCTCCGGACTATCTTGCATAGTCCGAGCCAGTCGGGAAGGCTAGCCAAATGGGCCAGCGAGCTCAGCGAGTACGATATAGATTATCAACCCAGAACAAGTGGAAAGTCCCAAGTACTCGCAGATTTTCTGGTGGAACTACCAACGAAAGCCATAACCAACAAAGAGCCGAATTCGACTTGGCTCCTTCACGTTGATGGATCGTCTTCCAAGAAAGGATCTGGCATCGGCATCCGCCTTACATCGCCAACCGGAGAAATCCTCGAACTATCATTTAGATTGGAGTTCCACGAGTCGAATAACGAGGCCGAATACGAGGCCCTTAATGCAGGATTACGGTTAGACCACAGTTTGAAAATACGAAACATCCATGCCTATTGCGACTCTCAGCTAGTCGCAAGCCAGTACAGCGGAGAGTACGAGGCTAGGGATGAAAGGATGGACGCGTACCTCAAACTGGGCCAAAATCTTTCCCAAGATTTTGATTGCTTCGCCCTCACGCGAATTCCTCGTTCCGAGAATACCCAAGCCGATGCCCTCGCGGCCCTGGCATCGAGTTTGGTTCCAGGACTTAAAAGAGTAATCCCGGTCAAATTCATCGAACACCCAAGCATTGGACCGCCCGTCGTCATCAATCTCATTCAAGATCAGGATGATAACAAGGAGGAAATCGCAGTACAATCAGAACAACCTGAATATGGCTGCGACACACCATGGCTGGAGACGATACGAGCATATATCGTCGAAGGAAAATTACCCCCTGAGAAGTGGGGGGCCCGAAAAGTCCGAACCCAAGCCGCTCGTTATGTAACGGTCGACGGGGAAATTTACAAGTGGAAATTTTCCGGACCACTCATGACATGTCTGGAGGGGGAAAAGGCAAGGAAGGTAATGGAAGAAGTTCATTCCGGATCCTGCGGAAACCATTCCGGTGGAAGGTCCCTCGCCATGAAAATCAAATGCCACGGATATTACTGGCCAAGGATGATCGGAGATTGCGACAAATTCACACGGAAATGCGAAAAATGCCAGAGGCACGCTCCGACTATCCGGCGACCAGCGGAAGAACTTTCTTCCATCACAGCGACATACCCTTTCATGCTTTGGGCCATGGACATCGTGGGACCCCTCCACAACTCTAAGCAGAAGCGTTTCCTACTGGTCCTTACGGATTTTTTTTTCAAAATGGGTGGAGGCGGAATCGTACGCACGTATAAAGGACTTCCAAGTCAAAAATTTTGTATGGAAAAACATTATCTGCAGACATGGAGTCCCATACGAAATCGTAATAGACAACGGATCCCAGTTCATCTCTACTCGATTTGAAGCATTTTGCGAAAAATGGAAGATATGATTAAACAAATCAACTCCCAGATATCCACAATGCAACGGACAGGCCCAGACGATTAATAAGACTGTCCTCGACGGACTTAAGAAACGTTTGGACGAAAAGAAAGGAAAATGGGCAGAAGAACTTGAAGGAGTCCTCTGGTCACATCGCACGACTCCAAGGCACGCGACGGGAGAAACGCCCTTCGCCCTTGTATACGGAACAGAATGTATGATCCCCGCAGAGGTCGAGTTTCCTGGAATCTGTAGAAGACTACTTCCAGAACGGGAAGAAATCAACAACGCCATGCTATTGGACAACCTCGACCTCGTCAATGAGCAGCGAGACCGAGCCCTAATCCGAATTCAAAACTATCGACACGCGGCCGCAAAATACTATAACTCCAACGTCCAAAATCGCCGATTCAACGTAGGAGATTTAGTTTTGCGCAAAGTCTTCCAGAACACGGCCGAACGAAACGCAGGAAAGCTAGGAGCAAACTGGGAAAGACCTTACAAGATTATAAAAGTCGTCCGACCAGGTTCCTACGAAATAGGCAATATGCAAGGCGTGAAAATTCCGAGAACTTGGAACGTCATGTATCTCAAAAAATATTATCACTAAAACATCGCAATCACTGAACTACGAGACGGCTTGATCTCCAAAAGGGGTACGTAGGCAGTTTGTCGAAAGACAAACTCAGCTGTCCCCCTCTCTAAAAAGGGGGGGGAGTAGGTACGTATACGTACACTCGTATACTCCACCGAAAAATCAAGATGTCCGACCAGTTTCGAAACATTTTTGAAACTTTTTACCACACTTAACCGACAGTGAGGTCCTAAAAATCCTCGACAACTAATAAGGGAAAATCAACTTTAAGCACTGCGAGACGTCGGAAACGCCTAAAGAGGATTATTTCCCAAAGAAAAAACTCACTAAACTCCTCTCCGAAAACTCACGCTCCTCTACAAGTAATAAATGGTAACATCTACCACCAAGTTCGTTGCTGATCAGATCGAACTCCAAACGTCCTAAACAGACAAAGTCGTCCCACAAAGATGACTGTCGTACATCCGACACAACGATAATAGCTCTATAAAAGAAATCCAAAATTTTGGTCAGCACTTCTAGGAGACTTAAAAATTGTCCTTAGAGAGATGTTCGATTCCAACCAGACGAGTCGTATTAGCCGAGAACCTATCGCGGACTATAAATCGGTATGGAATCAAGTTGAAAATATAACGGGATACGTAAGACGAGTTAGTCATCGCACCCCCTAAAACTAGAAGTAAACCTAGGTCTTGTCCTAAACCCAGCACACTGGTCTCTAACATCTCAAGGCATGATATCAAAGATACGAGATCCTAAAGCATGCCTCTGTGCGTATAACAAACGTCCTCAGAAAATCCCGTGACATCCCGACGTCGCGGAAAAACTCTCGAAACGGACCTCGAATACCACATTCCACCTTGGAAAAAAATTATGAGATGACAACTCATAAATTTTCTCCTACTCATGAAAAACGCAAATCCAATGTTCAATAATTAAAAGCCACGGTGCGGCAGGGATTCAAAGCCACAAGCGGCCAGTCCCGAAAATAAAAACACGGCCATTAGAGGACGGAACAAACGCAAACTCAGAAACACGTAAAATAAAGACCAAAATCTTAAACCTAGACCTCTCTTTCACCCGCCTCGCTCGGGGCCGCCTCATCTCGATCCTCTCTAGCCACGGAACCTCGCCTCTCCGGATCCTCCGCAGATAGCGCCAATGCACACTCGGATCGCAGGTCAGACAACAAAAGCTCGAAGCTCCTGTCCACGGCCACCAAATCAGCCTTACGGACTGATAAGTCATCCTCCTCGGACTGAAGAGACGGAGGGGATTCGCCTTTGAACGCGCTGATAACCGCCATCCTGCCATCGATGCCCGCCGAGGTCAGGTCCCTGCTGTAAACATGCTCAAGGGAACTCAGGATCTCAGTGAAACCCGTCATACGGGCCTGAAACTCTGTACGCAAAGCACCCTTGACGTCTTCAACGCTGCGACTCATCAGCTCCTCGCTGGCCTCGGTCTGGCGCTGAAGTCGACGAACCTTCAAAGCCTTAGCCTTCCTGGCTTTCTTCTCTTTGATCAAGGCACTCGCTGTCTTCCCGAGATCCCTCTCAAGCTCGCCAATCTGCTCCTCGAACTTGGATGCCTTAGCGGAGTAGGAATCCTTCAGCGCCGTCATCGTGGCCCGGAACTCAGATATCTGGCCCTGCGCTTCTCCGAGCTCCCTGGCAAGGCAAGCGTCCTCAGTGCTGCAGTCGCCGATCATCCCGTCGATCAGGGAGATGAACTGCAAGAATAAAATCATATTAATAAGCGTAAGGCAAAACGTAAGGGTAAGTTAAAGCCTATGCAACATACCTTTCCGCGGAGCACTGGTGCAATACGCAACCCCTTCGGCAGCGAAGAATCTCCTTCGGCGGGCGTTGCATACTTCCTCTTTCGAGTCCGAGCGGAAGCAACCGGAGCAGCGCTAGGAGCGCGCAGCGCCAGAACGATCTCCTTCCTAGCTGGAAGGGGAGGCATTGGCTCGACAGCCTTCTCCTTGTCGTCGACAACAATCGGAACCATCGACAACCCTGAGGGCTGGGTCAGAACTCCGAGAAAATGCGGCTCAGATTGATCTCCGACCTCCGGCGGAATCGGAACCTCGGAACCGGAAGCCGGGACGTCCGCTGCTGCAGGAGGAGCTTGATTCTCATCGTCAGCTCGGATGATTCCCTTCTCGGCCTTGCGGCGAGCCATCTTCTCGCGGAAGGAGAGATAGCCGGCGACACAAGCAGGCTCGGAGGTAAGTTCGACGGCCGGAGCCGGCGAAGCCTCAGTCATCTCAATATCGGAACTCTTCTTGCCATCTTGAGAGGAAGACATCTTGAGAGGAAATTGAGAGAGAAAGAAAAGGTGTGAAGAAAATAAGGAAAGGATCCCTACATTTATAAAGATATGGGTGTATAATTTTTTTTTTTTTTTTAAAAAAAAATATATATATATATATATATGTATTCATATGTTGGATACGAATTCCCTTCGTGTAAATATTTTTACAAACGCATTGAATCTGAACTTCGTCCAATACGACTATCTCGTCCGACTCGCTATAACACACGCTAGAATCTCTACACGATTCTAACGAGTTGGGGGGATAACTGTTGGGATTGAAAACCGTCACGACAAATTTGGTATTGAAACGTTCGATAAAAATATATATCTTTGAAAGAAATCAGGAAAATCGAATCCTTGCGAGGAACTCTACGACCAAATCGTGTCTTCGTTAAAAACTCGATCGCTCGAAACAACGGAAGATCAACAACGGTGAAGGCTCGGCTCGATCATCGCAAAGCAGCCAACGGTACGCCCGGCTCGGTCGCATAGCCGAGGCAGTTGATGTTAAGTTACCCGTAACCTGTTCTATTACGAAGAGTGGGAAACCTTTCGAGAAACATAACCTTCCCAATTTCCCGAAGACTTTCGACGATGTTTTTAGACGGAACATTGGTATTGTGTCCATGGACCCGAGGACTGAGTTACGGAAACTTCAGACGAAGATGCATGGTTATGGGATGGGACCGGGTTTGGAATGGTCGACGAAGGGTTGGCGCTCGCCGGCAAGCTGACCCGTGCTACGGTCAAGCTTCGCCGGGCGAGTTGACCCATAATGTGGTCTTTCGCGGGCGAGCTGACACGTGCTACAATCATGCTCGCCGGTGAGTTGACCCGCAATGTGGTCGTACTCGCCAGGCGAGCTGACCCGAGCTACGGTCATGCTCACCGGCGAGTAGACCCGCAACGCGGTCGTACTCGCCCGGTGAACTGACCAGTGCTACGGTCACGCTCGCCGGCGAGTAGACCCGCAACGCGGTCGTACTCGCCCGGCGAGCTTACCCGTGCTTTGGTTGAGCTCGCGGGCGAGTTGACCCGCAATGTGGTCGTATCGCCGGGCGAGCTGACCCGTACGGTTTCGCCGGGCGTAGACCAAGAAAAGGTCGTACTCGCCTGGCGATCTGACCCGTGCTTTGGTCGAGCTCGCCGGCGAGTTGATCCGCAATGTGGTCGTACTCGCCGGGCGAGCTGACCCGTGCTACGGTCGTGTTCGCCGGCGAGTAGACCCGTGCTCGTCGGGCGATCCGTTTCGGTTATTCGTTTTCTCGGCTTTTGAAGTTTTGACCGAGATTTGGTTTTTCCGAGGACTTTCGGGCATCGATTCCGTCGTGACCGATTTTGACCCCAACACTAAATAGAGGGTCATGCTCCAGACCGGACCATTTCTGCCTCCGGGTCAATTTTGACCCGGGCCATATAAGATCGTGTCAGCCCCCGCTATCCAAGCTCAAGGGCGAGTCAGTATTTCTGCTTCACCTGTAACCTCCGGATTTGAAGAGGATATGTCCTACCGCTTTCGGGTTTCAGAAGGATATATGCCAGAGCTTCCGGGCTCTAAGAGAGTCAATTCCACAACCTCTGAGTTTTAGGGGGACGAAGCCAACAAACCTCCATGTTTCAAGAGGATGAATCCCAGAACCTACACGCTCCAGGAGGATATTTCCATAATCATCGGGTTTCGAACGGCTCCACAGAAAGCAATTGGTGCAGTCTCAACAACATCCAACATCCAATCGACATCGAGAGAGGTCCAACTCCAGTGGACAGAGTGTGATGTCGCGTTAATTCAATACAGCCTCCGGGCTTGAGACAGTAGAACAAGAGTTCAACTCCGGGTCATAGAAGAATCCCTTACAGTCCTCGGGTCCTCAAAGGCAAAACCCAAAGATCCTCCGAAACCAATGCAGTACTTCCTTAAAACCTACGGGTACCCAAGGATAGATGTACTTGTTCTACGGGATCAGAGCATGAGGTTACAGAGGAGAATAAGCAGGAACTACGAGTTCCCACATGACGTATTTCGATACCCCAAGTTATACAACAAAGAACCAGCCTCCATGCCTCGAGAAAGGTCTTGTAAAAGGAATGGGAAGAACCATGGTCTTCACTCGACTACTATCTACCACGGAACTTCTCCATCCTACGGTCAGGGAACGTCCCCAAAAGACTAATCAAAAAGAGAAGAAAACATAAGCAGGAGAATATTGCTTCCCCAGGATGTATGCCCTTCAGAAGATCACTTTCCAGCCAATATCCAATCATCGGGGGCATAAGCAAAGACATACTTACTGAAGTAAATCAACAATTTGCCTGCTTGGCCCGACCATACGCCATTCGGATCTTGCAAACACGTGGCTATATGCCACCAGGGCCCTGCGCTAAAAAGACGGATCTTGCTTACCTTTGTAATGTGAATCCAAGATCGAGAATTCAGGCTTCCGACCAGGGCAGCAGATCATCTACAGCCGATTCCCACAGATACAACTGATCTTTGTCAGCCGAACAACAATGCTACTTGAAGAAACGAACTCGTCATCCCCAGAAATGAGAGAATAAGATCTCCATTCCTCCAAGGTCCTGCTCCAGGTTCCCGCCCCTACTCCAGGTCCCTACACCTGCTCCTGGATTCCGGGTCAGGTAATTCCTCCTGCCTCTTAGTAAAAAGGAAAACTTCAAGATAAATGTAAACATTCACATTTATCTTGATTTTGTTGAAACTCCTTAAATCCAAGAGAAGAAAGAAGAAGTATTCCAATACATATGGCCGCCTTTTAGAAAAATAGAAATATTTTATTAGCTAAGGATATAATGAATATTTTCTAATCCTAAAGAGGAGGCACGACTTCTACTATAAATAAAGGGTTCATAAACCCTAAAGAGGGAGGTCAACACGTTCATCCTCATAGCTCATCATCTCCATAGCCGCCAAGGCAAGAATCTGTGCCTAGAAGACCTTCTTGTCCGACATACTCAACAACCAGCGAATCCCTTCCATTACTCTCAACCAACCTAGGTTATTTTCTTGCCACAGCACGTCTGCAACTCAACTTATGGACTCATGTCACGATCTCCTTCCCATCAGCAGGAATACATCATGTTCTCGAAGCATATCGAAGCTCCATGCACACTGCAGCACACCTCGACGAATCTACCATCTGTTCCGGTTATGCGCCCTCAAGAATAGATGACTCTTATCATCTACATAGCCACGTGCTCCCAAGGATATGTGCCTTCATCTAGGCTACGCGCCTCCAATACATGAACTACGAACGGCTTGATCCCCTTCCGAGGGGTACGTAGGCAATCCCCACTATAGGATGCAGCTATAAATCCCAAACATCTTCCATGGTTCAGCGTCTAGACAAGCTAGATGACATCACTGGCAGCTGGAATTACCATCCTGGTGAAGGAATCACCATCCTGGTGAAGGAATCATCGACTATACCGTATGAAGGCCCTGCGGCCTTCACTACAGACCCTGCAATCTTCCATCGAACCAGGCAGCTCCTGCCTAACGACCAATACCCCCTGCTGCTACTAAGGCACCGATGGCATATACTATCCCATACCCATATGGCAGTATCCTAATAGCAGGATATCCTGGTTCATCAACAACTGAAGCAGGAGAAAGCACCACGACTACTTGTCTCTTTCTTCCTATCATTCCGTAGGCTGAGCACAAATCGCTTGTACCAGAAAATATGCATTGGTACCCAATCGGAGGAGACCAGGGTCGCTGATCGGCAGAAGGAACGATATACGTGACACCGGCGCCTCTGTACCGTCTCAACAAGTCCTTCACAGTCTTGTGACAAGACTGTGAGCCGAACACATTCCTCTAGTTCTGCCCCTCTGCCCGGGGATCTCGTAACATCTCAGGTGGCAGCGCAGGCAGTTCTTCGAAAATCCCACTTGGATGATAGTACGTTGGCCTGCAATCGTTCGAGTTGAAGCGAACCCTTCGGTACCTTCTCCTTGGGACCTGCGGACTCCGACTAGACATCCCCAAATCGTCGCCCCCTGAATCCTGGCTGTCCGAGTCATTGTCCTCGTAGTCCGAATCACCGTTGCCACTGTCCTCGTCCATCCTGTCTCTCTCTTCACGGATCTGTTTGTGAGAGTCGGCGACTAGAAGGCGCTGCGACAAACTCATATTCTCCGTGTCCCGCATCGCTTCTCGATTGACTAAGTCAAAATCATCTACCGGGTAATCGTTCACCGTCGCATCTTTAGTCGGACTCGAAGACACAGCAATGGTTTTGCCTTTCTCCTCACGCGACAATCGACCCTTCTGAGGCATGGTGTTTCAACTCGGAGGTCGAGCTAATCGATGAATGGGGGAAAACTAACCTACCGCGGACTTAGAGAGAGAAACAATAAAAAGTAGAGAGCAGGGAGAAAAAGGAGATACCTGAGTTTGCAGAGAAGAATGACGAGAGCGATGGGAAGAAACCTATTTATAGCAAAGACGAAGGCACGCCTCCCAAACGCAATTATTATCCCTAAAAGGCCTAAATGGGCCGGCGGACCACTTAAAGACCCAAGAGTTTACTCGCGACGGTTTGACTTCTCGCCCGAACCAACCCTGTGGTTAAAACCAAACCAGACTCTACCATCAAATCGGTTAATGGCAAACCGGAAGAAAAACAAAACCGACCCAGTAAAGAAAGATGACCAACGGTCGAACCGTTCTCTCGATTCGAGGCAAGCGAAGGACGACTAAAACGCGTCCCCCATCACAGAACTAGCGGATCACGAGTACCCCGCAAAGACGACCAAACGCGCCTCGCTGGAATGATGTAGGACGAGTAGACTCGTTATCAGGGAACCACTTCCGTTTCAAGGCAAGTGAATACACCTCTACAGTCACTCTTACTCGGCCGAGTAAATACAAGCAATTCTCGGCCTAGCTCTTGTTATCCGATCAAACCTGACCCACAAATCCACTGAGACCGCTACGCCACTCACAAGTGGACTGGGGAGACTTATTGTAGGAGATGGATTACATCCCTCCACAAGACCCATCAAATAATAAGAATCTAGCCCATCGAGGAAGAAGTCAACACGGCTCGACGAGTAGACTTGTCGGCTCAGCTCTAGAGTGCTTTAAGTCGATAGACGAAGTTGACTAAAGGCGCCCGACTTAAAGAGGCGTCCCAAAAGGCCTCATACTCGGCCTAACAAGGTAAGGCCCAACAAGACACACTCGAGTTAGGGCAACCAGGAACAGGTGGCTTGTAAAAGGAGAGGAGGCAGCGACGAGAGAGGGGACACACTTTTTGGCCTATACATGAAGCGGCTAGATCTAGGGTTTTAGTCTCTCTTGATATTTTACCGCTTTGAACTTTCCCGGTTAGCTCTCCGAGCACCGATTTTTCGCCTCAATCTCTTTACCGTGCCTGTAATCTCTTTGTCCGATCTAATAAACGTCTTGTTCATCCCACTTCTGAGTTCCTTTCATCCTAGTTGACCGAACTCTGTACAAACGAAAGAAGGACAAAGTTCTTATAGTGAGCGGGAAAGTATCTGTGCTTTTGCCTTTCAGTTTTGCCAACACGAAACCACCCTCGAAAATCTCATAATATTACTCATTTGCCACTACCCGCTTCTTACTCGCATTTAATGCTCCATATCTCGTTTCCCAATTCCCGAATCCGTTGCGAAGGAAAATCCACGGTTTATTCAAAAAAATATTCTACAAATGTTTCAGTCCAGTTAAGTAGTAAACATGAATTTAATTTGATAAGTTTATAGAAACTTGAATGTAAATCAGTAATCCAAGCTCGAATCAACGATATTCAAAGGAAAAAAAAATTCCAAAGTCACAAGAATCTGAATCATCCATCGATCGAGCTTTCCATTCTCGCAGAATGCTCTGTTAACTACTCTGTTTTATAATAAATAAATAATAATAATTCTCCTTTTTCAAGTGCCCTCCAGCTTCCACTTTATTACTTCGATTGCCATTCCCAATTAACCGTAATACTGACGTGTCCAACTAACGTACTGGACCAATTTCACCCAGCATAAGATGCTCTGAAGGCTTACTATTTCCTCACGACCAAAAGGTCTATTTATACAAGAGTTTAGACCGTCATAAGATAAATGATAATATACCAATTTCTAGTTTATCTAGGAAAAGGATAAATACAAATATGGATAAACACCAATATGGAAAACATCTATTATAGATAAATGTAAACTCCCAATCGTCCAAGGCATTGGCGAGTGGGCCGGATGGACATGCAATGGGTCGGACGGTTTAGGCCTGTCATGGGCTGGTCGATCACTTGGTCTTCAACACTCCCCCTTGATCGACACATCCGGTCAAAGTTCGTTACATGCTTAATGTTGCCTCATTAAAACCTTTCCAAGGAAAAACCCAAAACCCAATGTGGTAAAAGGGAAACCAAGGATAGGGAAAAGAGTACAACACATGAACTCTTCCTTTGATGTCATAGTCATATAGAGCTCGTGATACACTTTACCAATATTGGTGTTGCCTCATTAAAACCTTACCAGTAAAACCCAATTGGGACAAAACCAGGTGAAGGGAAAAGAGTACAACATGTATCACTCCCCTGACTTGTACCTCCGTACATGTTCTTCAAGTCTGGCGCATGGACACTCTGATGGTTTAGCTTCATGGGCACCAAGTCTTGAACTGATCCTTCTATTGCCACGTCCCAAACGGATAGGTAGACTTCATGGACGTGTAGTTGGTGTAGACATGGTGAAGAAATCGACTAACATATCACATGACTGAACTTGTAGTACTTTGTGCTTCTTCATCATTCTCTAAACGTGTATAACCTGTTTGAGACCTTGTATGGACCTGTAACATTTATCAAAACCAAACAATCTTTTCTTTTGGGTTCGGTTAGTATAAATCAATCTCAAACATTTAGTTCCTTAGAAGGTAACTTAGGATATATTGATCCTGTCCCATTGTCTCATGTTCGGACAGGCTAAATTTATCTAAGTAAGGTGCCAATAGCACTTATGGCAGGGGACGTGTATGGCTTTAGTATCAATGTTTTATGGTCTGAACATATCCATAAAACTTATCCGACCTAGTATGGCTTGCCATATCAAGGCGCCAATCATATCAATACGTTGCACTTTTGGTCGGATGTGCATAAGCCTTAAAAGTACTTACGTAAAGTCTTTCCTGGACCAAGAACACATGCCTTGTCCATAGCCATACCACAATCTGAATATAGTGGTCACATGAACCGGTTTAGTCGGAACAAGTCCGGACATGGTCTTTTATCGGTATGGACCCTTTTGGCGTGGATCTAATGTATCCATTTTCTTTCTGTGACCATCTCATATTCCATCTTTAATTCGTTGGATCATGGATCTCAATGCACACATACAACTTGTCTCTTGTATGTCTATGATCCTTATGAGATGCCGCAATTTATTGCAGTTCCATCATCAAAACAATTAACCTTCTTTCAGGCTGATTTATTATAAACACAAGGGATTTATTTTATAAGAATATATGGACTGATTAGGATCGTTCTTATAGAAATACTTTACTAAGTTTTACTTAGTTTATCATATAATGCAGCTGCCTTTGCATCAGTCCATGAACAGCTTAGGAACAATGCTGTTCTTTGAGAATTTCTTTTCTCATTTTTCAGGTACCTTTATTATCTTTATCCAGTGATCAATGTACTGCTTACTACATCATTATTTCTTTTGTTTCCAGACCTCATCAATTTCAAGTTTGTGTAGTAGCATCCACCACATAGGAGTATATCTCCTTATAATATGTTCCTTTGGTCTCTGTGAGTATCCTTGTGTAACAAGCCATTCTTTGAATGCTGTAAGTAGTAATGTGAACGACCTCTTGACTACTTGGTCACGTTCCACATCTCACGATTTTCTTTTCCTCACAAGCCCCATTTATCCACTGGTTTATATCATCACATGGCGTTACTATATGTTTGGCCAATACGCCTATCTCTTTCTTCGAACTCTTTAAACCTCACATTTTCCTTTGACTTAATTTAGTCTATGAATGCATTCTTGTATTCACGTGGGTTCTGATCCTCGCTTATATCTTTTAAAACTCAAGTGCTCTTTTCTTATGCATCTTTATCATTTGTGTGTCGACACTCTTGTGTATGGTTCCATTGTGTTCCAGACATGTTCTAATCGATTTTGAGATTTCATTCTTATCAAGGACCTTCATTACCTTGCAGCTTGGCGTCCCAAGCTTACATTGTCTGGTACCTTAGATGTTTAGCTGCGCAGCCTTTTCTCAATGTCTGGTCTGGTTTCCCTTATGACATCGGATCTGTCATTCTTTCTATGCAACTTTTTCTTTTCTTTCCGAGGTTCCTTATCTCATGGAACATATTGATCTATCTTTAATAGACTTTGTAGCAACTTGATTATGTCTCTTCTAGGACATTAATTTCATGGTGCAAGCTAGTTTTTCTTTTCTTTTCTTTTCGGGTTTAATTTGTCTGGCATTCAATTAGCTAGCTTTTGCATAATCTTTTTCTTTGGACATCTTAGATCATATTCTCTGGTCCGAGGATCTTGCCAAGACATAGATGGTTAATACCATTCTATTCCTCTTATTAATCTTTTACCAGCTTATTACTTTCTCCCCCTGATGTTGGATAGTCGGATTCATTAGTCATGCAATCCGTGTACCTGGCCATTTTCTGATCACCCATGTTTGGCTCAAGGTCACTTATTAAGAATTCGTGGGAGAAAGACATGTTCCTATCCAACATTTATTCCCAATCTTTTTCTCATCCTCTTCTGAGGTTCCATCCTAGACGGTACATATGTTTGTGGTGGTTTATTCAAAATCTCTTAGGATGGTTTATGTCTGGTTTATGACCCGTATTCAATCTGAGATGGTAATATATATGCTCACTTATATGGCCTGATGCATATTAACCTTTTATACATGTAAATCTCGTGATGTCTCTAAGCTTATAGACTTTTAGAGTCTGAACCTTATAGGTAATGGCCCGAGCGGCCAATCTGTCATATTCATGTTTATAGTATGGTCATGGACCACGGGTGTGTATTTTCTCCCCCTCATGAACATGCTATAATCTTTAAATGTTTGGGATATTATAGCCTAATGAGTTTCCCTTGTGTACATGTTACACAACGTGAGATTCTATGGGATAATTCTTTGTGCCTTTTGTAATATCAATTTTTTGCATCAAGTTTGGACGCGGATGGCTAATCCAGTCATGCCATTAAGTGTAATTTCGTGGGGGTACACCAATCTGGTTACCATGGCTCTTTGCCTCTTATCATACTGATCTTTAGCATAGTTTAGATCAGTAGAGTACCCAGGTATAGTCTTGCCATTTTCTTATAAGGCATTTAGGCGATTGTTTTCTTAAATCTGTGGGAACCTTTTGTTCTCTTTTGCCCATCGTTTCTATTTGGAAACCATTTCTTGTTATAACTCAATGGGCCACGAAATTTGGGTGTATGTAATGCCCTTTAGGCAATGCCTTGGCCGTATGTCTTTAACATAGGCTACTATACCGGTCAAATGTGTACTCATTTTTTATCAATCAAAATCATTATCAAGCAAGATGAACTCAAAACAGTTCTTTATTATTATAAATAAATTCGTGAATGATAAAAGATTGAAACAAAACATAAATCAAAATCATAACACAAAATCAGGATGTCAGAATCTTTCTCATTCAATAGACAAGCCGGCCACACCATCCCTTATTTTGGACACGGCTGCCTCGGATTCATTCTGCATCTCACTGCTTTTCTCTAGCAGTTTATTCTGCTCCATTATCAATAGGCATGAAAGCATCTCATTGTAGGTGGTGAAACCTCTTTCTATATAGATCTGTCGTGATAACAGGTCTCCTGGATGGAATGTGGAGTATGTCTTGGATAGTAAATCCGCATTTGTTATCACTTCACCACATAGTCTCAATTTGTAAACTATCTTAGACAAAGTCAAGTGATATTCATCCACGGACCCAAAGTCCTGGATTTTGAGACACATACATTCATGCCTGACCTTTGGTAATAACACCATTGTGTATCTGGACTTTAATTATGTCTAAAGGTCACTAGGATTCTCAATATGTAGGTACTGATTTCTCAGATCCTCAGTGAGATGATGGCGCATAATTGTTATGGTCCTATACTTTTCACTTTCAGTTGCATAATCATCTTGAATGATGCACATCTGAGTCCTCTTGACTTCAAGACAACTGAAGTGTTCATTGTCCATTCTAACCAATTATCTCCAGAGAGATTTAGGGCATCATAATCCGAAGGCTCAAATTTCGACATCTGATACTTTTAGAAATTTTTTTATAGGTTTTATAATCTCTTCTTGTCACACGGACCATAAAAAAAATTCTAACAAGCATTTAATGCAAACTATATGATCAATGCATTAGGTCACACGACCAAGAAAATATGATGCAAGCCACATGGCTACACTGATGATGCACAAGCCACACGGCTATGAGGTTGATTTACAATCAATCCTAAAAATTTCTAAGTGATCATAATGAATGCAAATATGAAACAATCCTTGTTCTATATGATTCTTAATGCAATCAGATTTTAAGTCACCTTAGCAATCAAAGATTTTAAGTGATTTATGAAACAATGAACCTCAAATAATTTTAATTCAAACAATCAAAATTCAGGATGAGATCCTAACAATTTGGTTTCTATGTGACTCCAAATTCGGTTTCAGTGATCAAGCAATCAATATGAACATTGGTGAGCAAAACTAGTAATTATCCTAATCAAATTCGGTTTTGAATTAGGCAATTGATCACAACCTGAAACTTTTATTTTTTAAAAAAAATAGAAAATCGAATCTCATAAAAAAGGAAAAATAGGGTTTTTGAAGAACTTTAACAAATTTTGATTATAATCAGTTCTAAAACAACCTATACAGATTGGAAAATTTTAATCAAACAATTAAAACAAGAAAGCAATCGAAAAACAATTTAAATTTTAGGGTTTTCGAATGGTTCCATGCATGGCATGCGGATTGCATCCATGCGGTTTAGGGTTTTATGTTTTTAGGATTTTTAGATTTTGATCAATAGATCAAGGGAGGAAGGAGCACATGATTTGATCAATGGATCAAGAGTTTTGAGATTCAAAAACCATTATGGTTTTGATTTTAATTGTTAATACAATCTCATATGGAATAAGGAATATTTTTTGTGCTTCTAGCAACCTAATAACCATTGATCTATCAACCTAACAGGAGAACTAAACCAAAACCTAATTCCACAAATTTTAGAGTTTCTATTATCCTTTAGATTGAAGAAGATCTGAAAATCGGACCACCAGAGAAGGAGATCACGAACTGGACTGCAACCGGACGAGGTGGTTTGGTGAGAGATGCGCGTGGGCTGCTAACGAACCGTCGGAGAGCTATCGGGTCGCGGACAGCTGTGTGTTGAGATCGTTGCACCAACTCCTCTCAGCTCATGAAACAACACAATGAGTATTAGATAACATGAACGCCATAATCTAAACAAGATAACATGAATCAGCTAAGGTATGATAAACTTATCTTTCACAGGTTTTGAATTCGGTTAGAAAATCCTTGTTGAAATCGGATTAGGGTTCCAAACCAAATCGGCGCCGTGTACTATAACAGAGCGTGAGGGCGCATCGGAGATCGGATCGAAAAACGGTTTGCACTGATGGATTCGTCTCGTCGAGAGCTTCAATTTGATATATTGATCGTCGTCTGGATCTTTACGTTTTTAGAGAACGATCGATTTGAAGTTACAGCGGAATTAGGATTTTTAGAAGTCGGAATCTTAACTAGGGTTTTAGAGGCTATCGTGCTGATAACGTGTTGTAAATATGATGCTCTGAAGGCTTATTATTTTCTCATGACCAGAAGGTTTATTTATACAAGAGTTTAGACCGTCATAAGATAAATGGCAATATACCATTTCCTAGTTTATCTAAGAAAAGGATAAATACAAATATGGATAAACATCAATAGGGAAAACATCTATTATAGAAAAATGTAAACTCCCAATCGCCCAAAGCATTGGCGAATGGACCGGATAGACATGTAATGGGCCAGACGGTTTGGGCCTGTCATAGACTGGTCGATCACTTGGTCCTTAACACAAATTATATTTACCCCCACTTTTTGGTTTCGATTCTGGCTAATTAGTTTTTTTTTTTTTTTTTGAGAATTGCTAAAAATTCGTTCAGAACTTCGGATTTGAAAGAGTCACTCAATGTTTTCTATCCAGTTATGTTTTTTTTTGTTTAAGGCTCTTCAGATTGTTTATCACTTTGTTTTCTTTACTCATTTATTATTATTATATATTCTGCTTTACTATATAACTTTAGAAATTAGAACTGTACTATATATATTCTGCTTTACTATACAAGTTAACATATGATGAAAATATGTGAATAATCTTAACAAACAATTATTAATTTAAAACAGTTATTCTTTTGAGTTAATTATGTGATCTGGTTGCTTTTCTTATAAACAAGTGTATGTACAATGTTATCACCTGTGGAAATATATGAGGAAATTTAATATATTCTCTCTTCTTCTTCCAGTATTTACTATTTTGCTTCTGATCTACTATATTCAGAATATACTTTTTATAGCAAGAAATTAAAAAAACATATGTAGACCATATTTCCGAATACATCACCTAAACCTCAAGAAATTCAAGCACGAAACTGATCAGATACAACATGTTACATGAGTGATATCTGATTAAAAGAAGATTTGAATTCTAAATGACTTTTTTTTTTGTTTTTGGTATCAATCCTATTTCTATATCTATCTACTCTGTAAAAATAAACCCTTTGGGTGACATGGTATTTACTACATATGCTACTGAATATTATTAAGTGTGGTAGGATTTCATTAAGGATAAAACAGTAAATATATCTTTGTAATCTGATTAAACGTGCTTGAATGTATTTGAAAACTTAAAGTGTCTGTAATCCCTGTTCAATACATTGAAATTGAAGAGCGTATGAAGAAGCTTCCAACATGCTCATTTGACAGTGTTGTAAACACATAATACTGTAGCTTCACCCTTTATTTATTTGTTAATATATCTGAACACTGAAACTTTCATACCCTATTATATATCTAACACAACTTACATCCTCCCATAACATTAGTTCAGCTACAAGCTCTGAGCTCTTTTTGTTTCATCCTCCTTCCGATTCTCCTGTGCCATCAAACATTTTGTCAGCTCTCGCAAAAGATACTTTAGTGTGTAAATCTAGCACGTGTTGCACGACGCTTACATTTGACTCTGTCTCTTCAAAATATTGTTGCGGAACATCATCTCCTTTAAGGATTTTTGCACCACATCCTGGTGATCCTACTGAACCAACAGCTTCTTCATCCACCAAGACCGCCTTTATACTCTGTGATCCTTCTGTCTTGCTATCTGGTACCTGATTAGGATTCAAATTTAGCATCTAAAGGCACAAACACAGTTGTTTGTAGGGACCTACATGCAATGATTTTCAATAGAATATGAGGGTTGAAGATTCAAAGACTATAAAGGTTAATTCCTCAGCCATACCTCGAACATTGCTTCTGTGAGGATACTTTCCAGTATAGACCGTAAGCCACGTGCACCAGTGTTCTTTGACATGGCCTTCCTCGCGATTAGCCTCGTTGCACCTTCAGTAAAATGTAGTTGGACCTAACAAAGAGGGTTAAAGCAGAGGAAAGAGACATATGCAAGTAACTGTTAGTGGTAAATATGAGTTACATTGTTCATGCGAAACAACTTCTTGTACTGTTTGCCCAATGCACTCCTAGGCTCTGTTAGAACCTACATAAGGAACCAGAAGGAGTTATAACTGGTAAAAGAGAAAGCTGCCTCAAATAAAGAGGTTTGAAGGAAACACAAGATGAAATCTCGTACAGCCATCAGTCGCTTACTGGAGTGGAACAAAGATAAATATTTATCAGGGGGGTAATAAGATATTTTGGAGGACATTTAGTGTGATTGTAAACAAGGATTGTCTAAAAGGCCATTCCATAAGCATAATAAGGATTCGAAAAATTAGTAGAAACAAGCTATCTGTACAAGCTATTAGTAGAAACAAGCTACCTGTACAAGCTGGTCTTCATTTAGTGCAGATAAGCTCACTAAGATGGGTAGTCTTCCAACGAACTCAGGAATGAGACCATACGCAACAAGATCCTCACTTTGTAACTACAACAATTTACAATAATTACAAGTGCAGTTTTAATAAGACAACGAACAAGTTCCGTCACATTGACAATAAAAGAGTAGCATAGGATTTAAGAGTTATATAAGAAGGTATTCCTTACAGATTCCAACAATGAGGATGCTACTGCGGCACTACTGAACCCAGAAGTATTCATGTTTGTACGAACAGAAGCACCAAAACCAATCGAGGCATCGTGTTGCCTGACCAAGAGAAATATATATATATATATATATATATATATATATGTAATTCAAGCCTTAATAGTACACAGAGAACAGGATATCATTAACCGATTTTCGCCCAGACTAAAGAAAATTTACCGTTCAGAAACAGTTTTCTCCAGATCGATAAATGCTCCACCACAAATAAAAAGGATGTCTTTTGTATCCATCTGCATATATGATTTTCCGTCAAAAAAATTAAGCCTTTTCACGAACTGGAGTATTTTGACTGGCTGTGTCACAGAAGTTCTATTTGAAATGCTTGAAAACATGACCTTTCACGCATTTACCTGGATGCTATCTCCTCGAGGATCTCTCCGTAATCCTTTCTCTGGAATTGGGACACTGACCACCTGCAAATTTTTTATTTAATAGAAGGTGGAACTTTCAACTTTCGGATCACACTACATTGATCATCCTTACGGTTTGCTAAACTTTTAAGGCATTAGTAACAATAATCAATAATGTCTAAGCATATATGTAGCTCTTAACTAAGGCATCAAGTAAACTTTAGCTATCTACAAGGGAATAGACCCCTGTGTTTTGTTTCCGAATAACTCAAAATGATACTATACATATGCACATGTAAAACCTGATCAAATGTGTATCAACACGAACGCGAATAAGGAATCCCTAAATGTTAATATCAGCAATCTACATCTATACGAAGTTGAGAATAATCAAAGATAAAGTAGGAAATGCTTACAGTTCCTTCCAGCAATTTCAGCAATGACTGCTGGACACCTTCTCCAGAAACATCTCTACCACCATTTGAGCTATGAGACTGAACCAGAAAAATAGGTTCCCCCGTGTTGAGTCATCGATCATTTTAGGATCAAGGTAAGGAGTGACGAAAACTCATACCTTCATACTCATCTTATCAACTTCATCAATGTACACAATACCCCTTTGAGCTTCTTCTACATTGCACCCAGCTTCCTGCAGTAACAAAACATAAAAACATGAATATTGTGCAAGCATGCGCAACAAGGTTTTCCGGATTGGAAAATTGTGAACCAAGACAAAAGTGTTGAGATTGAGAAGATGCAGAGTTTCTGAACTGTTATGGACTATTGTATCAGTGGTGAAGATAGAAAAGGAACATTTGTAGGTTCCGAAGTAGTCTCCCAAACACTATCCAGTAAGCAGTTTAGATGACATCTCAAAAAATGGTATGAACTAATAGTATGGTAAAACAAGAAATGTAATGTGAAGTGATAGGAGGGCATATACCACATATAGCTTGTAGAGTATCGATTCCACATCTTCGCCGACATAACCTGCCTGATCAAGAAGAGTAGTTTTAGTTGTGCTAAGATCAAGGCTTGTGTAAGGTCTCCTCTAGAAAGGACATCCAGAAAATATGACTTCATTTCCAAAAAGATTATCAAAATGGTTATTGGGTGTAATGCTTCTCCGATATAAAACATATTAGTAACTACTATTCATCATAGTCAATAACCTAAATCTCTGAGGGATAAGTGCAAGCAGCTTGCCTGAGTTAATGAAGTGGCATCAGCAATGGCGAAAGGAACATTGACAATACGCGCTAAAGTCTTTGCCAGTAAGGTCTTTCCTGTTCTTATAATCAAGAAAGGCGAATAAGGAGGTAAGAAAACCAAATAAATAGCTCCAATCGTAAAAGAACATTATAGCTGACACAGACCTGAACCAGTAGGGCCAAGCAACAACACATTGCTCTTATCCAACTCCACATGATCAATGCTTTCATCATCATCATCCTCCATAACAAGGTTAACTGGTTCTGAACCAGACCTGGGCATCAGAATAAAAGGAATGAGCTTCGTAGTAAGGCATACGAGAATGATAATGGGATGGAAGACAAACCCTTTCATCTTGGAAGTATGATATATTCTTTTGTAATGATTGTAAACAGCGACAGAGAGCACCTGCACAAGGAAAGGAAAGAAGTGTAAATGGGGGAATTTGAAACAAACAAGAATAGAATGTAGCCAGAACCGAAACGAACCTTCTTTGCCTTATCCTGACCAATGACAAACTGGTCAAGGCCCTGGCAGATTTCCTTAGGTGTCGGAAGCTTCACCAGGGGTTGCTCACCGCCATTGCTTTCTCCATCATCTTCGTTTTTGAGACCTTGAATCTTCCAATTCCTAGGAAAAGATCTTTCATCATCGTTTTCGTCATCATCAGTCCCTTTCTTGACCTTACCTAGCTCGATAAAGCTTCCTTGAAGGGGAGAGAGCTTGAAGGGCCTGAAGTAAAAAGCGGTCTTGCATTGGGGACAGAAATTAACGGCTTGATAGATCCCAGGTTCTCTGGCTGTGAGTGATAAAGGACGATTGGAGAAGACGACCAGCATCTGGGCGGAGCAACGAGGGCAATTGACGTCACTTCTTATGTAGTTGTAATCATCGCCGCCGCCACCGCTGGAGTCGTAAATTCGGCGGGAGGAGAAGAAAGGGGTAAGGGTGTTGGAAGAGGGGCGTTGGAGAGGGATGCGAGGGAGAGAGTCGGCGGAGAGAATGAGTCTGAAACTGCGGGAGACAAGAGATGTCTTCCTCGACAGAAATCTGGAGATGGATAAGCTACTCAACATTGTGATCTTCCACTTCTTTCTCTTCTCCCTTTCTTTTTTTTTTTTGTTTTTATTTTGGATTTTCCTTTTCCTTCTTCACACCAAATACACACTTTGTTTCTCTCCTAAAATAAATTGTTTCACTCTTGCCATTTATCCAATTTCCCAATGATAAGAGTAAATTAGGCTTCGATTGGTAATGATTTTAGCTTTAGACTCTGATTTTAGAACCCTGACTGTATAAATTTTGCCTTTTAGATGTTACTTTAAATATTAAAAAAAAACAGGTTTGGTATCAAAAAGGTTTAGAAGCTGTCACTATTATAAAATATATTATGTGTATGAATCATTTCAAAAATCTGTTAAATAGTTCTTTCAAATTATTATTTTTTATTTATGCATGTTTATAAAATATACTCCTTCCATTTCAAAAAAAAATCCATGTATTTTGAAAAAAAAAATATTTCAAAAAATACATTTTCAAAGCATTGCTTGGTGGTAAACTGTAATTTAATAAACATAATTTTGTGTTTATTAAAAATTTATTAGTTAAACTTTTATAGGAAATAATAATGTATTGGTAATTAAAATTTCTTATATTTTCTTCACCAAAAAATTTAAAACACACATCTTTTGAGACATAGGGAGTATTATGTAATTTAAAGCAAGAAATTACTGAAATTTTATCAATAAAAGGTATTTTATTTATTTTTGTCATAAAAATAATAATTTATTTTTGTACAAAAAGATCAAAGTTGAAATTTAATTTGATTTAATTTATTTTTTATTGGATTTTATTTTTGTTATGTTACATTCTATTTTAATTTATTTAGTTTTTATTAAAGAAAGAAAATAACTTGAAAAATGCAAAAAAATGTCTTCACGGTCATCTAAAGCCTTGTTTATCTAGCTTTAGAACAAACAAATATTTAAAGAGTAAATAGTTAACAGTCTACGGTTGAAAACGGTAGAAACCTTAGAGAAAAAGTTGAAGGTAAAAGTCTGATTGGTTTTGTTTTGGCTTTCACGGCTGTATAATATCTTAAAGTCCTAACAATCTACACGCCAATCGGAGCCTTACTATGTAGGCCACATTTGAATTTTATTTGGCGGCCATAGTTTGCTTGTGAGGTAGTTTAACACTGATCGAGAGAGTGTGAACAATTATGTCCTTTCCCAAACAAAAGAAGAATTGTCTTACGATTCTGATAGCATGTGAGCATTTTGTTTTTGTTTCAAATTAGTTTGGAATTATTATTTTACTTTTGAACAAAGATTTTGGTTATGTTATGGATGTGGACGCTAATTCAAGGTGAGCGTCGATTAAAAGGAAGATCTTTCAAATTTGTTGATAGGAAATCAAAACTTGATGTAGTAGACAGAGCAGTCACTCAAACTCTAAACATAGATAAAAAAAAAACTATGACATATTAAAAAGCTATAGATATGGACACCAATGTGTCTACAATCTCAAGGATGAACAAGTTAATAACTTCAAATAAAAACAACCATGTACTTGTTCAGGGAGAAAAACAAAGCTTGAGAGATTAAAAACAAAGCTAAACAAACCAAAATTGTTAATTTAATGGACAACAAAACAAAAGTTGTGGACATGAACATAAAATATGTAGAATACATGGATAGAAAAACAAAATTAATGGACAAAGTTTTTTATACTAAAATTTATGAACAAGGTCGCGTGGACAAGGTTTTGTGAACTAAATTTTTTGGACAACAGACAATTGGACAACCCATGAATCAAGAAACCTGAAAAACATGTTCAATAAAATATATTTACCGAACATCAAGTTTTGGTATCCCTTCAATGACCAATCATGATGGTCGTATATAAAAGATTACTTGATCTTTCGTATTGTTAATGCATAAAGAACAGAGAAAGTTTCAATACTTGTGCCATTGATGAAATGAGATATGTTCCCATACTTGTTAGGGCAGATAACAATAGGTTTCAATGGATCTTCAGATAGAAGGAGAGACATGATGTTGTCACAATCCTCATTATCATGGTTCTTTAAGTAATCAACATCCCCTATACATTAGAATACATTAATCAATGAATCATCTCTGTATAAGATGTATTAGTAGTAAGCCATAAAGATCATCTCTTTCATCTTCATAAAGTTGTGAATCAAGTAAAACATCTCATCAAGATTCTTGTTAGACAAGATTCTTACCTTGACTCAGTTGTGATTTCTCGGTTTGATCAATTTGCTTTTCAATCCTAAAATAAACTCAAAAGTAATAAAATTTCATAACAAAATACACGAAAGTTTGAAAATTTGAGATAAATTTTTCAAGCAGACACAAACAAAATCCCTACTTCTTACATGTTGTTGGTCGGAACAATCGACAAAGACCCACAGTCTGACGGAGACACAAACCACGATTGGTCTAAGGCATTCCATGTGAAACCATTTATCACATAGAAGAAGCTCATCGTTTCTTACTCACGGGTCGCATTTCTCGCAGGTGACATCACCGTAGATGTCGTCACTTTAAGGTTGCATGGACAAAGATTTGTGGACACGCAACACTAAAGCCAATCTAACCACAATATGATAGCTCAATGGGACTCTGTTCACACCTTCAAAGGAGCAGAGCCTTCTAAGTTCACTCGGGCTTGGACGAAAGGTGCCATGTTTGCCTAGACACCAAGATAACTCCGACCACTAGTAACCACTGCCCCTCTTCTCTTCTCTTCAGATGACCAAAGCATTACTAACTGAAATGAATGAAGGATATTGTATTTTGACATTTAATGGATGTTATGAGTAAACCTATAGCTACTCACATGTATTATTTTGGTGATTTCAGCAATACCTCATTGCTTTATGCGTAATTCTGATGAGATTATATCTACTGATTCAGCAGCAAATGCTTATGGTATGTGTACATTCAGAGGTGTCACCATTAGTAGAAAAATCTATAAACATAAATAAAGATCAGTTATGATACCAAAAGAGATAATGATTCAGAACGTGAAGAAAAGATATAAAAGATAAATGGGAGTATGGTCTTCTACCGTTGGACCAGAGAGCAAGACGGGGGAGGAAACAACGTTGACGTGAAATTTCGGGGTGGAGACAAACGGTGGATGAGACGTGGTACCAAGAGGAAAAGCATGTGATATATTGAATTAAAGAAACAGCAGCTCCAAATCTTTTTGGATGAAAAAAAAACGCTGGGAGTTCGTGTTGTAGAAGAGGAAAATCACAGTGGTGAAGGGTCAATCCGGTGTTGCTGGTCGGAGAAGATGGCTCCAGAGCTTCTCGACAAGCACCATTGTAAGCTCATGTAGTAGAGGAGAAGATAGAAAATATATTTAAGCTGGATTAGGGTTAGAGATTCTGATTGGGAAAGGTAGTGTTAAAAGTTGATTTTTCTGGTTATGGGTTGAGTCAAGAGAGAGATAGTTATGTTGGGGGGAAAAATGGATTTTTCACACGGCAAAAGTGTACCTCAAGTAGGAGGTGACTCTAGATGTAATAACAAAGACAAAAAGTGACTCTCCCTGTATTTTTTGCAGAAAATAAGTGGATAACATTTACACTTACAAATTAGAGTTGCTTACATGTTTAGACCTTTTGTCTTTTGCTTACACAAAAAGACACTTTCCGACGGAGAGACACTTTCTTTGTACGATTTTGATTTTAAGGACAGTTTTGGCCTTAGTCAGTTAAAAGGGAAAGATATTGTTTTTTAGAAACCAACCATATGTTAACTAAAATTATGTGGTTGGTTTATTGAATATTAGGTTTTGTTGTGGGCCTTTAGATCTGATAAGAATAAAATAGATCTAGTGGCTGAAAATTATTATAAGGGTGGATTTTAACGAATGAGGATATTTTCTTTCATAAAACTGATTTTGGATTCTTTCATTTAAAAACAAAATTTTTATACCCCAACATATTTATTCATCATTGCTTCATATTTTTAAATTTATATCAAGCATCCTAGATATAAAAGATTGAGATGATTTCCCAAGATGCAGAGGGGTAGGTACATTACCAATGACCCCATTATTCTAATTCAAAAGAATGATCACACATTGTTGGAAGCGAGGGATAGATAAATTACCTGTGATCCCATTATTCGCCTACACTTTGTCAAAAGAAAGAATCAATAAGATGAACAAAACTGTGTTTTCTAAGCTATTGTTGACGACTACGCTTTTCTTTGTGCTTTTCTATTTCATTGTTCTTAGTTAAGAGAGAAGGGAGGAACTCCTTCAGAGTCCTCCTGGAACTCCATTAGTTTTTATATCTATTTCTATTTCAATTTAATATCTATTCTTCTATGATTTCTGTGACAAACTTCATGTCTGAATAGATCCACCTGTTGGATTTAGGGTTCAGATAGGTTATGTGGGATTAGCCCCAAATATGAATACTTGAGCATGTGATATTCATCTTAGAAGATTGTTCTTAATGCTTGTGTAGGAGTAGCTAACCTACACATGAATATAAAGATAACATCCTTGGATCTATCTTCTCTGAGCTAGGAGTTTGCTGGGAACAAGCGACACCTAACTTGGAAAATTCTCTCGTGAACTGTATTCAACCACATGCTTAAGGCTCGCTATTTGCGTATTGATCGATACTCCTATAGAGTCATCGATCGATAGACGCGAGGCATTATCGATCGACACATGCAATGGCAGGTCGATCGACGCTTTTTGGTGATTCCCAACGTGGGGTCTTATTGATTCTAGTGTTAGATAGTCGGCGACGACAGTCGGGCTATTGCATCGTTGGGTTCTTTAATATCATGCAAACATCTCATATAAGCATTCATACTATTATAATCCTAACTTCCTGAATAAAAACCCTAGATCTAGCAAACCATCCTTCCATTAAAAAACTCTCTCCCTTGTTGAATAATTGTCTTGTTCAACTTGTATACCATTTTATTTACTGCTTTATTTATTTATTTACTGTCTTATAATCTATTAGCCTAGCTTAATCATATAACTATTAGATCTAGTGTGTGCCCTAGCTCCTTGTGGATTCGATTCCTAAGTACTACAGTTGAACCTCTTATTTGAGAGAGTAAAGTCACTCCTTACGGTAATTTGAGTGATATCACCAACCTGGCGAGCAGGACTGGCCCTGCTCGCCCAACGGGCAAGTTGCTCGACTCCGGGAGGTGCAACTCGCCAACCTGGCGAGCAGGACTGGCCCTGCTCGTCCAACAGGCGAGTTGCTGGACTCTGGGAGGTGCAACTCGCCAACCTGGCGAGCAGGACTGGCCCTTCTCTCCCAACGGGCGAGTTGCTCGACTCCGGGGGGTGCAACTCGCCAACCTGGCGAGCAGGACTGGCCCTGCTCGCCCAACGGGCGAGTCGCTCGGCTCCGGGAGGTGCAACTCACCAACCTGGCGAGCAGGATTGGCCCTTCTCGCCTAACGGGCAAGTTTCTCGACTCCGGGAGGTGCAACTCGCCAACCTGGCGAGCGGGGCTGGCCCTGCTCGCCCAACGGGAGAGTTGCTCGACTCGAGGCGAACTTCGCCAACCTGGCGAGCAAGACTGGCCTGCTGCCCAACGGGCGAAGTTGCTACTGGGAGATGCAACTCGCCAACCTTGCGCAGGACTGGCCTGCTCGCCCACGGGAGAGTTGCTCGACCGGGAGGTGAAACTTCGCCAACCTGGCGAGCAGGACTGGCCTTGCTCGCCAACGGGCGAAGTTTCTTGACGGGAGGTGCAACTCGCCAACCTGGCGAGCAGGACTAGCTGCCGCCGGGCGAAGTTGCTCGACTCGGGAGGTCTGACTTGCCATTTCGATTAGCTGGACCTTCCTTTCGAGGAATTCTTGTCGAGAATTTGACGAAGATGCACTTTTAGAAGTCAATTTCGAGGTAACCATTTTGACTCCAGTTAGCCCCACTCTCAAGTTTCGAAGGCGATTCTTGCGGGTGAGTAATAGCGATTAGTAGGTACTGGCGATTAGAAAATTGGGATTCCTAGAAATTTTTGCACCGAATTTCAGAGCCATTTGGCGAGGATCGCAGATGCTCTTGATTCCCTGTCGGTTATCCACGCGAGGGATCTTGCCTTATCGAGGGTCGATGGGGATAAGCGAGGCTCAGCTGTTTCTCGGGGAAACGCTGCCATCTCCACGAGCTAAAGAGGCCAGACTTTCGATCCGTAAAGCAGCGTTAGCGGAGGAGAAGGGCGACTTCGATCCTACCCTCGCGTGCCTGAAGTCTGAGCGCACGCTTCTGCCTTACTCCAGAATATCCGAGGATCAGGATCCCATAGCTGAGGATGGTGGTAGCGCGGCTCCGAACCCAGAGAGGATGATCGGTGAAGATGAAGCTCCGGGTGCGGAGGAGGTCTGAGTTGGTAGTCTCGTATGAGACTTTTGTTTTTCATGTTTTGTTGCTGGCCGTGTGTGGCCATGTTTTTATCTTGGGACTGGCCGCTTGTGGGTTTGAAGCCCTGTCGCTTCTGGGACTTTTAATGATGAAGTTTGTTTTGTGTTTTAAGAGCATGTTTTATTTCGTGTGAATGTAGAGGAAAGAGCACGAGTTGTCATCTCGTGGACTAACTCTGGGTGAATGGCTATATCCGCGATCTGTTTCAAGAGTTTTCTGCAGCGTACAAGCTTGCGTGATTTCTGGAGATGCGCGGATAATAGCCAAGAGGCAAATTTTGGGATGTCGTATCAGGGTGTTTGATACTATGCCTTGAGATGTTAGAGACCAGTGTGCTGGGTTTAGGGTAAGACCTAGGTCTACTCACGGTTTTAGGGGGTGCGAGGACTACTTCGACTTACGTTTCCCGTATCGTTTTCGACCTGATTCCGTCCCGCTTTAAAGTCTTCGATATGTTCTCGGCTTATACGACTTGTATGGTAGGAATCGAGCATCTCTTCGAGGGTAATTTTTAAGTCTCCCGAAGGTGCTGACCAAAAATTTGGGTTTCTTTTATAGCGCTATTACCCTTGTGTCGGGTGTATGAGAGCTATCTCTATGAGGTAGCTTAGTCTGTTTAGGACGTTCAGAGTTTGTTGTGATCAACAACAAACTTATCGGTAGATATTACCGTTTTTGAATCTTCGCGAAGGACACGTGTTAAGAAGGAGTGTGTGTTTATAGTCGCGGACGGACTGTTTTGTGAACGTTCCCTTTCGGAAAGTATTTTGACGAGAAAGGAGTTCTTCTAGCTTTAGCGACGTCTCGCTTTGCCGAAGGTTAAACCATTGCGTCGTTTTGTGAAAAAAATTTGGGGAGTATACGAGTATACGTATACGCACCCACTCCCCCCTTTTTGATGAGGGGGGACAGCTGAGCTCGTCGTGCGACGAATTGCCTACGTACCCTTTTCAGGGAACAAGCCGTCTCGTAGTTCAGTGAAGGTGTGGTTTAGTGATAGTATTTCTTAAGGTGCATCGCGTTCCACGTTCTTGGAATTTGGACGTCCTGCATGTTTTTGATTTCGTAAGAGCCTGGTCGGACCACTTTTATGACTTTGTAAGGTCCTTCCCAGTTTGCTCCGAGTTTTCCTGCGTTCCGCTCGGCGGTGTTCTGGAAAACTTTTGGTAAGACCAAGTCGCCTTCCTTGAACCTGCGACCGCGTACGTTAGCGTTGTAGTACTTTGCGGCCGCCTGCTGGTAGTTCTGGATTCGTATAAGGGCTTGATCCGCCGTTCGTTGATTTGATCGAGCTCGTCCAGTAACATTAGATTGTTCTTATCTTCACATTCTGGGAGCGATCTTCTGCGAACCCTGGGGAATTCGACCTCTGCTGGGATCATGCATTCTACTCCATAGACGAGGGAGAATGGGGTTTCTCCCGTTGCGCGTCTAGGAGTAGCGCGATGTGACCACATCACATCTTCGAGTTCTTCGGCCCATCGACCCTTCTTGGCATCCAACCGTTTTTGAGTCCATCAAGGATCGTCTTGTTGGTTGTTTCGGCTTAGCCGTTGCATTGTGGGTATCTGGGAGTTGATTTCGTCAATTGTATCTTCCATTTTTTGCAGAAGGACTCGAATATGGTCGAAATGAACTGAGACCCGTTGTCCGTTACGATTTCGTATGGAACTCCATGGCTGTAGACGATGTTCCTCCATACGGAGCTTTCGACGTGAGAGTCTTTAATGCTTGCGTAGGATTCTGCTTCCACCCATTTCGAGACGAAATCAGTCAAGACCAGCAAGAATCGTTTTTGTTTCGACCTGTGCATGGGACTGACTATGTCCATCGACCATCGCATGAACGGACATGGTGCCGAAATCGAGGACAGGACCTCGGCCGGTTGATGGATAGTCGGGGCGTGCCTCTGGCATTTGTCGCACTTTCGTGCGTATCTCTCACAATCTTTGATCATCGTTGGCAAGAAATGCCCAAGGCGTTTGATTTTAATTGCGAGGGACCTTCCGCCAGAGTGGTTTCCGCATGATCCGGAATGAACTTCTTTCATTATCTTGTGTGCTTCTTCTCCTTCTACGCATGTCATAAGTTGACCAGAGAACCTCCACTTGTAGAGTTCTCCGTCGACCAAGACGTAGTGTGCGGCTTGAGTTTTAACTTTTCGGGCCGCCCATTTTTCTTCCGGGAGTTTTCCGTCGGCTATGTATGCGAGGATCATCCCTTTCCATGGTTTGTTGAATCCGTACTCGGATTGTCCAGAGTTTAGCGTTGCCCTGTCGTCGGTTTCTTCGTCAGCGCTGTCGGGCGAGTCGATCAGATTTATTATGACAGGAGGTCCGATGCTAGGATGTTCTATAAACTCCACGGGAACTACTCTGCTGAGGCCTGGGTCTGAGCTGGAAGCCAAGGCGGCCAAAGCGTCAGCCTGGGTATTTTCGCCGCGAGGGATCCTGGTAAGAGCGGAACGATCAAAATTCTGAGCTAGACTTTGGACAAGCTTCAAGTAAGCATCCATTCTTTCGTCTCTTGCTTCGTATTCTCCGCTGTACTGGCTTGCCACGAGTTGGGAATCGCAGTAAGAGTGAATGTTGCATATCTTGAAACCGTGAGCCAATCGCATGCCTGCGATTAAAGCTTCGTATTCGGCTTCGTTGTTGGAGGTGCGGAAAACTAGTCGGAATGACTGTTCCAGTATTTACCCTGTTGGTGACGTGAGTCTAATCCCGATCCCGGATCCTTTTTTAGACGATGACCCATCGACGTGAAGGGTCCATAGCGAATCGGGTTCTTCGTTGGGGGTGTACCCTATCGGGAGCTCTACTAGGAAGTCAGCGAGCACTTGCGACTTAGCGCAAGTTTTCGGTCGATACTCAATATCGTACTCGCTTAGCTCGATTGCCCATTTTGCTAGTCTTCCAGATTGACTGGGACTGTGCAAGATCGTCCGCAACGGGAATGATGTGAGCACTATCACCGTGTGAGATTGGAAATATGGTCTTAGTTTTCGTGCCGACATTACGACCGCGAGTGCCAGTTTTTCCATCATTGGATAGCGTATCTCTGCGTCGAGTAAAGTCTTGCTTACGTAAAAGATTGGCTTTTGCTCGCCACGTTCCTCACGGATGAGGACGCCGCTCGCAGCCGTGACTGACACTGCGATGTATAGGAACAGCGGTTCCCCTTCCACAGGTTTCGCGAGCACTGGTGGGGTGGCTAAGTAATGCTTTAGCTGTTGGAAAGCCTTTTCGCATTCTTCTGACCACTCGAATTTCTTGTTCCCTTTCAGCGTGTCATAGAAAGGCAGGCATTTATCCGTCGATCGCGAGATAAAGCGATTGAGCGCTGCGAATTTTCCGGTTAATCTTTGCACTTCTCGTTTCAGTTTTGGGGATGCCATCTCGATCAATGCAGTGATCTGTTTTGGGTTGGCTTCGATACCGCGGAAGGTGACAAGATACCCCAGGAATTCTCCGGATGCTACTGCGAACCTAGACTTTGCAGGATTAAGTTTCATGTTGTGTAGGTTGAGATTTTCAAAGCATTCTCGGAGGTGAGCGATGTGATCTCGCTCCTCGAGGGATTTTACGAGCATGTCGTCGATGTACACCTCCATCGTCTTTCCGAGTTGTTCGGAGAACATACGGTTGACGAGTCGCTGATAAGTCGCGCCAGCGTTCTTAAGACCAAACGGCATTACTTTGTAGCAGTAAGTGCCGCGATCGGTTATAAACGCGGTTTTTTCTTGATCGTCGGGATTCATCATGATTTGGTTGTAACCAGAAAAAGCGTCGATGAAAGACAAGAGTTTGTTCCCTGCCGTTGCCTCGACTAAGCGATCGATGTGCGGCAGCGGGAAGCTATCTTTTGGACAAGCCTTATTGAGATCAAAGTCGATGCAAGCTCGCCACTTGCCGTTTTTCTTTTTTACGACGACTGGATTAGCGAGCCAGTCAGGATACATAACATCTGTTATGGAGGCGGCCTTGAGGAGTTTTTGACCTCGTTGTTGACTGCCTCAGCACGTTCTGGTCCCAACTTTTGCCTTTTCTGCTTGATAGGTTTGAAAGTTGGGTCGATGTTTAGTTCGTGACATGTGATTTTGATGTCGATCCCAGGCATATCCTCTGCGGACCATGCGAACGTGTGCAAGTTTTCTTTTAGGCAAGCTACGAGCTCGGCCTTCAAGGATTCGCTTAGGTTCACACCCATTTTAACGCATCGTTCTGGGAATGCCTCGTCCAGACATATTGAGACAACGGGCTCGCAGGTTGGGTCGCGTTTTTCTTCCAAAGATTCGGCCGCTCGTGACTGCCAAAAGACTTCAGAGCCGTCTTGTACTAGGGCATCGTCAACGGCGTACGCTTTCTTCTTCTTATTAGGAGGAATCTCTGTCGAGAAGTTTTTTCGCTTCAACTCCGCGGCGAAGCAGACTTGCGAGATCCTCCGATCTCCCCAGATGGTCTCGATTCCGTGAGGAGTCGGGAATTTGAGACACATGTGGTATGTCTATGGCAACTCTTGCATCGGATTTAGCCACGGAGTTCCTAAGATCGCGTTATATGATGAGGGACGATCGATGACCAAGAACTCCATGGTTTTTGTCATGTTGTCGGCTCTAACCAAGAGGTCGATTGTGCCGAGAGTCATGGTAGCTTCCCCCGACAATCCTACTACCGGAGTTGGATCTTCCGAGATTTCAGATGGATGAATATCCATTCTGTTGAGGGAATTTTTGAAGATGATATTGGCCAAGCTTCCGGTGTCGACCAATATCCTTGCGACGTCGATATTCTGGATTGTCAGTTCGATGACAAGGAGATCGTTGTGAGGTTTGACCTGATCGGCCGTTGCTCTCTCCTTGAAAGATATGACAACGCTGCCTGTTAAGTTAGGCATATCGCGTCTCAGACGTTTGGTGCTCTTTTGAGTTAGAGAATCCGATTCCCCCACCTTCTAGCACCAAACTGTGGGAACCGAAATTCGCACTGTCGATTTTCCGTAAAATAAGGGAAGCCAAGTTGACTCAACTTTCCCGGAGATCTCGGATTATCTGCGAAGACACACCAAAGCGAAAGAGACACGCAATAACAAAAAAATTGAAAGGAAGTTGCACAGAGGCGTATTATGGATTGATAAGAATAGAGTTACAGGATTTCCGAGAAACAAGACGGACATAGATTCGTTAGCAAAGTCGGATTTCAGAACAAAGACGAATCGAGACTAAGTGAAATCAAAACGCCTAAAATTCTAAGTTCCTCTAAGCTAGCCGGATTCTTCTAGGTCTCGGTCTCTCTCTCTCTTGCGCCGTTAGCTTTAGCTTCCCTTATATATGCCCTCTAGGTCGGTTTGAGCATTTCTCGGAAACTGTCCTTTTTCTTCTCGATCATCATTATCTTGGAAACTTGACATTTATCTTCTCGATCATCAATATCCGGGAGGTGCAACTCGCCAACCTGGCGGCGCAGGACTAGCGGCGGGGCTGGCGGCAGGACCCCTGCTCCAACGGGCGAGTTGCTTGACTCCGGGAGGTGGAACTCGCCAACCTGGCGAGCAAGACTTGCCCTGCCCAACGGGCGAGTTGCTCGACTCCGGGAGGTGCAACTCGCTAACCTGGCGAGCAGGACTGGCCCTGCTCACCCAACGGGCAAGTTGCTCGACTCTGGGAGGTGAAAATCGCCAACCTGGCGAGCAGGACTGGCCCTACTCACCCAAGGGCGAGTTGCTTCGGCTCGAGGTGCAACTCGCCAACCTGGCGGCAGGACTGGCCCTTCTGCCCAACAGGCGAGTTGCTCGACTCCGGGAGGTGCAACTCACCAACCTGGCGAGCAGGACTGGCCCTGCTCTCCCAACGGGCGACTGCTCGGGAGGTGCAACTCACCAACCTGGCGGCGGGACTGTCCTGCTCGCCCAAGGAGAGTTGCTCGTCTCGGGAGGTGCAACTCGCCAACTGGCGAGAGACTTGCCGCGGGCGAAGTTGCTCGACTCGGGAGGTTCTCTATTCGGGAGGTCGCTAACCTGGCGAGCAGGACTGGCCCTGCTCACCCAACAGGCAAGTTGCTCGACTCTGGGAGGTGAAACTCGCCAACCTGGCGACCAGGACTGGCCCTGCGCCCAGGGAAGTTGCTCGACTCGGAGCTGCAACTCGCTAACCTGGCGAGCAGGACTGGCCCTGCCGCCCAACGGGCGGTTGCTCGACTCGAAGCTGCAACTCGCCAACCTGGCGTGCAGGACTGGCCCTGCCGCCGGGCGAAGTTGCTCGACTCCGGGAGGTGCAACTCCCCAACCTGGCGAGCAGGACTGGCCCTGCTCGCCCAACGGGCGAGTTGCTCGGCTCCGGGAGGTGCAACTCGCCAACCTGGCGGGCAGGACTGGGGTTGCTCACCCAACGGGCGAGTTGCTCGACTCCGGGAGGTGCAACTCGCCAACCTGGCGGACTGGCCCTGCTGCCCAGGTTGCTCGGCTCCGGGAGGTGCAACTCGCCAACCTGGCGAGCAGGACTGGCCCTTCTCTCCCAACGGGCGAGTTGCTCGACTCCGGGGGGTGCAACTCGCCAACCTGGCGAGCAGGACTCCTTCCCCAGCATCAAGATGTACGATGGTACGGGAAACCCAGGCAACCACATCGCGCAGTATAAGCAGAGGATGCTCGCTGTGTCACTCCCTAGGGAATCTCGTGAAGCCACGATGTACAAAGGATTTGGGTCGACCCTCATTGGACCCGCCTTGCAGTGGTACATCTGCCTACCCACCAGGTCCATACCCTCTTTCGCAACCCTCAGCGACCAGTTCGTAGAGCATTTCGCGAGTAGCAGGAACCTGGAGAAAACCTCAGACTGGCTCTCTGAGATTCGCCAGAGCCGAACTGAAATGCTGAGGAGTTACATCGCACGCTTCAACCATGAGAAGGTGGCGATCCCCGGGTGCAACATCCCTATGGTGATATCCGCCTTCAAGAGAGGCCTGCTCTCACACGGGGACTGTCATGTCCCCATTCTTGGGACTTGACATGGGACATAGATATTTCAACAGAAACGGGACTGCTTTGGTTCAGATCATGGGAATTGATCGTGAACAAGCTGTAACAAAGTGAATGATCAGAATGGATCATGAGAAAACTAAGTCTAGGTCTGGCAATGGACCAAGAGACTTAGAAGTATTGAATAAGATGAAGAAAACTAGCTGGACGCAGTGTAAGACACCTAGAAGTTGAAAGGAAGAAGCTCAACTAGCTGGACGAAGCTCGGTTGGAGCTCAAGTAAAGTGTGTTAGCTCTACACTCACTTGTCATCTCAAACTAGCTGAACTACTAGCTCAATCAGCTGGGACAGCTGGAAATCAGGTCAAATCAGCTGGACTGAGTGTTCGAGTCTTGGGAAGTTGAGCCGGGTCCGGACAGTGACCAGACCATGTGGACGATCCATGTGTATCGATGGGTTGGTAGGCTCTTGTGGTTGGGCCATGGGTGTGGGCAATCACTTTGGGCTTGTGTGTGACTTTTCTAGGAGCAGTTAGGCGTGCCAGGGACGTCTGGTAACTGCCATAGACATAAATGAAAAGGAAAAAAAGGCAGAAACTGCCAAGGACGGTTACTGGCGACGGTTATAGGAAAACCACCCCTTCTTATAGAAATACCAGGCAATTCCGTGCCTTGAAGACACACAGAAGGGATTTATCTTACATCCTGAAACACAAAGAAAACCAGAGAAAAAGAGAGAGATGGTCGGATTGCTCCATCCAAGACCAAGAGTGGTGTGAAGGCAGCAAAGAGGCAGTTTTGTTGGAAATCAAGAGGGGAGTTGAGAACGACCTTTTGATGGTGATTGATCATGGAAGATCACGTCCTAGGCTTCCTATATGTCTTGATATCACACGCAAATAGACAGAAGAGGAGATGGATGGCCGGAATGCACTTCCAATGGTTGAGACAGCCTTGAAGGCAGATGTGTGTAGAAAGACAGTTTCATGGGCAATGAAGGGGGAAGTGATGCATGAAAGTTGGGTGGTTTTTGATAATGGATGATCACTTTATAGGCTTTATTTATGTCTTGAGATCACACGAAAATGGCTGGGGAGAAGGGAGAAGGCCGGACTCCACTCGCAAAGGCATGAACAGCCTTGAAGGCGGATGCAGTGCAGAAACTGGTTTCATGGAAGTTCCATGGAAGAGATGATGGGCACGACCAATGATTGGATCTTATCAATACTGGAAGTATGTGATAAAGTCTTGATGGAGGCGTGCTTGGAGTAGCATGGTCGTCCCTGATAAGGTGAGAGGTGTGGCCAAGAACCAGTGGACATAGCCGACGATTGGTCCGTCTGTGGTTATGGTTCTGTCTGGTTCGGATGGTTACACCTTACTCTGATCTTATACTTTGTTCTTCATATATTTCTTGATGTGGTGTTGAATTTTTATGTTTCAGATAAGGAAGTGTTGATCTTAGGCCTTGACCGGATCAGAGAACAGTCGAAGGCCATGGCTTGGCCGGACTGATCTCGGTCGGATTCTATGGGCTCCGGTTGGATTCATTAAATTCCGACCATGGATTCCTCTTAAAGGGGATTTATCATGAATTATCATGAATTTTATTAGGTTTTATCTATTTGATTTGATGATGGTCAGTTATGGCCGGTTTGACTGATTGTGGCCGAGATCCATAGGATCAAGGCCGATTCTGTGAAATCTGATTGTGGATTACTCTTAGTTGGGAATTATCATGAATTTTCATGAATTTTAATTAATTTTTGGAGCAGGTTTGCTTGAGATCGAAATTGCACCTGATTGTATATTGGGATCAGATCCTTGTGTTAGGTTATCTGATCATATGCTTGTGTGCTGAGATATGTTTGTCACTTATGATATTGATCATAAGTAAGGTTATTGATCAACCTTGCTGTTGGTAAGTTATGTGTAAAGAATTGGCTGAGAGCCATGAAGAAGAGTATTGTCATTACTAGGTTGTGTAGACCACCAGTATTGTGCTGGGTGTACTTGTGCAAGGGAGGCCGTGTGTGATCTGATCTTGGACCAGGCTGGACGACCTGATCCTGGGATGATGGATCAAGGTGTCTGCTCTGATTGATCAAAGGATGCACCGGTTGTAAGAGCAAGACTGATCGGGTCCATTGGGACATGGTTCCTTGGCCGGTCTGATAAGTGTGAAGACTCATCAGTTCAGAGTCATGTGGGGTGGTTGGCTGAATGACTTAGGATCTGATGGGCCTTATTAGTCCTTGTGAGGACTTGATATTATTAGTCCATGAGAGGACTTGGTATTATATCCTACAAAGCGTAAGGATATTGGATGATGCATGGGCTGAGATGAGCCAGATGCATATCAATTACTATTGAAGACTTCCCAAAGGTTACTTGGTCTGTGGGGATGGTTGGTTGAATGACTAAGTACCCAAGGGAAGAGTTTATGCAGGTATAAGCAAGCTAAGTCAGCTGAGACAAAGAGCTAACAATCTCCGTGGATGTGGCAAAGGTATGATCTAGCAATGTTGCCTAGATCTAGATAGAATGGTTTAGGGGAATTGAACCTCGGATTTGTATGACTTGGTTTGGGTTCAGAACCGACCTTGGAGCTAACTGGTAGTTGAGTATACGACCCGACAAGTGTTAGATTGGTTTAGACCAATGGATGATAGTTGTTATTCCGCTGCGTATGTGTTGAATTGATCTATGCTAGTAAATGACTAAGGTAGTCTTGAGCAAAGATCTGAGTTAGCCCTCGCCTATGAGCGATGTTTTAAATAAAGGGCGAAAAAAAATTAGAGGTTCGGTCATGTATGGACCGAGCGACGTGAGGCATCGAACGCGGCCTGAGAGGCCGGGATCAGGTCTTACAAGTTGGTATCAGAGCATGCTTGATCCTGTTAAGGACAGTACTCAAAGATATTGAGTTCCAAACCAAAATTATTTCTGAAAACTGAGATTACTTGGAACCTTAGCTGTGGTGAGCCAAGTGAGAGTTGAGGTAATATTGGGTTTCATGCTTGTGAACGGGGAAGTTCCAAGATGGAGCGGCTTAGCCAAGATGCACTCTCCAAGGGCAAGACCCTGAAAACAGAAAGGTTAGTTTATCTAGTTATTTGGAAGTAATAGACGGATTGGACGATGGATACAATGCAAGATCTTTGTGTGGACGACCTGGACCAGGGAAGTAACATGGACCAGAGAGTGGCTTAGGTTGAAAGAAACGTGCAGCACTCTCTTGGAGGTAAATGTTATCCCTTGGTGGCCGTTCAAAACAGGTGAGCATATGCGGTGTTCATATTGATTTAAGGGAGACGCTACATGGCTAGTATACGAGTGGGCTTGTGATCAGATGGATCAGCTTGGACTCGGTATAAGTCAAGGTAGGATTCCTTAGATCGAGTTGAATGGAATGGATCAATTCCAAGAGGAATTGGAAATACGATGTTAAGTATCTTAGTATGATGATGATTGAGGTATATTATAAACACTCTTGTGAATGGTATGGGACATTCACAGAAGTGTGACGCTTTGGAGAATGGTATGGGACGTTTTCCAAATGTGTTTTTAAATCGAGATCCTACTCATCTAGGTACTTAATGATCAATGGTGTAGAAACACACGTACTTTTCGATACTGGAGCTGCACATAGCTTTGTGAGTCCATATATGATCGGAAAGGGCATGCTCAGTACGAAACCTGGCATGGTCCTGCCATAGTGAGTTCGGCCGGAGGGCAGATTATGAACTCACCAGGTCTGGTTAAGGACATCCCAGTGATAATTTTGGACAGACTGATGCCTGCAGATCTGATTGTGATCTTGGACAGGCCGATGCCTGTAGATCTGATTGTGATCTTGGAAAGGCCGATGCCTGCAGATCTGATTGTGATCTTGGACAGGCCGATGCCTGTAGATCTGATTGTGATCGTGGAAAGGCCGATGCATGTAGATCTGATTGTGATCTTGGACAGGCCGATCCATGTAGATCTGATTGTGAACTTGGATAGGCCAATGCCTGTAGATCTGATTGTGATCTTGGAAAGGTCGATGCCTGTAGATCTGATTGTGATCTTGGACATGCCGATGCCTGTAGATCTGATTGTGATCTTGGAAAGGCTGATGCCTGCAGATCTGATTGTGATCTTGGACAGGCCGATGCCTGTAGATCTTATTGTGATCTTGGAAAGGCCGATGCCTGCAGATCTGATTGTGATCTTGGACAGGCCGATGCCTGTAGATCTGATTGTGATCTTGGAAGGGCCGATGCCTGTAGATCTGATAGTGATCTTGGACAGGCCGATGCCTGTAGATCTGATTGTGATCTTGGACAGGCCGATGCCTGTAGATCTTATTGTGATCTTGGACAAGCCGATGCCTGTAGATCTGATTATAGTCCCCCTAAAGAATCATGAGATGATCTTAGGCATGGACTGATTTGGAAAGAATCGTAACTCTTGATTGTCACCGTGGAATGGTGCAGCTTAAGAATGAGTTTGGACCCCCGATCAGGTTCCAAGGTATTAAGCCGACCTCTTGTTGTTTAGTGGTTTCAGCAATTCCGGTGGAAAGGATGCTTGGAAATGGTTGTGAGGCCTTATTGGCTACCATTTACACTAATAAGGTTGAAGGGGGTGGTGACCCGGATGGGATACCGTTGGTTCATGAGTTCAAGGATGTGTTTTGGGCGCTGCAGGGTGTGCCCCCTGGCAGGGCTGACCCGTTCATGATCGAACTCAAACCTGGAACGGCCCCAACGTCCAAAAGTCCGTATCGTATGGCACCAGCAGAAATGGCTGAGTAAAGTAGCAACTTGAGGAGTTGCTTGATAAGGGTTTCATACGCCATAGTGTATTGCCTTGGGAAGCACCAGTTGTTTTTGTGAAACAGAAAGATGGTAGCTTCAGGCTGTGTATTGATTGATACGGTTGAGTCTCAGAGTGGACCAGAACCGTAATATGATCAAGTCTAGTGATGGACAGAAGTCAAGTTGAGGCGGTTTAGTCTTGTAGAGACTAAGATCACAATATAGCCAAGCTGGGAAAGGCTGTGGCTGGTTAAGGAATGATCCAGTAATTTGTGGCTGGAATCATAAACCTTGGTGTCCGGGAAGGACTTAAATAAACAGAACAATCTGTTAGGACTCGAGGTAGAACGAGAAGCCTAAAGATTGGAACAATTTTTTTAAGACTTGACTGGTACATCGAGGGGCTTGAAGATTGGGTAGATCTACTAAGACTCGGTTACGCAGTATGTTCTTAAGAACTGAATATGATCTAGTCATGGACTAGGGTCAGAGAGTAATAGACTTGGTGTTTACTAGAACCGCAACCTAGAGAGTTTGGCCAGTGACACAAGTCATGTCCTTGTATGGGTGCTTGATGGACCATAGGATGGACCACTTGATAAGATTTTGGGTTAAATCTCTATCAAGTGAGGGAGACTTGTTTATATGATGATCAAGATGTGATCAGTGAGAAGGAACAAGGAGGGAGATGCAACGAATTGGTTAGAAAGAACCAATCGAGCATGCTTCGTGTTTCGGATGCAAAGAGTTCGGTTTGAACCTTTGTCTTGAGACAAGACTTCAGCACCACTGGATTCGAGGAAGAATCCATCTTGAGTGGGGAGACTTGTCATGTCCCCGTTCCTGGGACTTGACATGGGACGTAGACGTTTCAACAGAAACGGGACTGCTTTGGTTCAGATCATGGGAATTGATCGTGAACAAGCTGTAACAAAGTGAATGATCAGAATGGATCATGATAAAACTAAGTCTAGGTCTGGAAATGGACCAAAAGACTTAGAAGTATTGAATAAGATGAAGAAAACTAGCTGGACGCAGTGTAAGACAGCTAGGAGATGAAAGGAAGATGCTCAACCAGCTGGACGAAGCTCGGTTGGAGTTCAAGTAGAGTGTGTTAGCTCCACACTCACTGGTCAGCTCAAACTAGCTGAACTACTAGATCAATCAGCTGGGACAGCTGGGAATCAGCTCAACTCAGCTGGACTGAGTGTTCAAGTCTTGGGAAGTTGGGCCGGGTCTGGACAGTGACCGGACCATGTGGACGACCCATGTGTACCGATGGGTTGGTGGGCTCTTGTGGTTAGGCCATGGGTGTGGGCAATTACTTTGGGCTTGTTTGTAATGTGTCTAGGAGCTGTTAGGCCTGCCAAGGACGTATGGTAACTGCCACAGACATAAATGAAAAGGAAAAAAAAGGCAGAAACTGCCAAGGGCGGTTACTGGGCAGTTACTGGGCGACGGTTATAGGAAAACCACCCCTTCTTCTAGACAAACCAGGCAATTCCGTGCTTTGAAGACAGACAGAGGGACTTTCTCTTACATCCTAAAACACAAAGAACACTAGAGAAAAAGAGAGAGATGGTCGGATTGCTCCATCCAAGACCAAGAGTGGTGTGAAGGCAGTAAAGAGGCAGTTTTGTTGGCAATCAAGAGGGGAGTTGAGAACGACCCTTTGATGGTGATTGATCATGGATGATCACGTCCTAGGCTTCCTATATGTATTGGGATCACATGCAAATAGAAAGAAGAGGAGATGGAGGGCCGGAATGCACTTCCAATGGTTGAGAAAGCCTTGAAGGAAGATGTGTGTAGAAAGACAGTTTCATGGGTACTGAAGGGGGAAGTGATGCACGACCCTTGGGTGGTGTTTGATAATGGATGATCACTTTATAGGCTTTATTTACGTCTTGAGATCACACGAAAATGGCTGGGGAGAAGGGAGAAGGCCGGACTCCACTCGCAAAGGCATGAACAGCCTTGAAGGCGGATGCAGTGCAGAAACTGGTTTCATGGAAGTTCCATGGAAGAGATGATGGGTACGACCAATGATTGGATCTTATCAATACTGGAAGTATGTGATAAAGTCTTGATGGAGGCGTGCTTGGAGTAGCATGGTCGTCCCTGATAAGGTGAGAGGTGTGGCCAAGAACCAGTGGACATAGCCGACGATTGGTCCGTCTGTGGTTATGGTTCTGTCTGGTTCGTATGGTTACACCTTACTATGATCTTATACTTGGTTCTTCATCTATTTCTTTTTGTGGTGTTGAATTTTGATGTTTCAGATAAGGAAGTGTTGATCTTAGGCCTTGACCGGATCAGAAAACAGTCGAAAGGCCATGGCTTGGCCGGACTGATCTTGGTCGGATTCAATGGGCTCCGGTTGGATTCATTGAATTCCGACCATGGATTCCTCTTAATGGGGATTTATCATGAATTATCATGAATTTTATTACGTTTTATCAAATAGATTTGATGATGGTAAGTTATGGCCGGTTTGACTGATTGTGGCCAAGATCTATAAGATCAAGGCCGGTTCTGTGAAATCTGATTGTGGATTACTCTTAGTTGGGAATTATCATGAATTTTCATGAATTTTAATTAGTTTTTGGAACCGGTTTGCTTGAGGTCGAAATTGCACCTGAGGGTATTTTGGGGTCAGATCCTTGTGTTAAGTTATCTGATCATATGCTTATGTGCTGAGATATGTTTGTCACTTATGATATTGATCATAAGGAAGGTTATTGTTCAACCTTGGTGTTGGTAAGCTATGTGTAAAGCATTGGCTTAGAGCCATGAAGAAGAGTACTGTCATTACTAGGTGGTTTAGACCACTAGTATTGTGCTGGGTGTACTTGTGCAAGGGAGGCTGTGTGTGATCTGATCTTGGGCAAGGCTGGACGACCTGATCCTGGGATGTTGGATCAAGGTGTCTGCTCTGATTGATCAAAGGATGCACCGGTTGTAAGAGCAAGACTGATCGGGTCCATTGGGACATGGTTCCTTGGCCGATCTGATAAGTGTGAAAACTCGTCAGTTCTGAGTCATGTGGGGTGGTTGGTTGAATGACTTAGGATCTGATGGGCCTTATTAGTCTTTGTGAGGACTTGATATTATTAGTCCATGAGAGGACTTGGTATTATATCCTACAAAGCGTAAGGATATTGGATGATGCATGGGCTGAGATGAGCCAGATGCATATCAATTACTATTGAAGACTTTCCAAAGGTTACTTGGTCTATGGGGATGGTTGGTTGAATGACTAAGTACCCAAGGAAAGAGTTTATGCAGTCAGCTGAGACAAAGAGCTAACAAGCTCCGTGGATATGGCAAAGGTATGACCTAGCAATGTTGCTTAGATCTAGATAGAATGGTTTAGGGGAATGGAACCTCGGATTTGTATGACTTGGTTTGGGTTCAACAGAAACGGGACTTCTTTGGTTCAGATCATGGGAATTGATCCTGAACAAGCTGTAACAAAGTGAATGATCAGAATGGATCATGAGAAAACTTAGTCTAGGTCTGGAAATGGACCAAGAGACTTAGAAGTATTGAATAAGATGAAGAACACTAGCTGGACGCAATGTAAGACAGCTAGGAGATGAAAGGAAGAAGGTCAACCAGCTGGACGAAGCTCGGTTGGAGCTCAAGTAGAGTGTGTTAGCTCCACACTCACTGGTCAGCTCACACTAGCTGAACTACTAGCTCAATCAGCTGGGACAGCTGGGAATCAGTGATATCTTGAATATTTACATGTTTTTAGCATTCATATCTTATGCATTTTGATAATATAATTTAGGGATTAGGCATCATTAGGATCTATTTTGCATTTATTTGTCCTAAACAGGTGTTGGAGCATGCTTTGGTGTGATTTGAGGTGTTTGAGAGTCTTATGGCCCAAAAAGAGGTGAAGAGTCAAGTTTGACCATGAAAAGAGAAGTCAATCCATGATCTGGTCGAGACAAAGATGAGCATGGAAGGAGGCCTTAGAGATGTCTTTTGTTGCTAATATTTTGTGGGAACACATAAAATTGAGTTAACTTTCCAATAGAAGTGGTTTCAAGTCATTTGGAGCTGTATTGGAGGAGTTATGATCAGTTTACTAGAAGCACATCAAGCTGGCAGGGAAGACTGGTCCGGGTACAGCCACCTGGTCGGAAGAGACACTGCTGGACGACCGGGCTGGGGAGATTGGACCGAGATGAGCTACCCGGTCGGGAGAAGGTCGAGATGGAAAAGGCAGGACCAGGAAGGACGGACCGGTTGCACGCACCCGGTTGGGAAGAAGCCGAGCAGGACGCGTCTGGACGACCGGGTAGGACAGTCCGGGATGCTGAACCCGGTCGGGACGAGGGACGACCAGAACAAGGCTGGACCGGGATGGTTGGACCGGGTTGGGTCATTTGCTCAACCCCTGACCAAAATCAAGCTTGTTTCCATTGCCTGAAGCCTAATTGACTTCAAGAACTTTTTAGTAATTTTTAATGATGTTCCTAGGTTTTCTAAGCCTATGTATAAATACTTATGTAATCTCCTTGAGGAGAACAACTTCGTTTCTCTAAAGAACACTTTTAGATCTTAAACAAAGTTTAGATCTTGAATCCTTCTTGATCAATTTCTTTTATGTTTACTAGATTATTTCTATCACTTATCATGTTTAACCTTGAATCATCCATGGTTTTAAGGTTTTCCATGTCTATTAGTGAGTAGATCTATCTAGGGTTCATGGGCTTGGGAGACTAAGGGTGATTAGGTGTAGATCTAAGATGTTCTAGGGTAGATCCTTCTTGATCCTTGCTTGTAGAGTATTCTTCTTGCTATTTTGGAGTTGGCCTCTTCAAAATATAGCTATAGGCATTTCATGCCCGAAAGATGTTCTATGAAATTCCTGAACCAACTCTTCAATGCTTTTAACATTCTTTACCAAAGAGATTAGTTGTTAAAGGTGTTAATATAGCTAATGGACTAGTTCTTAATGATTTCTTTCATATTTAGATGCTTGAGATTAGATGCTTGCGATATGTTTGTGAATGAGCATTCATCTAGAGATAGAGCTTGTTTAGGATTTTGTCTAGGCTTAAGGTGTTAGATTGATTGAATGTTCGCCATCTTAGATTAAAGCTTGATCACTCAAAGTCAATTCCCTTGTCCCAAGAATCCCCTTGCCTCTTTGAGAAAGAAAGTTCACTCTTTTATTGCATTTTTAATATTGTCTTAGTTCATAATCATCTTCTTATCATGGTTGCACTTAGATTAAGCATAGGCTTGCATTCCCTTTTCATTGAAATCTCTTAGAATTGGATTGACATCTTATATACTATAACATTTGATAGGACCCTTGAAAACTCCTATCATCAAATTGGCGCCGTTGCCAAGTTCTAAGTTGATTTTGACATTGGGATTTAGTCATTTGCTTTAGACTAAGTCATTTTTTTCTTTTATTGTGTTATTGCTTCTCCTTACTCTTTTTCCTTTGCATTTCAGGTGTATGATAACTAGAAGCAGAGATGCATCAAATTTGACACCCACTGTTGAAGAAATTGCTACACTTGAGGGGGAGATTGCAAGAAAGAGAAGAGAAAAAGAGCAACAGGCTCACTTGCAGAGATTGGGTTTGATATGGAGAATCAGCCTCAAAATGGTGATGCCCTAGGGGGCAATGGTCCAAGAGCTGACAACAAAAGACCACAGCGCCAGAAACAACAGCCACATCGCCAAGCTAGAGCCATTGGAGCCTATGATCAACCTCACATTCATGGTCATAGGTTGGGGATAAGAGCACCAGCTGTGGAGAACAACAACTTTGAGATCAAATCTGGGCTGCTGCATTTGATTGAGAACAACAAGTTTCATGGCCTTGCTGTGGAGGATCCCCTTGATCACTTGGACACATTTGATAGCTACTGTAGCTTGTCCAAGACTAATGGAGTCTCTGAAGTTGCTTTCAAGCTGAGGTTGTTTCCCTTCTCTTTGGAAGACAAGGTACATCAATGGGAGAAGGCTCTTCCAAGTGACTCTATCACAACTTGGAATGAGTGCAAGAGGGCATTCCTAGAGAAATTCTTCTCTACCTCAAGAACAGCCAAGATAAGAAATGAGATCTCTAGCTTTCAGCAGAAGAACCTTGAGAGCTTTAGTGAAGCATGGGTGAGGTTCAAGGGCTATTGGTCTCAATGCCCACATCATGGCTTCACCAAGGAGAGTTTGCTTAGTACCTTCTACAGAGGTTCTCTTCCAGAGTTCAGGAGCAGATTAGACATAGCCAACAATGGGTTCTTCTTGGGCAGAACTGAGCAGGATGCAGAGGAGCTGGTGGAGAACATGGCCAAGAGTGACTCAGTCTACAGTGAGGAGCATGATAGGGTCAACAGAGGCACTGATGAAGATGATCAGCACACAAGGAAGGCACTGAAATCTCTCCAAGAGAAGTTGGACAAGATTATTGGAGAGAAGGCTAAGCAGAAGCAGATCAACTCCATTGGGAACCAGAAACAAAAGCAGCCTGCTGGGACTAATCAGGTTGATGGTGTAGAAGGTCAAGAGGAGCTGTGCTTCATCAATGCTAATGGCACGTTGTACAGGAAAGAGCCCAACCTCCAGTACCAAAACAACTATCAGCAAAGACCTTACTCCAACAATCAGCAAGTAGGTTACCAAGCCAACCAGTCTACTCAGCTCCAAGGAAGCTCTTCTCAAGCTCAGGCTCCAAGTTCCAATATGGAGTCCATGTTCAAGTAAATCTTAGAAGCTCAAGAAACAAATGCTAAGAACATTGGTGATGAGTTAAAGAACATCCATGCCAAGATTGATGGAACCTATTCTGACCTCAACAACAAGTACATGCAACTTGCCTCTCATCTCAAAGCTTCGGAGAGCCAGGTTGCTTCTATGTCTTCATCCTCCAAGAGCTCAATGGGATCTCTACCAGGAAAACCAGAGAAAAATCCCAAGGAATCTTGCAATGTCATCTTCTCTACTACTTCTTCAAAGATTGAGATGTGTACTCATGAGATAGAGAAGGATGAGATTGAAATGTTTGGAACTGAGTTTGGGGATGTTGAGAGATTTGTTGTGGCCACAGATGAAGCACATATTCTGAGGGATGCTGCCAAGAAGGTTGGGGTAAAGAGTCTGCACCATATGATAAGCTCCCCTTTCCCCAAAGATTTCTCACCAAAGCTCAAAAGAAGGTGATCTCAAAGTTCAGGAAAGATCTTAGTGATGTTGGAGTCAAGCTTCCAGAGATATCAGGTATGCGTGAAGCTCATGTCCAGATGATGCTCATCAAGGACATTCTAGACCACCAGGCTGAAGTGGCTGAGCTTTTTGGACATCTCCATTCTGAAGATTGATCCACCAACCCCTCCAAAGTCCCTCCCTAAGCTTGAGTCTCAAGGGAAATTCACCTTGTCTTGCTACCTTGGTAAACTAACTATGGATGATGCTCTTGTTGATAGTGGTGCTAGTGTGAATGTCATTTTCTTGGATATGGTGAAGAGTCTTGGGATTGAAAACATGGAACCAGATTCTCCTTCTCTCACCGTTGGGGATTCTTCTTCTACAACCCCACTTGGCATAATCAAGGACTTCCCCTTGAAGATTGGATCCTGCACCATACCCATTGACCTCACTGTTATGAAGATGGCATCTGAAGAGAGAGTCCCTTTGATCCTTGACACTCCTTTCCTCACAACAGTTGGAGCTTGCATTGACTTTCCCAACAGGAAGGTCACCCTCATGCATGTCAACAAAGCTGTCTCCTATCCTCTCCAACCTCCAATGGAATCAGGCAGTTGTGGGACAATCACTTGTGATGCACAAGCTGTTGAGAAGCCCCAAGATGAAGTGGTTTTTGGTAGGAAAGAAGGTCTTGATGGAGAGTCTTCAAAAGATTTGTGTGATGAGCACTTGGAAAGTGCTATACCAGAGGGGATGAGTGGAGCCTCAAAGGCCACTCATGGCAAGAAGAAGATGGTGAAAGATCCTCATCCTCCACCTCTTGATTTTCTCCCACACACTATTACTCTCCATCCCAAGAAGCTCAAGGCTGGTGTCATTGAGTACAAGATCAAGCATAAGGGCAGGTCCACACCATTCTCAAGTGCTAGAGCCGTCATCACTCCTCAGCTCCAAGATGACACAATCAAGCTTCAATAGCTTCTCTCTCAGGTCCTCACCATCACACTTGAAGGTGGGAAGGATCCTCCTTCTCACTAGTTCAAGAGACAAGGTAGTCAATCTAGTGACTTAAAACAAGCTCGCTTGGGAGGAAGTCTGATGTCTTGCATATTTACATGTTTTTAGCATTCATATCTTATGAATTTTGATCATATAAGTTAGTCATTAGGAATCTTTAGGCTCATTATTGCATTCATAAGTCCTTATTAGGTGTTGGAGTGTACTTGGGAGTTATTGGAGGTGTTTGGAAGTATTGTGATCAAAAAGGGGGTGAAAGATGAACATGGACGGAGGCCTTAAATATATCTTCTGATACTAAGATTTGGTGGAGACACTGCATTTTGAGTTTGCTTTCCAATGGAAGTGGTTTCAAGTCATTTGGAGCCATATTGGAGAAGTTATGATCTATTCATTGGAAGCATGTCAAGACACCCGACCTGGACTACCCGGGGACAAGGACCCGCACGGCTTGATGGACCAACTGGAAAGCAAGTCACGCAGCCTAGGACACCCGGCCTGACCAACCCGCACGGCCGGATGGCCTGATGGATTCTGGACGCCAGGGAGTGTACCCGGCCTCACACACCCGGGATGAGAACCCCGCACGGCTCCACACACCCGGACAAGACCACCCGACCACCAGCACCCAAACGGGTTAGACTGAAGAGACGAGCTCAGGACGTGGGCTTGAGCACCCGGCCTAGACGACCCGCATGGCTTGGACTCCCTAGACGAACCCTCATACCCGGGTAGCCATACTCGGCCTGGTTGAGCCTCATCCGACGAGGGTATCCGAGCTTCTTCCTTTTGAAGCCATTTGATTGGCTGAGATCATTAGTCTTTCAAGGACTTTTTAGTCATTTGGTTTTATATTTATAAGGGCTTTCAAGCCTTGTATAAATACTTTTGTAATCTCTTTTGGAGATCTAACTTCTTTTCTCTCAAAAACACATTTAGATCTTGAAGAAATTTTGGATCTCTGATCCTTTTCAACTTATTTATTTTGTGTTTATTGGATTATCTTCTTCTCTAATCATGGTTAGCCTTGAATCATCATTGATTTTGAGGTTTTCCATGGCTATTAATGAGTAGATCTATCTAGGGTTCATGGGCTTGGGAGACTAAGGGTTATTAGGTGTAGATCTAAGATGTTTTAGTGTAGATCTATCTTTTCCTTGCTTGATTGAGTGTTCTTCTTGCTATTTTGGAGTTGGCCTTTTCAAAATAAAGCTATAGGCATTTCATGCCCGGAAGGTGTTCTATGAAATGCCTGAACCAACTCATCAATGCTTTTAACATCCTTTACCTAAGGGATTAGTTGTTAAAGGTGTTAAGATAGCTAATAGACTTGTTCTTATGATTGCTTTCATATTATTCAACCTAAGGGATTAGATGCTTGAGATATGTTAGTGAATGAGCATTCATCTAGGGATAGAGCTTGCTTAGGATTGTGTCTAGGCTTAAGGTGTTAGATTGATTGAAAGTTTGCCATCTTAGATTGAAGCTTGATCACCCAAAGTCAATTCCCTTGTTCCAAGAACCCCCTTGCCTCATTGAGAAAGAAAGTTCACTCTTTTATTGCATTTTTTTATTGTCTTAGTTCATAATCATCTTCTTATCATGGTTGCACTTAGATTAAGCATAGTCTTGCATTCCCTTTGCATTAGAATCACTTAGGATTGGATTGACATCTTGTATTCTACAACATTTGATTGGACCCTTGAAAAGTCCATCATCAAATTGGCGCCGTTGCCGGGGATCAAACCCGTGTCACACGCGTGACAGTCGGGAATACTTTCCCCACAGTCGGCGCCATCATCAAATTGGCGCCGTTGCCAAGTTCTAAGTTGATTTTGACATTGGGATTTAGTCATTTGCTTGAGACTAAGTCATTTTTCTTTTATTGTGTTATTGCTTCTCCTTGTTCTTTTTTCTTTGAATTTCAGGTGTATGATAACTAGAAGCAGAGGTGCATCAAACTTGACACCTACTGTTGAAGAAATTGCTACACTTGAGAGGGGAGATTGCAAGAAAGGAGAAGAGAAGAAGAGCAACAGGCTCACTTGCAGAGACTGGGGTTTGATATGGAGCATCAGCCTCAAGATGGCGATGCCCTAGGGGGCAATGGTCCAAGAGCTGACAACATAAGACCACAGCGCCAGCCACAACGCCAAGCTAGAGCCATTGGAGCCTATGATCAACCTCACATTCATGGTCATAGGTTGGGGATAAGAGCACCAGCTGTGGAGAACAATAACTTTGAGATCAAATCAGGGCTGCTGAATTTGATTGAGAACAACAAGTTTCATGGCCTTGCTGTGCAGGATCCCCTTGATCACTTTGACACATTTGATAGCTACTGTAGCTTGTCCATGACTAATGGAGTCTCTGAAGATGCTTTCAAGATGAGGTTGTTTCCCTTCTCTTTGGGAGACAAGGCACATCTATGGGAGAAGGCTCTTCCAAGTGACTCTATCACAACTTGGAATAAGTGCAAGAGGGCAATCCTAGAGAAATTCTTCTCTACCTCAAGAACAGCCAAGATCAGAAAGGAGATCTCTAGCTTTCAGCAGAAGAACCTTGAGAGCCTTTGTGAAGAATTGGAGAGGTTCAAGGGCTATTGGTCTCAATCCCCACATCATGGCTTCACCAAGGAGAGTTTGCTTAGTACCTTCTACAGAGGTGCTCTTCCAGAGTTCAGGAGCAGATTGGACACAGCCAGCAATGGGTTCTTCTTGGGCAGAACTGAGCAGGATGCTGAGGAGCTGGTGGAGAACATGGCCAAGAGTGACTCAGTCTACAGTGAGGAGCATGATAGGGTCAACAGAGGCAGTGATGAAGATGATCAGCACACAAGGAAGGCGCTGAAATCTCTCCAGGAGCAGTTGGACATGATTATTGCAGAAAGGCTAAGAAGGAGCAGATTAACTCCATTGGGAACCAGCAACAAAAGCAGCCTGCTGGGACTAATCAGGTTAATGGTGTAGAAGGTCAAGAGGAGCTATGCTTCATCAATGCTTATGGCACATGGTACAGGAAAGAGCCTAACTTCCGATACCAAAACAACTCCCAGAAAAGACCTTACTACAACAATCAACAAGGGGGTTACCAAGCCAACCAGTCTAGTCAGCCCCAAGGAAGCTCTTCTCAAGCTCAGGCTCCAAGTTAAAAAATTGAGTCCATGTTCAAGCAACTCTTAGAAGCTCAAGAAAGAAATGCTAAGACCATTGGTGATGAGTTCAAGAACATCCATGCCAAGATTGATGGAACTTATTCTGACCTCAACAACAAGTACATGCAATTTGCCTCTCATCTCAAAGCTTTGGAGAGCCAGGTTGCTTCTATGTCTTCATCCTCCAAGAGCCCAATGCGATCTCTACCAGGAAAACCAGAGAAAAATCCCAAGGAATCTTGCAATGTCATCCTCTCTACTACTTCTTCAAAGATTGAGATGTGCACTCATGAGAAAGAGAAGGATGAGATTGAAATGTTTGGCACTGAGTTTGGGGATTTTGAGAGATTTTTTGTGGCCACAGCTTAAGTACATATTCTGAGGGATGCTGCCAAGAAGGCTGAGGTAAAGAGTCTGCAGCAAGCTGAGCCTAGAGCTGAGACACCAACTGTGAAACGAGCAGACAACAAGCTGAAAGAAGTGGAGCAGGGAGACACTGAGTTTGAGCTATCAGGAAAGATCTTAGTGATGTTGGGGTCAAGCTTCCAGAGATATCAGGTATGCGTGAAGCTCATGTCCAGAGGATGCTCATCAAGGACATTCTAGACCACCAGGCTGAAGTGGCTGAGCTTTTGGACATCTCCATTCTGAAGATTGATCCACCAACCCCTCCAAAGTCCCTCCCTAAGCTTGAGTCTCAAGGGAAGTTCACCTTGTCTTGCTCTCTTGGTAAACTAACTATGGATGATGCTCTTGTTGATAGTGGTGCTAGTGTGAATGTCATCTCCTTCGATATGGCGAAGAGTCTTGGGATTGAAAGCATGGAACCAGATTCTCCTCCTCTCACCTTTGGGGATTCTTCTTCTACAACCCCACTTGGCATAATCAAGGACTTCCCCTTGAAGATTGGATCCTGCACCATACCTATTGACCTCACTGTTTTGAAGATGGCATCTGAAGAGAGAGTCCCTTTGATCCTTGGCACTCCTTTTCTCACAACAGTTGGAGCTTGCATTGACTTTCCCAACAAGAAGGTCACCCTAATGCATGTCAACAAAGCTGTCTCCTATCCTGTCCAACCTCCATTGGAATCAGACTATTGTGGGACAATCACTTGTGATGCACAAGCTGTTGAGAAGCCCCAAGATGAAGAGGTTGTTGGTAAGAAAGAAGGTCTTGATGGAGATTCTTCAAAAGAGTTGTGTGATGAGCACTTGGAAAGTGCTAAAAGAGAGGGGATAAGTGGAGCCTCAAAGGCCACTCATGGCAAGAAGAAGATGGTGAAAGAGCCTCATCCTCCACCTCTTGATTTGCTCCCACACACCCTCACTCTCCATCCAAAGCAGCTCAGAGATGGTGTCCTTAAGTACAAGATCAAGCATAAGGGCAGGTCCACACAATTCTCAAGTGCTAGAGCCATCATCACTCCTCAGCTCCAAGATGACCCAATCAAGCTTCAAGAGCTTCTCTCTCAGGTCCTCACCATCACTCTTGAAGGTGGGAAGGATCCTCCTTCCCACTAGTCCAAGAGGAAAGGTAGTCAAGCTAGTGACTCAAAACAAGCTCACTGATGATAAGACTTTTCTAGTGTCCTAATCAAATGTTGTAGAATACAAGATGTCAATCCAATTCTAAGAGATTCTAATGCAAAGGAAATGCAAGTTCATGCTTAATCTAAGTGCACTCAAGATGAGAGGATGATTATGAAACTAAGACAATATTAAAAATGCAATAAAAGATTGAACTTTCTTTCTTAATGAGGCAAGGGAATTTTTGGGACAAGGGAATTGACTTTGGGTGATCAAGGTTCAATCCAAGATGACAACTCTTCAATCAATCTAATTCCTTATGCCTAGACAACAAAACTAAGCAAGCTCTATCCCTAGATGAATGCTCTTTGCAAAGATCACCCAAGTACACCAAATCCCTTTGGCTGTAATGATCAAAGCAAACATGGAGAATGAGTCTAATAGCAATCCTAGCTTCTTTGACAACTAATCCCTTAGGCAAAGCAAGCTAAAAGCATAGATGAGTTGGTTCAGACATTTCATAGAACACCTTCCGGGCATGAAATGCCTATAGCTCTATGTTTGAGAGGCCAACTCAAATATAGCTTGAAGAACACCAAATCAATGCAAGGAAATGATAGATCTAACACTAAGCACCTTGGATCTACACTTAATCACCCTTAGTCTCCCAAGCCCATGAACCCTAGATAGATCTACTCACTAATAGCCATGGAAAACCTCAAAATCAATGATGATTCAAGGCTAAACATGATTAGAGAAGAAGATAATCTATTAAACACAAAAGAAATGAGATAAAAGGATCAAAGATCCAAACTTTCTTCAAGATCTTATTATGTTTTTGAGAGAAAAAAGTTAGATCTCTTAATGAGATTACAAGAGTATATATAGGAGGCTTGAAAGCCCTTAGAAACATCATCAAAAAATTACTAAAATGCCCATGAGGTCATTAAGTCTTCAGCCAATCAAAATGAAGCTTAAAATTCGGTCAGGGGAGACTCAACCCCATCCAACCCGGTCTGTGCTCCCGGCCTGTCCAGTTCTGGCGTGTCCAAGCCGGCCGGCTGCTTGCACCGGACGTCTCTACCCGGCCGGCCTCTTCCTGCTCGTGTGTTGCTTCTCCCGACCGGGGTCATCCAACCGGTCTGTGTTCCCCGGTCCAGTGCATGCTCTTGTGCTCTGTCCAGCCCGTCCGGGTTATGTTCCTCGGTTCATCCATCCCGGCCGTCCGTCCTGCTGGTTTCTTCCCGTCCGGCTTCACCAACCCGGACTTGTCTACCCGGTCTGGTCTCCTCCAGCACAAGCCAAACGACCGGGTACCTGTCCCAGGCTCAGTCATCCCGGACTGGACCATTTCCATCCATCTGTTCTTTTCCCGGCCGGCTGCTTGAACCCTGCCGTCTCTACCCGGCCATCCTGACATGCTTCAAGTGAATTGATCATAAATTCTCCAATACAGGTCCAAATGACTTGAAACCACTTCCATTGGAAATCTAACTCAATTTCCTGTGTCTCCACAAAATCTTAGCAGCAGGAGACATTTCTAAGACCTCTATCCATGCTCATCTTTGTCTTGACCAGATCATGGATTGACTTCTCTTTTCATGGCCAAACATGATACTTCATCTCTTTTGGGGCCATAAGTCTTCCAAACACCTCAAATCACACCAAATCATACTCCAACACCTGATAAGGACAAATGAATGAAAAATGGACCTAAACATGCCTAATGCCTAACTTATATGATCAAAATGCATAAGATATGGATGCTAAAAACATGTAAATATGCAAGATATCAACTCCCCCACACTAGACCTTTACTTGTCCTCAAGTAATCTTTTCAAAACACAAGGAGGAGAGACATAAAGATGGAAGCAAAGCCAAAAGAAACACTCATAGCACTCAACTTGACATCCTAAAGAAACATAGCAAATAGCATGAGCAAAACTTTCTTATTATGCTCTAGCTTCACAAGGCCTATCAATTACTCTTATGCCTCTACACAAGATGCAATGCTTATCAACCAACAAGTTCTCTTAACCAGCCCTCACATTGATTCACACACACACACACACAGGTGAAGTCTCACATATGGGCACATGATCTCAATCATTTGGCTAGGTGATCAAATGGTCTAATATGGATGATAATGGGGGTTCAATGCATCATTTCAAGGTGGCAATCACTCAAAATCAAGGAGTTTGATCATTATGCAAAATTTATCTAAAACTAGGAGCAATTCATGCATACATGGATCCATCCTCATCATTCTACCCAATTCCTAAGAAATTACAAGATCTACCCCCCTTTATTCATCCCATAACCCAAAATGAAAACATTCTCACATCACTCACCCAATGAACAACTTTCTTTCCTTTGAAATTCAACCACTAAGGACCTCTAATCACTTCACTAAGCTCTAACTCTTTAAGTTTTTCCTTCCCCACTATCTTATTGAATCTTTATTTTTTCTTTTTCTTTTTCTTTTTCTTTTTCTTTTTCTTTTCTTTCCTTCTTTTTTTTTTTACATGAAGGGGGAAGGTCAAAAACATTACACAAGACCTTTTCATTTTTCATTTCTAGGTCCTTAGGGTTTTTCTTTCTCGCAACTTTCTTTGTTCATCAATCTCAACATTATCATATCCCAAACCCAAAATGTAAACCATTAGGGAACAGAAACTTCACTCACCATCCTAGAAGCTAGCTCAAATGATGACCCTATGCTAGCAAGAGATGAGAACAAATCCATGTCGCTCCCAATACTCTCAAGATTTTGCACATGACAAACTATCAAAAGAGGCCTCACTCAAGCAAATCAATGTAGGCTTCAAAGAATGGATAGGGTTCAAGGGTAAGGGAGTGCCATTTGGGTTAACAAAGGGTGGTACAATGGAGAAAGATAACCCAAATGTGTATGAGATCCATGACTAAGTATGCAAGTGCCCATATGCAAGAGAAATTAAGCTCATTCAAGTCTAAGTTCAGGATGGAGCTGGTCTTAAGAACAATGCCAATATCAAGCAAGCAAGCAAGTTTCAAGAAGAGCTTTCAAGGCTCAAAGCATGCAAGCCTTTCAAAAGATGTTTAAGCTACTTGATATGTTTAACTAGGGTGCCAAATTAAGTGCAAACAAGTGTTCTTTACTAGGCAATGCTCCATATGCAAATGAATGCAACCTATATGCTCTAGACTCAATCTTAAGGATGCAAGTGATGCAATCTACATGATTCAAAAATTTAAATTTTTTTATATGCAAATATGAATGAACAATGCAATGCATGAGACTCAAAATCACAAAGCAAACAGGATCAAATACTTGGTACCTCCCCCACACTTAAATCACACAGTCTCTGTGTGAGTAAGAGAGAAAGAGATACCCCAACAAGACAAAAACAAATGTATATACAAGAAGGGTTGGAGTGATACCTAAGAAGGGTGTTTGGGTGTGGTGTTTGGTGCGGGGCTAGAGCTGGCTTGGTTCATAGCAACTAGAGGAGGCTGCTACATGGCAATCATAGGGCTCAGGTGATTAATCACCTTTCTTCTCTCCTCTAGTGCTTGGCTCAACCTAAAACCTCAACCACTTTTATTAAAACTTAAAGAAAAATTAAAATTGCAAAGCTATGTACAAGGATAACCATGGGACTTCCTCCCAAGTGAGCTTGTTTTGAGTCACTTAGCTTGACTACCTTGTCTCTTGAACTAGTGAGAAGGAGGATCCTTCCCACCTTCAAGTGTGATGGTGAGGACCTGAGAGAGAAGCTCTTGAAGCTTGATTGGGTCATCTTGGAGCTGAGGAGTGATGATGGCTCTAGCACTTGAGAATGGTGTGGACCTGCCCTTATGCTTGATCTTGTACTCAAGGACACCATCTATGAGCTTCTTTGGATGGAGAGTGAGAGTGTGTTGGAGCAAATCAAGAGGTGGAGGATGAGGCTCTTTCACCATCTTCTTCTTGCCATGAGTGGCCTTTGAGGCTCCACTCATCCCTCCTTTTAGCACTTTCCAAGTGCTCAACACACAACTCCTTAGAACACTCTCCATCAAGACCTTCTTTCTGACCAACAACCTCTTCATCTTGGGGCTTCTCAACAGCTTGTGCATCACAAGTGATTGTCCCACAATAGTCTGATTCCATTGGAGGCTGGAGAGGATAGGAGACAGCTTTGTTGACATGCATGAGAGTGACCTTCTTGTTGGGAAAGTCAATGCAAGCTCCAACTGTTGTGAGGAAAGGAGTGCCAAGGATCAAAGGGACTCTGTCTTCAGATGCCATCTTCAAAACAGTGAGGTCAATAGGTATGGTGCAGGGTCCAATCTTCAAGGGGAAGTCCTTGATTATGCCAAGTGGGGTTGTAGAAGAAGAATCCCCAAAGGTGAGAGGAGGAGTGTCTGGTTCCATGCTTTCAATCCCAATACTCTTCACCATATCAAATGAAATGACATTCACACTAGCACCACTATCAACAAGGGCATCATCCATAGTTAGTGTACCAAGGAGCAAGACAATGTGAACTTCCCTTGAGACTCAAGCTTAGGGAGGGACTTGGGAGGGATTGGTGGATCAATCTTCAGAAGTGAGATGCCCAGAAGCTCAGCTACTTTAGCTTGGTGGGTGAGAATGTCCTGTATGAGCATCATTTGGACATGAGCAGCATGCATATTGCTGATCTCTGGAAGCTTGACTCCAATATCACTGAGGTCTTTTCTGAATTTGGAGACCACTTTTTTCTGAGCTTTGGTGAGGAACCTTTGAGGGAAGGGAGCTTATCATATGGTGATAGCTCAACCTCATTGTCTTCTTCCTTCACTTCTTTCAGCTTGGGGTTAGCACTCTTCTCAACTTGTGTCTCAACCTTAGGCTCATCAATCTTCAGAATCTTTCCTTGAACCTTCTTATCAGCTCTCTGCACAACTCTAGCTTCAGCTGTGGCCACAACCAGTCTCTTATCATGTTCAATCTGATTTCCAAGCACTAGCCTCTCAATCTCATCAACATCATTCTTATGATCACTCAATGCAATCCTTGAAGAAGTGGAGAGGATAACATTGCAAGTCTCCTTAGGGTTCTTCTCTGGTTTTCCTGGTAGAGATCCCATTGGGCTCTTGGAGGATGAAGACATAGAGGCAACCTGGCTCTCCAAAGCTTTGAGATGAGAGGCAAGTTGCATGTACTTGTTGTTGAGGTCAGAATAGGTGCCATCAATCTTAGCATGGATGTTCTTGAACTAATCACCAATGTTCTTAGCATTTATTTCTTGAGCTTCTAAGAGTTGCTTGAACATGGACTCCAAATTTGAACTTGGGAGCCTGAGCTGGAGAAGAGCTTCCTTGGGGCTGAGTAGGCTGGTTTGCTTGGTAACCTCCTTGTTGATTGTTGTAGTAAGGTCTTTGCTGGTAGTTGTTTTGGTATTGGAAGTTGGGCTCTTTCCTATACCATGTGTCATTAGCATTGATGAAGCACAGCTCCTCTTGACCTTCTACACCATGAACTTCAGTAGTCCTAGCAGGCTGTTTCTGTTGCTGGTTCCCAATGGAGTTAAGCTGCTCTTGCTTAGCCTTCTCTACAAGAAGCTTGTCCAACTTTTCTTGGAGAGATTTCAGGGCCTTTCTTGTGTGTGGATCATCTTCATCAGTGCCTCTGTTGGCCCTATCATGCTCCTCACTGTAGACTGAGTCACTCCTGGCCATGTTCTCCACCAGCTCCTCAGCATCCTGCTCAGTTCTGCCCAAGAAGAACCCATGGCTGGCTGTGTCCAATCTGCTCCTGAACTCTGGTATAGAACCTCTGTAGAAGGTACTAAGCAAACTCTCCTTGGTGAAGCCATGATGTGGGCATTGAGACCAATAGCCCTTGAACCTCTCCCATGCTTCACTAAAGCTCTCAAGGTTCTTCTGCTGAAAGCTAGAGATCTCATTTCTGATCTTGGCTGTTCTTGAGGTAGAGAAGAATTTCTCTAGGAATGCCCTCTTGCACTCATTCCAAGTTGTGATAGAGTCACTTGGAAGAGCCTTCTCCCATAGATGTGCCTTGTCTCCCAAAGAGAAGGGAAACAACCTCAGCTTGAAAGCATCTTCAGAGACTCCATTAATCTTGGACAAGCTACAGTAGCTATCAAATGTGTCCAAGTGATCAAGGGGATCCTCCACAGCAAGGCCATGAAACTTGTTGTTCTCAATCAAATGCAGCAGCCCTGATTTGATCTCAAAGTTGTTGTTCTCCACAGCTAGTGCCCTTATCCCCAACCTATGACCATGAATGTGTGGTTGATCATAGGCTCCAATGGTTCTAGCTTGGCGCTGTGGCTGTTGTGGCTGGCGCTGTGGTCTTATGTTGTCAGCTCTTGGACCATTGCCCCCTAGGGCATCACCATCTTGAGGCAGATTCTCCATCTCAAACCCCAGCCTTTGAAGATGAGCCTGTTGCTCTACTTCTCTTCTTTGTCTAGCTATCTCCCTTTCAAGTGCAGCAATCTCTTCAACAGTAGGAACCAAGTTGGATGCCCCTCTGCTTCTTGTGATCATACACCTGAAAGTCAAAGATAGAAGAGGCAAGAACCAATATCACAAGATAAAAAAAAATAAAAATGACTTAGTCTCAAGCAAATGACTAAATCCCAATGTCAAAATCAACTTAGAACTTGGCAACGCCAATTTGATGATAAGACTTTTCTAGGGTCCTAATCAAATGTTGTAGAAGACAAGATGTCAATCCAATTCTAAGAGATTCTAATGAAAAGGAAATACAAGTTCATGCTTAATCTAAGTGCAATCAAGATGAGAGGATGATTATGAAACTAAGACAATATTAAAAATGCAATAAAAGATTGAACTTTCTTTCTTAATGAGGCAAGGGGGTTTTTGGGACAAGGGAATTGACTTTGGGTGATCAAGGTTCAATCCAAGATGCCAACTCTTCAATCAATCTAATTCCTTATGCCTAGACAACAAAACTAAGCAAGCTCTATCCCTAGATGAATGCTCTTTTGCAAAGATCACCAAAGTACACCAAATCCCTTTGGTTGTAATGATCAAAGCAAACATGGAGAATGAGTCTAATAGCAATCCTAGCTTCTTTGACAACTAATCCCTTAGGCAGGGTTCAGACATTTCATAGAACACCTTCTATAGCTCTATGTTTGAGAGGCCAACTCAAATATAGCTTGAAGAACACCAAATCAATGCAAGTAAAGGATAGATCTAACACTAAGCACCTTGGATCTACACTTAATCACCCTTAGTCTCCCAAGCCCATGAACCCTAGATAGATCTACTCACTAATAGCCATGGAAAACCTCAAAATCAATGATGATTCAAGGCTAAACATGATTAGAGAAGAAGATAATCTATTAAACACAAAAGAAATGAGATAAAAGGATCAAAGATCCAAACTTTCTTCAAGTTCTTATTATGTTTTTGAGAGAAAAGAAGTTAGATCTCTTAATGAGATTACAAGAGTATATATAGGAGGCTTGAAAGCCCTTAGAAACATCATTAAAAATTACTAAAATGCCCATGAGGTCATTAAGTCTTCAGCCAATCAAAATGAAGCTTAAAATTCGGTCAGGGGAGACTCAACCCCATCCAACCCGGTCTGTGCTCCCGGCCCGTCCAGTTCTGGCCGTGTCCAAGCCGGCCGGCTGCTTGCACCCGGACGTCTCTACCCGGCCGGCCTCTTCCTGCTCGTGTGTTGCTTCTCCCGACCGAGGTCATCCAACCGGTCTGTGTTCCCCGGTCCAGTGCATGCTCTTGTGCTCTGTCCAGCCTGTCCGGGTTATGTTCCTCGGTTCATCCATCCCGGCCGTCCGTCCTGCTGGTTTCTTCCCGTCCGGCTTCACCAACCCGGACTTGTCTACCCGGTCTGGTCTCCTCCAGCACAAGCCTAACGACCGGGTACCTGTCCCAGGCTCAGTCATCCCGGACTGGACCACTTCCATCCATCTGTTCTTTTCCCGGCCGGCTGCTTGAACCCGGCCGTCTCTACCCGGCCATCCTGACATGCTTCAAGTGAATTGATCATAACTTCTCCAATACAGGTCCAAATGACTTGAAACAACTTCCATTGGAAAGCTAACTCAATTTTCTGTGTCTCCAAAAAATCTTAGCAGCAGGAAACATATCTAAGACCTCTGTCCATGCTCATATTTGTCTTGACTAAACCATGGATTGACTTCTCTTTTCATGGCCAAACATGATACTTCATCTCTTTTGGGGCCATAAGTCTTCCAAACCTCAAATCACACCAAAGCATACTCCAACACCTGATAAGGACAAATGAATGCAAAATGGACCTGAACATGCCTAATGCCTAACTTATATGATCAAAATGCATAAGATATGGATGCTAAAAACATGTAAATATGCAAGATATCACTCACTTGGGAGGAAGTCCCATGGTTATCCTTGTACATAGCTTTGAAATTTCTATTTTCCTTTTAAGTTTTTATTAAAAATGGTCCAGGTTTGCAGGTTTAGCAAAGCACTAGAGAAGAGAAGAAAGGTGGTGAACCACCTAAGCCTTATGATTGCCATGTAGCAGCCTCCTCTAGTTGCTATGAACCAAGCAAGCTCCTAGTCCTGACACAAGCACCACGCCCAAATCTCCTCATGTGGTATCACTCGAACCCTTCTTGTATATACATTTGCTTTTATCTTGTTGGGATATCTCCTTCTCTCTTACTCACACAGAGACTGTGTGATTTAAGTGTGGGGGAGGTACCGGATATTTGATCATGTTTGCTTTGTGATTTTAAGTCTCATGCATTGCATTGTACATTCATATTTTCATAGAAAATCAAATTTTTTTTTTTTTAATTTTTGAATCATGTAGATTGCATCACTTGCATCCTTAAGATTGAGTCTAGAGCATATAGGTTGCATTCATTTGCATGTGGAGCATTGCCTTGTAAAGAACACTTGTTTGCACTAAATTTGGCACCCTAGTTAAACATATCAGGCAGCTTGAGCACCTTTTGAAAAAGCTTGCATGCTTTGAGCCTTGAAAACTCTTCTTGAAACTTGCTTGCTTGCTTGATATTGGCATTGTTCTTAAGACCAGCTCCATCCTGAACTTAGACTTGAATTAACTTAATCTCTCTTGCATATGGGCATTTGCATACTTAGTCATGGATCTCATACACATTTGGGTTATCTTTTCCCATTGTACCACTCTTTGTTAACCCAAATGGCACTTCCATACCTTTGAACTCTATCCATTCCTTAAAGCCTACATTGATTTGCATGAGTGAGGCCTCTTTTGATAGCTTGTCATGTGTAAAATCTTGAGAGTATTGGGAGTGGCATGGATTTGTTCTCATCTCTTGCTAGCATAGGGTCATCATTTGAGCTAGCCTCTAGGATGGTGAGTGGGGTCTTTGTTACTTAATGGTTTATATCTTGGGTTTGGAATGTGACAATGTTGAGATTGATGAACAAAGAAAGTATTGAGAAAGAAAAGCCCTAGGGACCTATAATAGAAAGATAATAAGCTCTTTATTGATGTTTTTGACATCCCCCCTCATGTATATAAAAAAAAAAGGAAAGAAAAACAAAATAAAAAGAAAAAGAAAAAAAGAAAGATTCAATAAGAAAGTGGGGGAGGAAAAACTAAAAGAGTTAGAGCTTAGAAAAGTGAATAGAGGTCCTTAGAGGTTGAATCATGAGAAAGAAAATGTTCTTTGGGTGAGTGATGTGAGTATGTTTTTCATTTTGGGTTATGGTATGAATAAAAAGGTGTAGATCTAGTAATCACTTAGGAATTGGATAGAATGATGAGGATGGATCCATGTATGCATGAATTGCTCATAGTCTTAGATAAATTTTGCACAATGATCAAGCTCCTTGGTTTTTGAGTAATTGCCACCTTGAAATGATGCATTGAACCTTCCTTTTCGTCCATGTTAGACCATTTGATCACCTAGACAAATGATTGAGATCATGTGCCCATTTGTGAGACTTCACCTTGTGTGTGTGTGTGTGTGAATCAATGTGAGGGCTGGTTAAGAGAACATGTTGGTTGATAGGCATTGCATCTTGTGTAGAGGCATAAGAGTAATTGATAGGCCTTGTGAAGCTAGAGCATAATGAGAGAGTTTTGCTCATGCTATTTGCTATGTTTCTTTAGGATGTCAAGTTGAGTGCTTTGAGTGTTTCTTTTGGCTTTGCTCCCATCTTTGTATCTCTCCTCCTTGTGTTTTGAAAAGTTTACTTGAGGACAAGTAAGGTCTAGTGTGGGGGAGTTGATGTCTTGCATATTTACATATTTTTAGCATTCATATCTTATGCATTTTGATCATATAAGTTAGGCATTAGGCATCTTTAGGCTCATTATTGGATTCATAAGTCCTTATTAGGTGTTGGAGTGTACTTGGGAGTTATTGGAGGTGTTTGGGAGTATTGTGATCAAAAAAGGGGTGAAAGATGAACATGGACGGAGGCCTTAGAGATATCTTCTGATGCTAAAATTTGGTGGAGACACAGCATTTTGAGTTAGCTTTCCAATGGAAGTGGTTTCAAGTCATTTGGATCATATTGGAGAAGTTATGATCTATTCATTGGAAGCATGTCAAGACACCCGACCTGGACTACCCGGAGACAAGGACCCGCGCGGCTTGATGGACCAACTGGCCAGAAAGGCACGCGGCCTAGGACACCCGGCTTGACCAACCCGCACGGCTTGATGGCTTGATGGATGCTAGACACCAGGGAGTGTACCCAGCCTCACACACCCGGGATGAGAACCCCGCACGGCTCCACACACGGACTAGACCACCCGACCACCAGCACCCGCACGGGTTGGACTGAAGAGACGAGCTCAGGACGCGGCCTTGAGCACCCGGCCTAGACGACCCGCACGGCTTGGACTCCCTGGACGAACCCTCATACCCGGGTAGCCATACCCGGCCTGGTTGAGCCTCATCCGACCTGTGTATCCGAGCTTCTTCCTTTTGAAGCCATTAGATTGGCTGAGATCATTGGTCTTTCAAGGACTTTTAGTCATTTTGTTTTATGTTTCAAAGGGCTTTCAAGCCTTGTATAAATACTTTTGTAATCTCTTTTGGAGATCTAACTTCTTTTCTCTCAAAAACACATTTAGATCTTGAAGAAAGTTTGGATCTTTGATCCTTTTCAACTCATTTCTTTTGTGTTTATTGGATTATCTTCTTCTCTAATCATGTTTAGCCTTGAATCATCATTGATTTTGTGGTTTTCCATGGCTATTAGTGAGTAGATCTATCTAGGGGTCATGGGCTTGGGAGACTAAGGGTGATTAGGTGTATATCTAAGAAGTTTTAGTGTAGATCTATCTTTTCCTTGCTTGATTGAGTGTTCTTCTTGCTATTTTGGAGTTGGCCTCTTCAAAATTAAGCTATAGGCATTTCATGCCCGGAAGGTGTTCTATGAAATGCTTGAACCAACTCATCAATGCTTTTAACATCCTTTACCTAAGGGATTAGTTGTTAAAGGTGTTAAGATAGCTAGTAGACTTGTTCTTAATGATTGCTTTCATATTATTCAACCTAAGGGATTAGATGCTTGAGATATGTTAGTGAATGAGCATTCATCTAGGGATAGAGCTTGCTTAGGATTGTGTCTAGGCTTAAGGTGTTAGATTGATTGAAAGTTTGCCATCTTAGATTGAAGCTTGATCACCCAAAGTCAATTCCCTTGTCCCAAGAACCCCCTTGCCTCATTGAGAAAGAAAGTTCACTCTTTTATTGCATTTTTAATATTGTCTTAGTTCATAATCATCTTCTTATCATGGTTCCACTTAGATTAAGCATAGTCTTGCATTCCCTTTGCATTAGAATCACTTAGGATTGGATTGACATCTTGTATTCTACAACATTTGATTGGACCCTTGAAAAGTCCATCATCAAAGTCCGATGGTTATTCTTGTACATAGCTTTGCAATTTCAATTTTCCTCTTTTTAAAAAAAATAAAAGTGGTCAAGGTTTTCAGGTTGAGCCAAGCACTAGAGGAGAGAAGCAAGGTGGTGAACCACCTGAGCCCTATGATTGCCATGTAGCAGCCTCCTCTAGTTGCTATGAACCAAGCCAACTCCTAGCCCAGACACCAAGCACCGCGCCCAAACCTCCTTCTTAGGTATCACTCCAACCCTTCTTGTATATACATTTGCTTTTGTCTTGTTGGGGTATCTCCTTCTCTCTTACTCACACAGAAACTGTGTGATTTAAGTGTGGGGGAGGTACCAAGTATTTGATCATGTTTGCTTTGTGATTGAGAGTCTCATGCATTGCATTGTACATTCATATTTGCATAGAAAATCCAAAAAAAAAAATTAAATTTTTTGAATCATGTAGTTGCATCACTTGCATCTTTAAGATCGAGTCTAGAGCATATAGGTTGAATTCACTTGCACATGGAGCATTGCCTTGTAAAGAACACTTGTTTGCACTGAATTTGACACCCTAGTTAAACATATCAAGTAGCTTAAGCATCTTTTGAAAGACTTGCATGCTTTGAGCCTTGAAATCTCTTCTTGAAACTTGCTTGCTAGCTTGATATTGGCATTGTTCTTAAGACCAGCTCCATCCTGAACTTGGACTTGAATGAACTTAATTTCTCTTGCATATGGGCATTTGCATACTTGATCATGGATCTCATACACACTTGGATTATCTTTCCCCATTATACCACTCTTTGTTAACCCAAATGGCACTTCCATACCCTTTAACCCTAGCCATTGTTTGAAGCCTACATTGATTTGCATGAGTAAAGCCTTTTCTGATAGCTTGTCATGTGCAAAATCTTGAGAGTATTGGGAGCGACATGGATTTTTTCTCATCTCTTGCTAGCATAGGTCCTCATTTGAGCTAGCTTCTAGGATGGTGAGTGGGGTTTTTATTCCTTAAAAGGTTTAGATCTAGGGTTTGGGATGTGACAATGTTGAGATTGATGAACAAAAGAATGTATTTAGAAACAAAAAACCTATGGACCTAGAATAGAAAGATAAGAAGGTCTTGATTGATGTTTTGACCTTCCCCCTTCATATTAAAAAAAAAAGAGAAAAGAAAAGAAAAAGAAAAGAAAAAAAAAGAAAAAAAAAGAAGAAAAAGAAAGATTCAATAAGATAGTGGGAAAGGGAAAACAAAAAGTGTTAGAGCTTAGAAGTGTGAATTATGAATAAAAGGTCCTTAGAGGTTGAATCTCGAAGAAAGAAAGTTGTTTTTTGGGTGAGTGGTGTGAATGTTTTTCATTTTGGGTTATGGGATGAATAAAAGGGGTATAGAACTTGTAATCACTTAGGAATGGGTAGAATGTGAGGATGGATCCATGTATGCATGAATTGCTCCTAGTCTTAGATAAATTTTGCATAATGATCAAGCTCCTTGATTTTTGAGCGATTGCCACCTTGAAATGATGCATTGAAACCCTCCTTTTCATCCATATCAGACCATTTGATCACCTAGCCAAATGATTGAGATCTTGTGCCCATTTGTGAGACTTCACCTTGTGTGTGTGTGTGTGAATCAATGTGAGGGCTGGCTAAGAGAACATGTTGGTTGATAAGCATTGCATCTTGCGAAGAGGCATAAGAGTATTTGATAGGCCTTGTGAAGCTAGAGCATAATAAGAGAGTCTTGCTCATGCTATTTGCTATGTTTCTTTAGGATGTGAAGTTGAGTGCTATGAGTGTTTCTTTTGGCTTTTTTCCTATCTTTGCATCCTTCCCCCTTGAGTTTTGAAAATTTTACTTGAGGACAAGTAAAGGTCTAGTGTGGGGGAGTTGATGTCTTGCATATTTACATGTTTTTAGCATTCATATCTTATGCATTTTGATCATATAATTTAGGGATTAGGCATCATTAGGATTCATTTTGCATTCATTTGTCCTTATCAGGTGTTGGAGCATGCTTTGGTGTGATTTGAGGTGTTTGGGAGTCTTATGGCCCAAAAAGAGGTGAAGAATCAAGTTTGGCCATGAAAAGAGAAGTCAATCCATGATCTGGTCAAGACAAAGATGAGCATGGACGGAGGCCTTAGAGATGTCGTCTGTTGCTAAGATTTTATGGGGACTCAGAAAATTGAGTTAGCTTTCCAATGGAAGTGGTTTCAAGTAATTTGAACTGTATTGGAGGAGTTATGATCAGTTTACTAGAAGCACATCAAGCTGGCCGGGAAGACTGGTCCGGGTACAGCCACCCGGTCGGAAGAGACACTGCTGGACGACCGGGCTGGGGATATTGGACCGAGATGAGCTACCCGGTCGGGAGAAGGTCAAGATGGACAAGGCAGGACCGGGAAGGACGGACCGGTTGCACTCACCCGGTCGGGAAGAAGCCGAGCAGGACGCGTTTGGACGACCGGGTAGGACAGTCCGGGATGCTGAACCCGGTCGGGACGAGGGAGGGCCAGAACAAGGCTGGACCGGGATGGTTGGATCGGGTTGGGTCATTTGCTCAACCCCTGACCGAAAATCAAGCCTTTTTCCCATTGGCTGATGCCTAATTGAGTCCAAGGACTTTTTAGTAATTTTTAATGATGTTCCTAGGTTTTCTAAGCCTATGTATAAATACTTATGTAATCTCCTTGAGGAGAACAACTTCTTTTCTCTAAAGAACACTTTTAGATCTTAAATAAAGTTTAGATCTTGAATCCTTCTTGATCTATATCTTTTGTGTTTACTAGATTATTTCTATCACTTATCATGTTTAACCTTGAATCATCCATGGTTTTAAGGTTTTCCATGTCTATTAGTGAGTAGATCTATCTAGGGTTCATGGGCTTGGGAGACTAAGGGTGATTAGGTGTAGATCTAAGATGTTCTAGGGTAGATCCTTCTTGATCCTTGCTTGTAGAGTATGCTATTTTGGAGTTGGCCTCTTCAAAATAGAGCTATAGGCATTTCATGCCCGAAAGGTGTTCTATGAAATGCCTGAATCAACTCTTCAATGCTTTTAACATTCTTTACCAAAGAGATTTGTTGTTAAAGGTGTTAAGATAGCTAATGGACTAGTTCTTAATGATTGCTTTCATATTATTCAACCTAAGAGATTAGATGCTTGAGATATGTTCGTGAATGAGCATTCATCTAGAGATAGAGCTTGCTTAGGATTGTGTCTAGGCTTAAGGTGTTAGATTGATTGAATGTTTGCCATCTTAGATTAAAGCTTGATCACCCAAAGTCAATTCCCTTGTCCCAAGAATCCCCTTGCCTCTTTGAGAAAGAAAGTTCACTCTTTTATTGCATTTTTAATATTGTCTTAGTTCATAATCATCTTCTTATCATGGTTGCACTTAGATTAAGCATAGGCTTGCATTCTCTTTTCATTGAAATCTCTTAGAATTGGATTGACATCTTATATACTATAACATTTGATAGGACCCTTGAAAAGTCCTATCATCAATCAGCTCAACTCAGCTGGACTGAGTGTTCAAGTCATGGGAAGTTGGGCCGGGTCCGGACAGTGACCGGACCATGTGAACGACCCATGTGTACCGATGGGTTGGTAGGCTCTTGTGGTTGGGCCATGGGTGTGGGAAATCACTTTGGGCTTGTGTGTGACGTGTCTAGGAGCAGTTATGCCTGCCAGGAACGTCTGGTAACTGCCATAGACATAAATGAAAAGGAAAAAAAGCAGAAACTGCCAAGGGCGGTTACTGGGCAGTTACTGGGCGACGGTTATAGGAAAACCATCCCTTCTTCTAGACATACCAGGCAATTCCGTGCCTTGCAGACCGCAGAGAGGCTTTCTATTACATCCTGAAACACAAAGAAAACCATAGAAAAAGAGAGAGATGGTCGGATTGCTCCATCTAAGACTAAGAGTGGTGTGAAGGCAGCAAAGAGGCAGTTTTGTTGGCAATCAAGAGGGGAGTTGAGAACGACCCTTTGATGGCTATTGATCATGGATGATCACGTCCTAGGCTTCCTATATGTCTTGGGATCACACGAAAATAGACAGAAGAGGAGATGGAGGGCCGGAATGCACTTGCAATGGTTGAGACAGCCTTGAAGGCAGATGTGTGTAGAAAGACAGTTTCATGGGCACTGAAGGGGGAAGTGATGCACGACCCTTGGGTGGTGTTTGATCATGGATGAGCACTTTATAGGCTTCCTTTATTTCTTTAGATCACACGAAAATTTCTGGAGAGAAGGGAGAAGGCCGGACTCCACTCGCAAAGGCATTAACAGCCTTGAAGGCGGATGCAGTGCAGAAACTGGTTTCATGGAAGTTCCATGGAAGAGATGATGGGTACGACCAATGATTGGATCTTATCAATACTGGAAGTATGTTATAAGGTCTTGATGGAGGCGTGCTTGGAGGAGCATGGTCGTCCCTGATAAGGTGAGAGGTGTGGCCAAGAACCAGTGGACATAGCCGACGATTGGTCCGTCTATGGTTATGGTTTTGTCTGGTTCGGATGCTTACACCTTACTCTGATCTTATACTTTTTTCTTCATCTATTTCTTGTTGTGGTGTTGAATTTTTATGTTTCAGATAAGGAAGTGTTGATCTTAGGCCTTGACCGGATCAGAGAACAGTCGAAACGCCATGGCTTGGCCGGACTGACCTTGGTCGGATTCTATGGGCTCCAGTTGGAATCATTTAATTCCGACCATGGATTCCTATTAATGGGGATTTATCATGAATTATCATGAATTTTATTAGGTTTTATATAATTGATTTGATGATGGTCAGTTTTGGCCGATTTGACTGATTGTGGCCGAGATCTATAGGATCAAGGCCGGTTCTGTGAAATCTGATTGTGGATTACTCTTAGTTGGGAATTATCATGAATTTTCATGAATTTTAATTAGTTTTTGGAACAGGTTTGCTTGAGGTCGAAATTGCACCTGAGGGTATATTGGGGTCAGATCCTTGTGTTATGTTATCTGATCATATGCTTGTGCGCTGAGATATGTTTGTCACTTATGATATTAATCATAAGGAAGGTTATTGATCAACCTTGGTGTTGGTAAGTTATGTATAAAGAATTGGCTGAGAGCCATGAAGAAGAGTACTGTCATTACTAGGTGGTGTAGACCACTAGTATTGTGCTAGGTGTACTTGTGCAAGGGAGGCCGTGTGTGATCTGATCTTGGGCAAGGCTGGACGACCTGATCCTGGGATGATGGATCAAGGTGTCTGCTCTGATTGATCAAAGGATGCACCGGTTGTAAGAGCAAGACTGATCGGGTCCATTGGGACATTGTTCCTTGGCCGGTCTGATAAGTGTGAAGATTCATCAGTTCTGAGTCATGTGTGGTGGTTGGTTGAATGACTTAGGATCTGATGGGCCTTATTAGTCCTTGTGAGGACTTGATATTATTAGTCCATGAGAGGACTTGGTATTATATCCTACAAAGCGTAAGGATATTGGATGATGCATGGGCTGAGATGAGCCAGATGCATATCAATTACTATTGAAGACTTCCCGAAGGTTACTTGGTCTGTGGGGATGGTTGGTTGAGTGACTAAGTACCCAAGGAAAGAGTTTATGCAGGTATAAGCAAGCTAAGTCAGCTGAGACAAAGAGCTAACAAGCTCTGTGGATGTGGCAAAGGTATGCTCTAGCAATGTTGCTAGATCTAGATAGAATGGTTTAGGGAAATGGAACCTCGGATTTGTATGACTTGGTTTGGGTTCATAACCGACCTTGGAGCTAGCTGGTAGTTGAGTATACTAGCCAGGTGATTCGACCCGACAAGTGTTAGATTGGTTTAAACCAATGGATGATAGTTGTTATTCCGCTGCGTATGTGTTTAATTGATCTAAGCTAGTAAATGACTAAGGTAGTCTTGAGCTAAGATCTGAGTTAGCCTTCGCCTATGGGCGATGTTTTAAATAAAGGGCGAAAAAAATTTAGAGGTTCGGTCAGTGTATGGACCGAGCGACGTGAGGCATCGACCGCGGCCCGAGATGCCGGGATCGGGTCTTACAGAGACCTCTACAAAGAGCTGACTAAATACCAGCGCAAGACGATGGAATACGTGCTATCTCGAGCCTGGGCTCAGGTCCAATGGGAAGAAGACGTCGCTGGCCGCGCCGAGGCATCGCTGAAGCAGGGCCAGAAGGTGACCAGGCAAGATAGGCATGATCGAGACGAGAGACCGACCAAGGATTCCGGGACCAGGAACCGGGGCAAGTTTCAATTCCGCCCAACTGAGAAGGCAGAAGGAGTGGCAGTGTCCACGTGGCCTGATATCTCCCACCTCTCCATATCGAGGCCGAAACTGATCAACGCTCTGAGGCAGATGGGCAACACGTGAAGTGGCCTCAGAAGATGAAGGCGCCCGTTTTCTTCCGGAACCAAGACCTTTGGTGCGACTTACAGTGACCACAGTCACAAGACGGAGGATTATGTCTCGCTGAAGATCGAGGTCAATGAGCTACTCAAGAAGGGACACCTCCGGGAGTTCCTCTTGGACAAGGTCAAGAGCCATTTGATTAAGGAAACCTCTGGGAAGCCCACTGAAGCTGTCCCTGCCTCGTCACCTCATCAGGACCGAACGAGCCAAGTCATATCTGGAGGCTCGGATATAAGCGGCGTAAGCCATGCAGCCGCCAAGAAGAGCAAACGGAACGCCAAGTATGGCCTGGAAACCACAGAACCTAAGCGCCTGCTCCTGGGAACCGATGAGATCAGTTTCACGGCCAAGGAACAGGAGAGGGTCCTGGCCCCGCATCATGATGCCTTAGTCATATCGCTCACTGTAGCGAATTTCTTGGTGAAAAGGATACTGGTTGACAACGGAAGCTCCAGCAACATCATATTCCAGGCCGCCTACCAAGATCTGGGATTGGAGGAAAGCGCCTTGCGCCTTGACGCATAAAGCCACTCCACTCGTGGGGTTCAGCGGAGAAGTCAAACAGACCGCCGGACAAATCACCCTTCCAGAATACGCGGAAGGAATCAATATGTCAACCAAGTTCCTGGTAGTCGACTGCCTGTCCTCCTACAACATGATCCTCGGATGGCCTTGGAACCGCAATATGGGAGCCGTCCCTTCAACGCTCCACCAGATGGTAAAGTTTCCCACCCCGTGACAATAAGATCGATCAGGGGTGAGCAGGAGAACTCCCGATCTTGCTATCAGCCTACTCTGAAAGGAAAGACCAAGGTCTTATAGCAATTACAGAACCAGCCTCCGGCTCAACATACCGAGGAGCCCGAGGTTAAAGAAATGGATAAGGTGCCTTAAGATAGGCTCCAACCTACACGAAGGGATCAGAAGGAGGTTGATAGACTTCCTCAGATCCTATTCCGATTGCTTTACCTGGTCCCACGTTGATATGCCCGGAATCGATCCGGAGATAATCATGCACAAGCTGCAGGTGGACTCCCAATACCAGCCAATCAGGCAGAAGAGAAGGAAATTCTCTCCCGAGAGAGATGCGATCATCAACAAGGAAGTCAAGAATCTCCTCAACGCTGGATTCATCCGCGAGGTGCAGTACCCGGAGTGGCTAGCTAACGTGCTGGTAGTCAAGAAAAAGAACGGCAAATGGAGAGTCTATATAGACTTCATGGACCTCAACAAGGCTTGTCCAAAGGATAGTTTCCCCCTACCTCACATCGACAAACTCGTCGATGCCACAGCCGGGTACTAGCTAATGAGCTTCATGGACGCATTCCCCGGCTACAACCAGATACTCATGCATCCTGACGATCAGGAGAAAACGTCCTTCATGACCTCCCGAGGCATCTATTGCTACAAGGTCATGCCCTCTGGTCTGAAGAACGCGGGATCCACCTACCAAAGGCTGGTGAACATGATGTTCGTGGATAAGATCTGGTAGACCATGGAAGTATATATCGACGATATGCTGGTGAAGTCCCTGGAAGCCAAACACCATATCTCGCATCTGCAGCAAGCCTTCTTCACCCTGCGGTAGTACAGCATGAAGCTCAACCCAGCCAAGTGCATGTTTGGAGTATGCTCCGGAAAGTTCTTGGGGTACATCGTGACCCACAGGGGCATCGAAGCCGATCTCTAGCAGATACGCGCTATCCAATCCATTCCTTCCCCGAGGAACATCAAAGAGGTCCAGAGGCTAACAGGAAGGATGACAGCTCTGAGCAGATTCATCTCCTGGCTATCCGACAAATCCCACGTCTTCTTCAAAACGCTGAAGAACCAGAAAGATTTTCAATGGACAGAGAAATGCGAGTCCGCCTTACGCAAGATCAAGGTATACCTCACCACTCCTCCTCTCCTTTCGAAGCCCTTGGCTGGAGAAGTATTACTACTATACCTCGCGGTCTCAGAACACGCTGTGAGCGTCGTCCTGGTGCGCGAGGAGGGAAACAGACAACTCCCGATCTACTACGTGAGTAAAGCCCTCTTGGACGCAGAGACTCGATACAGCCTGTTAGGGGATTTTGTGTAGGTTCTTTGTGAGCACCACGAAATGGTAGATAAGCTAGAGAATGATAGAGTTCGAGGGTTAGTTCAAGAGATTTGTTTGAGGGTAGTAAGTTGTTTGAGATATTCAAAGGGATATAGACTTGAAGAGATGTTTTATTAGAGAATTGGGCAGGAACTACAACAGATTGAGTAAGAACCCTAGTTTAGGATTTAAGGAGATTCAACAATATCAAGATAAATGTGAATGTTTACATTTATCTTGAAGTTTTCCTTTTTACTCGGAGGCAAGAGGAATTATCTGACCCGGAATCCAGGAGCAAGTGCAGGGACCTGGAGCAGGGGCAGGAACCTGGAGCAGGGGTAGGAACCTGGAGCAGGGGCAGGAACCTGGAACAGGGGCCAGAACCTGGAAGCTGGGAGCTGGGGAAATCTCCTCATTAATTATTTTTCCCCAACAGTTTGCCCCTTATTTTCTGGCTTCATGTTTGAAGGCAGGAAATAATATAACTTTCTTCATAGGAATACACGAGTTGCACCACAGTACAAAGTTCCTTGATGAATTTGGGATACGACGCCAGCTCGTCTACTAAAGAAGATGCCAAATCCTGAGCCACCAAACTGTCTTGTCGGTAGTGCTTAGATGTACTTGCGCATGATCGGAAAGGTTTCATAGCCTGACTGGAGATGTATGATCTGGAGAATGGACGGTAATCCTTGGCCCAATACAATTACGTGGTCTGGAACAAGTAGTATATTCGTCGGTACACTCTATAGGCATGATGTCGTGGCTTGGACCAATGTAGACAGACTTTCAGATATGCTTCAATGGGTGTGTGCTTGGTCTGAGTGATGAAGACAAGGCGGGTCTGGTTGTACTCTCGATTCTGATGACCTGCATAAGGAGTCCTGGTCTTGGAGTAGGAGAGAAATTTTCCTAGCAGTTGAGATACACGTTCCAAAGGCTCGTGGTGCCTTCTTTCATGATTAGGATGGCTCGTCCGTAGGCGGATCAACTGTCTTCGGACATTGAGGGAGTACCCAAGATGCTTGTGCTGCTCCTGGAACTTAACTCGGCCTTGGTTCAAGTAGGACTTCAGTTTGCATTTCTTGAGGACTTTCTGGTTCCATGAATCGTGTGGAGGAATATATGGGTCGGGATCCATGATTTCTGAGAAGGAGAGTCTTGGCAAGAATGGGAGAACGAAGACGTTGAATATGACCCTGAGGCCAGAGCTGAGGATCCTCATTGTTGATTCTTTTGGCCTTGCTTGCATCTTTTTGACATTGACCTTCAGCAGGGGGACATTCAGCATGTCTGTCTTGGTACCTGAAGATAACCTAGTTGATTCTTGGTATCGGAGTAGATATCTTGGACATGTTGTTGGCGGTGAGCAGTAGTATCCATGTTGAATGAAGGTGGAAACATTAGTTGAACTCTGCCATTGATTTTTGGCCACTCTCAGCTACGTAATATTGCAACCTGCTCCCGGAGGTAGGCCACAATCAATGTTGGGATGACCTTGCGTCATGCTTTTCCTGGAGGATGCTGGGCATGTCTTTGAAGACGTGATTTTTTGTAATCTGGAGTTTGTATGAAGTCTCATACGGGAATCTGGAAGCTGAATGGATTTTTTGTGCAGGGACCTGGAGGTTGGATGAACTTTCGTCCAGGGACCCGAAGGCTGGATGGACCTTTCGTTCAGGAACCCGAAGGCTGGATGGACTTTCGTCCAAGGACCCGAAGGCTGGATGGACCTTTCGTCCAGGAACCCGAAGGCTGTAGGGTGAATTCCTTCTTTAAACCGGGAGGGTTTAGTTCGATAACCTAGAGGATATCTTAGGACCTTGGGATCTTGTAACCCGGAGGTTCCTTAGGACCCGGAGGTCTTATAACCCGGAGGTCTTATAACCCAGAGGTTCTTTAGGACCCGGAGGTTATTTAGGACCAGAGGTCTTATAACCCGGAGGTTCTTTAAGACCAGGAGGTCTTATAACCCGGAGGTCTTATAACCCTAAGGTTACTCGGAGGCCGTTTCGAACCCGGAGGTTGCATGTAGACCCGGAGGTCATTTTGAACCCGGAGGTTACTCTAGGCCCAGAGGAAATTTTGAATCCGGAGGTTGCATTTAGACCCGGAGGTCGTTTTGAACCCAGAGGTTACTCTAGGCCCGGAGGCTGTTTTGAACCCGGAGGTCGTTTTGAACACGGAGGTTACTCTAGGCCCGGAGGCTGTTTTGAACCCGGAGGTTGCATTTAGACCCGGAGGTCATTTTGAACCCGGAGGTCATTTTGAACCCGGAGGTTCTTATTAAACCCGGAGGTTGTTTTCATCGAGATCGTGTTCCGCCTCCCGTGGGTAGGCCACTACCGATCTCGGATTAAGGATTTGCACTCTGCCATCCGGAGGTTTTGGCCACTCTCGAGATCCTGTGATGCTGCACTCTGCTTTCCTGCAGAAAAGCCACTCTCAGACTTATATGGTGCTGGCGTGGGTCCACTTTTCAAAGGGACCCAGGCGCCAGACGCGCTACTTTCCACGTCTGGATAAGCATATATTATGAAGTGCTCCCGGGGTTTTTTTGCACCGTTTGCTCCCTGCACCAGCCGTCAGCGTCTTGTTACAGTACAATGCAATTATACGTCATGCTCCCCTGCATTAGACCCACTCGGGGCTTTTCTATAAAACAGGGCCTGTCGCACTAGTACATGTGGTCCCGACGTAAGTTTCTGGCTTTAAGCCCTTACGCAGGGACTGAGGTATTTTTGACAGCGTAATAGGGTTGATCAGACCCGTTCCGGTATGTCATACACCCGATGTCGTTTCAGTGGAGATATAGGGTTGGCCAGGATTGGAGGTCCCTTGGGGACTGATCCAGCTAGTGTTCCCCTTGCAATGTACTCATGGATGTCCCACTTATATGCAACTGCATAGGTTCGCTCCCTGTACAAACTCTGAGTTTGGATATAGTACTATGCGATTGTACTTATGCCTCATGCGTTGTTGCAGGGATTGACATGTGTCGTACGAAGGTGTCCAGCATATGTTTCGGCACGTGGCCTTTATGCAGGACACATGACACAGGACATAGTTTTTTCATTTCATGTTACTTGGTGTTAGGGATGGAAGCAGGGGCCGGAGCCGGAGCTTCGGAGTTGGAGCTTCGTCATGCGGGAATTTGAATACTGGGGTCCTGCTCGGATGAATCTGAAGACCTGGGTCTTGCTTGGAAGTAGGAGTAATATTTTCCCAAATTATTTACTCCAAATTGTTTGCCCCTAATCTTTCTATTTCGCGGGTGAAGTCGGGAGATAACCTGTGCAATTTGGTCAACCAGAGTCGCTCTATCTCATGAGGCTTGTCGTGAGCAGGATGTCGCTTCTCTAAAGCCCCTTTTCCAGTGTTCTTCTTAGGCATGGGCAACCTGGGAGAGAGTCGTCTTCCCTGAAGCAGACCAGGATCTATAGTAGGTATCCGTAGGTGATGGACCTGTCTGGAGATGATATTGCAGGGTTCTGGACCCTGATCTTTTATCTCGGTGGACAACAAGATTTTCTTTCAGGTCTCATGTAGACCTCTCCCAGTGATGTAGGGTTTGATGGAGATGGACTTCCTGTCGCTTCAGTGAGCGTTGACATTCGTCTGCTGGAGGCAGGGTCCTTAATCCTGTAGCAGGATGATGAAAGGACTTTTCAAGGGTCCTATCAAATGATGTAGTATAAAAGATTGTCGAACCAATCCTAAGTGATTCTAATGCAAAGGGAATGCAAATCAATACTTAATCTAAGTGCCACCATTGAGTGAATATGACAATGAACTAAGACAATATTAAAAATGCAATAAAAGAGTGAACTTTCTTCTCAATATTAGGTAAGGGGGTTCTTGGGACAAGGGAATTGGCTTTGGGTGATCAAGCTTCAATCTAAGATGGCAAAATTTCAATCAATCTAACACCTTAAGCCTAGACACAATCCTAAGCAAGCTCTATCCTTAGATGAATGCTCATTCACTAACATATCTCAAGCATCTAATCCCTTAGATTGAATAATATGAAAGCAATCATTAAGAACAAGTCTACTAGCTATCCTAACACCTTTATCAACTAATCCCTTAGGTAAAGGATGTTAAAAGCATTAAAGAGTTGGTTCAGGCATTTCATAGAACACCTTCCGGGCATGAAATGCCTATAGCTCTATTTTGAAGAGGCCAACTCCAAAATAGCAAGAAGAACACTCTACAAGCAAGGATCAAGAAGGATCTACCCAAGAACATCTTAGATCTACACCAAATCACCCTTAGTCTCCCAAGCCCATGAACCTTAGATAGATCTACTCACTAATAGCCATGGAAAACCTCAAAAACCAATGATGATTCAGGGCTAAACATTGTTGGGGTCGAAAACGGTTATCTCGAAATCAACGGCTAAAGATCTTTCCAAACTCAAAGATTTCCCGCACGAACGGTCAACGGAGGAAGGATCGGGCGACGGAGAACCCACGGGCGGCAGAGAATCCCTGGCGCCGGCAGCAGGCGAGACGGAGCAGGCCTGGCGCCGACGGCAAGCCCCCTGGTGCCGGCGGCAGACGCGACGCAGCCGGCCTGGCGCCGGCGGCAGGTCCCTTGGCGCCGGTCGACGGTCCTCGTCCTGGTCTCGGTCCCATCGTGCTCGGTCTGATCCCGTCTTGGCTTGTGTTGGGGTCGAAAACGGTTATCTCGAAATCAACGGCTAAAGATCTTTCCAAACTCAAAGATTTCCCGCACCGAATGGTCAACGGAGGAAAGATCAGGCGACGGTGAACCCACGGGCGGCAGAGAATCCTTGGCACCGGCGGCAAGCGAGACAGAACCGGCCTGGGGCCGGCGGCAAGCCCCCTGGCACCGGCGGCAGACGCGACGCAGCCGGCCTGGCGCCGGCGGCAAGCCCCCTGGCGCCGGTAGCAAGCCACGCAGCGCCTCCATACGGCGCAGGTCCTTTGGCGCCGGTCGACGGTCCTCGTCCTGGTCTCGGTCCCATCGTGCTCGGTCTGATCCCGTCTTGGCTTGCTTGGATCAATCCTCGTGGGTTTGATACGGTCACGGCTACGGAATTAACATCTCTCGATTCGACTCGATTGGAATCATTCTCGATGTTTTACGACAAAATTAGAAATGTTGGATTTCGTAGAGGATATCGTAAAACAAGATCGATTAACTCAACATCGATCCTTTAGGCTATACGGTTTATTTTACGAGAAAGATAGTCTTTCCGAGGAATCATATAAAACGTTCAACGACTTAAGACAAGTCCACGGACTTACTTACGATTTTAAGAATTCAGGCCCAATCGGACTATGACGGTTTATCCACTTCCCAAATATCGGGTAAACATCAAGTCACCAAAAATAGGGAAAACTCGAGGATAATTACTAAGATCGACGAAAATGGAATATTTCCAAGAGATAAACTTGGGCCCAAAGGCTAAGTCCATCATCCTAAGGCAAACCGACCTAGAAGTGAGTATATAAGGAGAGCAAGAGCAGAGAAGGGGATCCGAAAATCCTAGAGTCTAGACTTAGAGAACTCCTGCTAGCTTAGAGAACTTAGAACTTAGGTGGTTAGGCCAGCAGGCAGGACTTAGAACGCCGCCTCTTGTTCTAGTTTTATCTTCTCCGAGACCTGCTCCTCTCGAAGGATCTAACAATTCTTTTACTCAGAGCTCCGCACATAGAAACCCTAGGCATTATCTTCGACATGCCCGCTTCTATGACTTACGCCATACTAGACCTAACAAGGCATATACTGTTCGATCTCTTGTTCAAACTGAACTACGTCCGACTTGATCCTCGGGGGTACGTAGGCAGCCTTTCTTAAGGTCCAGTCGCAAATCTTAACAAAACCTTTTCCGCATTTATTCGTCACTTGTCGCTGGCTCTCGCAGAGAATCCGGACCTTCAGGGAAAGTCGGGTTAACTTGGCTTTTCTCCGCTTTTATTCATTAAAATCGACGGTGTGAATTTCGTTCCTACAGTTTGGCAAGGGGGGGGACAGATTACTCTTACTCATACGCCGCAAAGCGCTTGATCGAACCGATGTCCGAAAATATGAAAGAAAAACTTGCAATTTGCGTCAACGATGGTAAAACAACTCCAGCAGCGACTGTTCCTATGGCCAACGCTTACGCAAACGCCACGGTGCTCGAGCAAATCAAAATCTAGCCGCGCTTTCCGCCACAGAAAGAGCACGAAAACGAAGCTCAATTTCTATCTAAACAGAAAGGGCAACGATAAAATCTATCAAACCCCAAAATAAAACTTATTCTCCTCGAAACCTTGGGGAAACCCTAGATTACTCGCGGAATAGAAGCACGGCAAATCGGGTCACCAATTCCCACTGCTGTATTTCTTCCAAACAACTCTCGGGAAGCAAACGACGAAACGGGAAAAGAGCTTACCAATGCTTCCCAACCGTCCGAACCACCCAAGGGAGGCCAAAACTCCGACTGTCCCGACCAGTTAGCCATACGACAAGTTCGGTCTGTCTCGACCAGCTCGCTGTACGACAAGCTCGGTCTCTCTCGACCAATTTGCAATATGGCCAGCTTGGTCCTTCTTGACCAGTTTGAGAAGAACAGAGTTGATTTCTATAAACCTACTCAAAACCTAAACCGGTTAACTAAGACGTTTTCTGAAATCTAAAAATTTTCGCGCCATTGCGAACTCTCGACTTTTATCCGCTAAGTTTACTTTCGGAAAACTACTCAAAACTCCTTAGGATCAATCCTACGGAAACGAGAGAATTTCTGATTAAGTTTAAGAACAAAATTACAGCTCTCCGCAGCGAGAGTTTCGGATATTAAAATTCGGTAACATCTTACGGAAACAACTTCCGAAGATCAAACTCGCAATATTTTACTAAACATCATTCAGAAAGTCAAACAAATTCATATCAAACAACAAGGTCTGAGACTTGACCAGTTCACTCATGGCTTGACGAACTAAGAACCTCACCCGAATGACATCCTGTCCATTCCTCCCTCTTAGCCTGCTTCTCCTTCTTTTATTTCAACGATTTCGTAAAATCCCTTTGGTACATAAAACGCAATCTGATTCTGCCACGTTGAGTCGGAAACATCTATTCATAACGCTTGATAGACTTTTCAACAATATACAAAGCGCACCTGTCAATTTAGGGAAGTACGAAGAAACGGAGACATGAGCTTAGACGTTGATATCTCTCATTCGCTCCGATATTCTCATCAGGATTTCATCGAAAATCAGTCCATACGAAATTCAGTATCAGACTTTTCGAAGTCCTTTGACGTAAAATCGAAAATGGCCATTCCGAAACGCCTAAGAAAACCTTTGATGGAATACACATTCCTTCTCGTAAAAACTATCACTACGGAAGGTGAAACACAGTTCAGAAGACAAAAGAAGAAGAAGGAGGAAGAAGGGGCAATCTCGAATCATCGATGAGACTAAGGTATGTCCGACTTATAAAATTTTGTAAAGGTTTTAATTCTTCGTACGACAGGAACAAAAACGTCTTGAAAACTGCCATAGAATTTAGGGAACTTAGGACCTAGGTGGATAGTCGAGCAAGCTATGCCCTAGGCAAAATTTCCAGTCTTGTTCCATTGTTCCTTGATTGTCCAGGCAGAACATGCACCGATCTAGTCTCTCAAAACCGAAACGATCGCCACGCCGCTCTAAAGCATACTCATCCCGCTTCCTAAAAGAAAGAAAATCCGCAAGCCTTCGAAGAACGGCTAACCCGTTTTCTTTCAAAAAGAAAACGGAAGTAGGTACGATACTATACCCAGATAATCCCATCTTCAAAACTTTTGCTTCAGCATCAAGACAACGCTTTGACAAAGCAGACTCTCGCAGCAATAAGATTCGCCTAAAACGCTAGCCGCATAGCCCAACCGCTACAAACATATTCCTGAAAACTCTACGCCACCTCTCGCCGCAAACTCGCGACTAGAAACGGTACCAACATCAGACTAATAGCACGACGGTGAACTACAAAATAACGAAATAACCTTCGTAAACTCCATGAGTAGTTCAAAGCAGCTTTCGCCCAAAGGTCGAAATCATAGCGAAACATCTCCCGTAATCCAAGGAAACATCGCTACTTTAACAATCTGCATTTTCTATCTCCATGAAACCGTCATCCATTACTCGTGATAACAAGAACATTTTAAAACAAAACAGCCTATGGAAAAACATGATCGGTCTCATGCAAAACGATTTCGCAGTACGCAAAAGTGAATGAGGAAAACATAATCCGTGGTCGCAATATCGCAAGTAATTTGTGAGAAACGCCCGTTACTTTGCGAAAACCCTCTTACATGACTTTTACGAAAAATCCTCTCAGATGGTCGAAGTCAATTCATACAAAGAAACTTTCGTAAAATAAACATAATGGATCCAACGGGTAACTGTCATAAATAGTTTTGCTCCACAAGGTTTCTGGCTCGCCACTCCTCGCGTTACGCCCGAGCAGGAAATAATCACGCAGGCGAACCCGCGACGGTCCCGCCGATCCCTTAAACTTTGTCCCCTGATAAAATGAAACGATTTTCATGCAACAAAAATTTTATACTGAACCATTCATCGATAACTGAGACCTAAAGTGGAAGATCGCTTCTAAAAGCCATCAGCCATAACTCAGAAAACTCCGCTATGCTTGGCATGTCTATCTCGCAACGCTATTTGGCCTCGCCAACTACGATTTAAAGCCCGGACCTGAATTCGCATCCCCATTAAGGACAATCATAAACTAACATGACCTTAATAAGGGTCATGGTCTGATCGCTTACCAACAACTTCCTTGGCGATACGGCTGAATCTAGCCTCCATGCCAATCCAAAGTTACTGAGCACCACCGCTCCAATCACTTAACGGCTAAAACAACAATCCACGATTTGTTCATAGAACGCCAAGTGACTATTAGCAAGCAATTTGTCGATAACCCAAAATCGAAATCATACGATAAACTCTTCATACCAAAACTCAGTCCTAACAACCATATGGTTAACGGAAGATTAAAACTTATCTTCAATCGACAGTTCTATACCGTAAACAAGGCATGAAAAGAAACACTCGTGACAAGGCTCCAAGAGTTATATGAGTCATCCTTAATATATACAATCAAATTCGAAGGCCAACACTTCACGGCACTGTGAATGTAGACGCCCTGGTCAAACTTACGCCACCCCTTGGTCCTCGGCCCAAACCAAACAACAGTTTCTGGCTGCTAACATTCGCGAAACATCTCCAAGCCCGCAACATTTCAACCAAGAAATGCGCACAAGGAAAACTCGACCTTTGGCATCGAGACGCCGCTAACCGAAGGACATTCTTTTCTCAAAACGCTCAGCATCGAAATCCTCGCCTCTAGAACTCAAAACATACAAACACACCTCTAAACGGTAACATGCCTCTAAACTGGTATCATTTCTTTGTTGCTGATCACAACAAACGAACTCTAACGTCCTAAACTGACAATAGCCGCCTTTAAAAGGGTAGGCTCTCTTACATCCGACAAGGATAAACATAGCGCGCTATACAAGAAATCCAAATTTTGGTTTAGCTCTTCGTAAAGGAAGTAGCTCGACTCATGCCCAGACAAATCATATAAGCCGACAACAATTCGCGGATTTTAAACGGTACGAGTCAGGTTAAATCGCAAACAGGCAAAACGAAAGCCGATTTGTCATCGCAAAGCCTCAGTCCGAGAGTAAAACTAGGTCTTGCCCTAAACCCAGCAACGCTGGATCTTGACATCTCACCGGGCGAGTACAACCTCGTCATGGGTCAGCTCGCCAGGTGAGCTCGGCCAAGGCACGGGAGAACTCGCCCAGCGAGCATGGGCAACCTATCAGCGATTGTTCCTGAACCCAATCTTGTCCCGTGACTATGTGTCCTCGTCCAAAGCTTCCGTAACGTGATCCTCAGGTCCACGGGTATAACACCAACTTTCCGTCCAGAAGTATTTTCTAAAGCTTACGGGAAATTGGATAGGTTGGGTCTCTCAAACGATTTCCCACTCTTTGTGACAGGACGGGTTACGATTAATTCAACATCAACCACCTCGGCTGAACGAAGAGACGGGTTCCGTTAGAAGGATCGCATCACGCCAACGACACTTCGCAAGTAAAAAACGCTTAAGTCTCAATACGCCCAAAGGGGTCCATCATGACGACGCCCACTTATGATCCTAAGGAACTTGAGCCCAAAGATAAGGATAACAGTTTATTCGCGGAAAGAGATAAATGTCAAGTTTCCGGGAAGATAAAAGTCAAGTTTCCGCGAAGATAAATGTCAAGTTTCCGCGAAGATAAATGTCAAGTTTCTGCGAAGATAAATGTCAAGTTTCCGCGAAGATAAATGTCAAGTTTGTGAAGATAATCATAAAGGAAATATGGAAAAGCCCGCAACAAATCCGGCCCGAGAGGAGGTAGACCGACCTAAAAGGAGGAGTATATAAAGAGGACTTGGGCGAAGAGAAAAGAGAGAGCTTTCTCAGAGCAAACTTAGCACTTAGAGAAAATTAGGCATTTTTCCGTTTTCACTATCGAGCTGCGACTCAACTAGGTTAGAACTTAGGTTGCTAGACTAGCGAACTTGCCGACAGCTCTCGTAGCCAAGGCTCTTACCTGTTGTTCAAGCTCAAACGCGAGTTCGGAAATAAGATCCCCTTTTGTTCTCCCTTCTTTTTATCTTACGATTTTACATCTTAATAATTTTGTCGTACTGATTGTGTTGTGTGTGGCCCAGGAGATAGCCGTGACCTTTAGGGGAGACTAGGTTCACTTGGTTTCCCTCAGATTGACTGAAACTCAACGGTGTGAATTTTGGTTCCCACAGTGACGGTGAGGACCTGAGAGAGAAGCTTTTGAAGCTTGATTGGGTCATCTTGGAGCTGAGGAGTGATGATGGATCTTGCACTTGAGAATGGTGTGGACCTCCCCTTATGCTTGATCTTGTACTTAAGGACACCATCTTTGAGCTACTTTGGATGGAGAGTGAGGCTGCGTGGGAGCAAATCAAGAGGTGGAGGATGAGGCTCTTTCACCATCTTCTTCTTGCCATGAGTGGCCTTTGAGGCTCCACTCATCCCCTCTTTTTTAGCACTTTCCAAGTGCTCACCACACTTCTCCTTAGAAGACTCTCCATCAAGACCTTCTTTCTTACAAAAAACCACTTCATCTTGGGGCTTCTCAGCAGCTAGTGCATCACAAGTGATTGTCCCACAATAGCATGCTTCCATTCGAGGTTGGAGAGGATAGGAGACAGCTTTGTTGACATGCATGAGGGTGACCTTCTTGTTGGGAAAGTCAATCCAAGCTCCAACTGTTGTGAGGAAAGGAGTGCCAAGGATCAAAGGGACTCTCTCTTCAGATGCCATCTTCGAAACAGTGAGGTCAATGGGTATGGTGCAGGATCCAATCTTTAAGGGGAAGTCCTTGATTATGCCAAGTGGGGTTGTAGAAGAAGAATCCCCAAAGGTGAGAGAAGGAGTATCTGGTTCCATGCTTTTAATCCCAAGGCTCTTCACCATATCCAAGGAAATGACATTTGATGAAAGGACTTTTCTAGGGTCCTAATCAAATGTTGTAGAATACAAGATGTCAATCCAATTCTAAGAGATTATAATGCAAAGGGAATGCAAGTTCATGCTTAATCTAAATGCAATCAAGATGAGAGAATGATCATGAAATTAAGACAATATTAAAAATGCAATAAAAGATTGAACTTTCTTTCTCAATGAGGCAAGGAGGTTCTTGGGACAAGGGAATTGACTTTGGGTGATCAAGGTTCAATCCAAGATGCCAACTTTTCAATCAATCTAATACCTTATGCCTAGACAACAAAACTAAGCAAGCTCTATCCCTAGATGAATGCTCTTTTGCAATGATCACCCAAGTACACCAAATCCCTTTGGCTGTAATGATCAAAGCAAACATGGAGAATGAGTCTAATAACAATCCTAGCTTCTTTGACAACTAATCCCTTAGGCAAAGCAAGCTAAAAGCATAGATGAGTTGGTTCAGGCATTTCATAGAACACCTTGGGCATGAAATGCCTATGGCTCTATGTTTGAGAGGCCAACCCAAATATAGCATGAAGAACACCAAATCAATGCAAGGAAATGATAGATCTAACACTAAGCACCTTGATCTACACTTAATCAACCTTAGTCTCCCAAGCCCATGAACCCTAGATAGATCTACTCACTAATAGCCATGGAAAACCTCAAAATCAATGATGATTCAAGGCTAAACATGATTAGAGAAGAAGATAATCTATTAAACACAAAAGAAATGAGATAAAAGGATCAAAGATCCAAACTTTCTTCAAGATCTTATTATGTTTTGAGAGAAAAGTTAGATCTCTTAATGAGATTACAAGAGTATATATAAGAGGCTTGAAAGCCCTTAAAACAAAAGAGAAAATTACTAAAATGTCCTTGGCCAAGGATTTTCACCAATCAAAATCAAGAGGAAGGGAAGAAGCCGAGCCACCCGGTCAGGCAGTGTGGTCCTTGGCCGGTGTGTGCTGGCCGTGTGTTCCAGCGCCCTGAGCTTGCGGCCTTGCGGGTAGAAGCAGTCGGGTAGGTGCTGTCCGGTGTCTCCATGCTGGTATGTGTGGCCGGGTGGAACGCCCGGTCGCCCTCATACGCGCTTCATCGTCCGGGTGGTATTGGCCGCTGCATTTTGGCGCCAGCAGCATCAGGACATGCGGGTCCTTGTCCTCGGTGGTACTGGCTGCGTCCGAGCTCATCCAGCATCAGGACGGCGGGTGGAAGCAGCCGGGTGAGGGAGGTCGGTATCTGCTGGTATGCGGTAGGTACGGACGTGTGCAAGGTCGTCCCATCGATCCGTGCGGGTGCCTCTGCCCGGGTGCTTCCAGTCCGCGTGCATTCTAGGCTTCCAGCACAACCAGGACGTGCGGGTGCTTGTCCCCGGGTCGTCCTGGCCGCGTCCTGAGCTCGTCCAGGCTTGGTTTGATGGTCGGCCTCGGGTATGCTCACCCGGGTGGAATTGATATGCCCTCAGTGTTTTGATCATAACTGCTCCAATATGGCTCCAAATGACTTGAAAATACTTCCATTGGAAAGCTAACTCAAAATGACATGTCTCCACCAAATATTAGCATCAGAAGATATATCTAAGGTCTCCGTCCATGTTCATCTTTAAACCCTTCGTTTTCATCGCAAAACTCCCAAACATCTTCAATATCTCCAAAGTGTGCTTCAACACCTAATAGGGACTTATGAATGCAAAATGAACCTAAATATGCCTAATGCCTAAGCTAAATGAGCAAAAATGCACAAGATATGATAGCTAAAAACATGTAAATATGCAAGACATCAACTCCCCCACACTAGACCTTTGCTTGTCCTCAAGTAAACTTTTCAAACACAAGGGGGATGGATGCAAGGATGGGAACAAAGCCAAAGGAAACACTCATAGCACTCAACCTGACATCCTAAAGAAACATAGCAAATAGCACGAGCAAACTCTCTTATTATGCTCTAGCTTCACAAGGCCTATCAATTACTCTTATGTCTCTACACAAGATGCAATGCCTATCAACCAACATGTTCTCTTAACCAGCCTCACATTGATTCACACACACACACACAAGGTGAAGTCTCACAAATGGGCACATGATCTCAATCATTTGGCTAGGTGATCAAATGGTCTAATAAGGATGAAAAGGAGGGTTCAATGCATCATTTCAAGGTGGCAATCACTCAAAAATCAAGGAGCTTGATCATTATGCAAAATTTATCTAAGACTAGGAGCAATTCATGCATACATGGATCCATCCTCATCATTCTACCCAATTCCTAAGTGGTTACAAGATCTACACCCTTTTTATTCATCCCATAACCCAAAATGAAAACATACTCACATCACTCACCCAATGAACATTTTCTTTCTCATGAATCAACCTCTAAGGACCTCTATTCACATTCTAAGCTCTAACTCTTAAGTTTTTCCTTCCCACTATCTTATTGAATCTTTCTTTTTTTCTTTCCTTTATTTTTATTTTTATTTATTTTATATATACACATGAGGGGAAGGTCAAAACATCAATCAAGAGCTTTTCATTTTTCATTTCTAGGTCCCTAGGGTTTTCTTTCTCAAACTCTCTTTGTTCATCAATCTCAACATTGCCATATCCCCAAGCCCAAAATGTAAACCATTAGGTAACAAAACTTCACTCACCATCCTAGCTAGCTCAAATGATGACCCTATGCTAGCAAGAGATGAGAACAAATCCATGTCGCCCCAATACTCTCAAAATTTTGCACATGACAAGCTATCAAAAGAGGCCTCACTCAAGCAAATCAATGTAGGCTTCAAAGAATGGATAGGGTTCAGGAGTGCCATTTAAGTTAACAAAGGGTGGTACAATGGAAAAGATAACCCAAATGTGTATGAGATCCATGATCAAGTATGCAAATGCCCATATGCAAGAGAGTTTAAGTTCATTCAAGTCTAAGTTCAGGATGGAGCTGGTCTTAAGAACAATGCCAATATCAAGCAAGCAAGCAAGTTTCAAGAAGAGTTTTCAAGACTCAAAGCATGCAAGCTTTTTCAAAAGGTGCTCAAGCTGCCTGATATGTTTAACTAGGGTGCCAAATTTAGTGCAAACAAGTGTTCTTTACAAGGCAATGCTCCATGTGCAAGTGAATGCGACCTATATGCTCTAGACTCAATCTTAAGGATGCAAGTGATGCAATCTACATGGTTCAAAAATTTTAAATTTTTTTTTGAATTTTCTATGCACTTATGAATGTACAATGCAATGCATGAGACTCAAAATCACAAAGCAAACATGATCAAATATCCGGTACCTCCCCCACACTTAAATCACACAGTCTCCTGTGTGAGTAAGAGAGTAAGAGATACCTCAACAAGGCAAAAGCAAATGTATACAAGAAGGGTTGGAGTGATACCACATAAGGAGATTTGGGCGTGGTGTTTGGTGTCGGGGCTAGGAGCTGGCTTGGTTCATAGTAACTAGAGGAGGCTGCTACATGGCAATCATGGGGCTCAAGTAGTTCACCACCATTCTTCTCTCCTCTAGTGCTTGGCTCAACCTGAAAACCTTGACCACTTTTATTAGAAAACTTAAAGGAAAATTGAAATTTCAAAGCTATGTACAAGGATAACCATGAGACTTCCTCCCAAGTGAGCTTGTTTTGAGTCACTTAGCTTGACTACCTTGTCTCTTGAACTAGTGAGAAGGAGGATCCCTCCCGCCTTCAAGTGTGATGGTGAGGACCTGAGAGAGAAGCTCTTGAAGCTTGATTGGGTCATCTTGGATCTGAGGAGTGATGATGGCTCTAGCACTTGAGAATGGTGTGGACCTGCCCTTGTGCTTGATCTTGTACTCAATGACTCCATCCTTGAGCTTCTTTGGATGGAGAGTGAGAGTTTGTGAGAGCAAATCAAGAGGTGGAGGATGACTCCACCAATCCCCTCTCTTGTAGCACTTTCCAAGTGCTCAACACACAACTCCTTAGAACACTCTCCATCAAGACCTTCTTTCTTACCAACAACCTCTTCATCTTGGGGCTTCTCAACAGCTTATGCATCACAAGTGATTGTCCCACAATAGTCTGATTCCATTGGAGGTTGGAGAGGGTAGGAGACCGCCTTGTTGACATGCATGAGGGTGACCTTCTTGTTGGGAAAGTCAATGCAAGCTCCAACTGTTGTGAGGAAAGGAGTGCCAAGGATCAAAGGGACTCTTTCTTCAGATGCCATCTTCAAAACAGTGAGGTAAATAGTATGGTGCAGGATCCAATCTTCAAGGGAAAGTCCTTGATTATGCCAAGTGGGTTGTAGAAGAGGAATCCCCAAAGTTGAGAGGAGGAGTATCTGTTTCCATGCTTTCAATCCCAATACTCTGCACCATATCCAAGGAGATGACATTCACACTAGCTCCACTATCAACAAGAGCATCATCCATAGTTAGTTTACCAAGAGAGCAAGACAAGTTGAACTTCCCTTGAGACTCAAGCTAGGAGAGACTTTGGAGGGATTGGTGGATCAATCTTCAGAAGTGAGATGTCCAAAAGTTCAGCCACTTCAGCTTGGTGGGTGAGAATGTCCTTTATGAGCATCATTTGGACACGAGCAGCCTGCATATTGGTGATCTCTGGAAGCTTGACTCCAATATTACTGAGGTCTTTTCTGAATTTGGAGACCACTTTTTCTGAGCTTTGGTGAGGAACCTTGAGGAAAGGGAGCTTATCATAGGTGATAGCTCAATCTCATTGTCCTCTTCCTTCACTTCTTTCAGCTTGAGGTAGCACTCTTCTCCACTTGTGTCTCAACCTTAGGCTCATCAATCTTCAGAATCTTTCCTTGTACCTTCGTATCAGCTCTCTTCACAACTCTAGCTTCAGCTGTGGCCACAACCAGTCTCTTATCATTTTCAATCTGATGTCCACGCACTAGCCTCTCAATCTCATCAACATCATTCTTATGATCACTCAACGCAATCCTTGAAGAAGTGGAGAGGATAACATTGCAAGTCTCCTTAGGGTTCTGTGGGAACCAAATTCGCGACCACAATTTCCGATAAAGATTTGTGGAGGAAAACCGAAGTTAACCCGATCTTCCTTGAAGGTCCCGGATATCTGCTGGCCGCACACTAAACAATCAGTTTTAAGTCGAAATAAAACGTAAAATAGAGCGGAAAAGATCTTATTTCTGAATTCGCTTTGAGCGTGAACAACAGGTAAGAAGTAAGCTACAAGAGCTGTCGAAGGTCCGCTAGTCCGCCTAGATCTAACCTAGTTGAGTCGCAGCTCGCTAATGAAAACAGAAAACAAAGCTAAAACGCCTAAGTGCTAAGTGCTCTGGAAGTTTTGTAATCTGGTTTGCTTCTTGATCAAAGCTCCTTATATACTCCTCTTAAGACGGTCTATCTTCTCGGGCTGAATCGGCTTTTTCCATTTTCGCCCATCTTCGTTTATCGGAAACTTGACATTTATCTTCGAAAACTTGACATTTATCTTCTGAAACTTGACATTTATCTTCTGGAAACTTGACATTTATCTCTTATGTGAGGATAAAGATAAACCGTCATAGTTATCCTTCTTTTCGAAAATCGTAGTCGCTTTGGCCACGCTGGGCGCTAGGCGCTTTTACGGTTTTCAAAGAACGGTTTATGAAGGTTTCAGTGTTTCAAGGAACCCCAATTCCTTGTATAGTCGAGATATTGGTGTTCCGAATAACCGTGATCGCACTAAACTTGCGTAGATTGATCCAACAAGCTAAGATGGGATCGGACCGCACGATAGACCGAGACCAGGACGAGGGCCGTGGACCGGCCAATTCGCTGCGGACGGGTGCCGCTGGCGCCAGGCCGGCCGTCGCGCCGCTGTGCCAGGTCGACCCGCATCCCGCGCCGGCGCCAGGCCGGTCCGCGGACGGTGCCGCCGGCGCCAGGCCAGCCCGCGGCGTGCCGCCGGCCAGGCGGTGCCGCCGGCGCCAGGCCGCCAGCCCCGCGCGGATGGTGCCGCGCGGCCGCCGTGCCAGGCCATCTTGCCGCTGTGGGTTTTCGTTGTTCGATCTTTCCGCTAGTCGCTTATGGAAATCTTTGAGTTTGGGAAGATCGTTACCGTAGATTTCGAGATAATCGCTTCTAATCCAACAAGACTCAGTATCGGATTTGAGATGGACTTGGATTTGTAGACTTTCCGTCTTCAAGGATGTGAGCAATGTGGCTTCGAGCTTTAGATGTGTTAAAGGATGAATCTTTTAAACAATCGGGAAGGCTTTGCGGAAGACTCATTGTAGATCTCGGACGATCCGGACATGGGTTTTAAGGGACCATGATGCCGCCATTGCCCGAGATCATGAGATGATTGCACGGATGGGCCAGACCCTTACGCTGGCGCCAAATGGGAGTGGACGAGCCTTCGTGAGTTTTATCGGCGACAACCGTATCTTGGCTTTGATCGTCGCTTGGCTTTTCTTTCGAGGACTTTCGGGTAACGATTTCTTCATTGACCGATTTTGACCCCAACAGTTAGCCACCAGCTAGCTCGGAACCGTAGTGCCTGTCGGATCCTAGCTTGCGGTATAGCCGTATGGGAAGGTGTAGAGATGTAATCGTTGTCAAAGTCGGGTAAATAGTGATTTTACCTCCTTTATAAGGATGGAGTAAGAAATCTCATTCTTACTTCATCATAAGAAATTTACTCTCTCTCAAGAATCCTTTCTCTCTTTTCAAGAACAATGTCTTCAAGATCCTCAAAGAGAAACTCTTCTTCCCATTCATCCTCGGATGACTCTCCTGCCCATGTGATGGTGAAGCAGGAGGAGTTGGTCGAGGAGGAAGCAAGAATGCGATATCGAAGCCTTGTAGGTTCGCACTCAACACTGCCAGAGATCCCTGTTCAGGAGACCTCCGAGGCAGCCTGGTGCTCCTTTACACCGAGCTTGGTTCTCGAATATCTCAAGGTTCTTCGAGATTTTACCAGGTTCCTGAAGGAGCAAATTCGGATTCCCGCTGGTAACGAGTGCAAGGAATTCTCCGCAAGGTTTCTTTACATGTTACGAGGTTTCTTTACGCATCGCCGTATGTGGTTCCCGATCCCTGATGCCATTGTTCGCGGCGCTTCACCGCTGAACTTTCGATCAGCCAGCTCTCCTGCCTTGGAGAGTTGGTTTGGCATTGATCGCAAGCTATGAACTCGGGATTGATCTTGGTCCCGATGATTTCAAGGTCTTTGGGGCACTCAGCCGACGGGGAGCGACGGTTACTATTCCATGCTGCCTAAGAAGGATATGGCCGTGATTCAGGGACTACTAATCCCAAATCATGGCAGGAGCGTTTCTTCCAAATAGATGGTGAGTCTGTCGAGGAGAGCTGCCTCCATCTATTTCCGCAAGCATGGAACTTCAACCGAGGTAATACGATGAAAACCTGTTGTCTATTTCACCATTTCGAAGTGCGAAGTTTTAGTGAAAAGTCTTTGTAGGAACAACCCTATCGCGATTTGCATGGTGATCTCTTTGTCAAGAGAGATCTTCTTCACAAAGGCCGTTTTCTGAAGTCCTTCACCCTCGAACGGATTCGACGCGGTTAAACTTTATCGGTCCCGAGATCCTGTCCCGTCAGATGATGCCGAACCGTCATCGGTCCTACCGGAGGCGACAGAGATCTCGTAAGGGGAAGGAAATCGATGATGGGGAAGGCTCGAAGATCCTTCACCGTTGGGAGAAAACCCTAGTTTTGCTCCAACGGAAAAAGGCGGAGCCAGCGATTTTCCACCCAACAACTTCTTTGATGGCCTTCCTCCGGAGTTTGTTACTGATGAGTCGCTGGAGGATGAGGAGAATCAACGGTTTTGCCGAGGGCTCCCAACGTGTCAACGAGGTTTGGCCCTTCAACTTTTAACCTTACGCTCAATCTGTATATAAGCATTCTTGCTGATCTTGAGTTTATGCAGGGACTAAGAGTGTTTAGGCGCTGACTCGAAGTTTCCGCAAATCCAGGATTGCTAACTTCAAGACCACAGAAGCGGAGAGCTTTTCCGGTTCGGAGGTAAAGCGCAGAACGCCGCAAGCTGAGCTTCATGCTCGAGCTCGCTCGGGCGGAAAGGAGAGGAAGAAGGATGGTCGCAGCTGAGGTGGCGACGGGCGAATCGCTTGCTGCTGAGTTTCAATGTTTTAAAGAAGCTCGGAGTTTTTGGTGATTTCCGCGAGTGCCGGGTTGGTCAGAACCTTTACAAGTCTCGAACCGGATTTCTCCTTCGATTCGAGATTGCTGAGATGAAAGATTTCATGGCCGAAAGTGTGCTCATGCTGAGTCCTTGGTTCCTCCGTAGAAGAAAGAGTCCGAGACTATGGGAACCTATCGAGGTTTCCGAGGATACGGTGGAGGCCGGAGCCGATGAGAACGCCGAGGGTGGTGGGAACGCCGTGAATGAGGAAGTGGACCAGCCTGCTAGTTCATTTGGGATTTCCGATCCGGATTTCTCAATGTTGACTTCCTTTGTGAATCGTATTTTTGGCCATGTGGCCGCTTTTAGGAGTTTTATTCTGCGCACCGCTGGAGGTTGCATTCTTATGTTTTGGGACTGGCCGCTGGTGGCTTTGAATCCCGCCGCTTTTGCGGATTTTATGAATATGAGAATTTGCTAGATTTCGCTTTTGTTTTGATTTATACTTTCGCAAGTGTAGAGGGAAGGATGCGAGTAGTCACTTCAGATCCTTACTCTTTTTTTTTGTCGATGCTCCGTATAGCGGCTTTTAGCGATAAGAGACATGTTTTGGGATCTCAGATAACATACTATGTCTGTGAGATGTCAAGATCCAACAAGACTGGGTTTAGGCAAGACCTAGGCTTACTCTCAGCTTTAAGGCTGTGCGATGACTGATCGGCTTTCGCTTTGCCTGTTAGTGATTTCTTCCTGATTCTTTTCGTTTAAAGTCCGCGACTAGTCGCCGCTTATATGACTTGTGTTAAAAGAATCGAGCTATCTTCGAGTTTATCCGAGACGCTAAACCAAAATTTTGGTTTCTTGTATAGCTGCCATGATATCCTTTGTCGGATGTAAGAGGACCTTGTAGGTCTGACTACGAGTTTGTATTGAGTGAACGCTTTCTTGCGCCCGTCGGGCCAATCGACGGGCGGAGTTATTTTAAGTCGCAGGTGGACTGTCTTTTGCGGATGATACGAAGTTTTTTATCTTTTAAGTTGCGACGCCGCTTCTTTGAAGATATGATTTTCGCTTCCGCCGCTGATGCTTAAGTGAGCATAAAAGATAGAAAGAATTTTATTAAAAATTTCGAAAAGTGTGCGGATTTTTCGCGCTTTTGTGGGAGTACAGAGTATACGCGACCCCCCCCCTTTTGGTGAGGGGATAGCTGAACTCGCGGGTTTCGACGAAGCTGCCTACGCATTCTTTCGAGGATCAAGCCATCTCGTAGTTCTGATAGTTGCCGCGGACGTTTTTACTCCCCGTGCGTCGCCGTTCCGATCGTGCTGGTCGGATCGGTGGTTTGTGCGGGGGTCGAGCTGTCTGCTTTTATGGCGGTGGACTCAGTGGCTTTGTCGCTGTCTTGAATCGTTGCCTGTTCGGATGATTCTGGATCATCTTTCTTCGTCCCGGAATGTTGTGTGATTCCTTTGCTCGTTTCGGGTTGGCCGCAGGGGCGTTCCGATCTTTTCGCAGCTTGAACTCGGCTAGGTAACAGAGTCTTGATTGTTTCTGACTACCCCAGATGGCTGCGGTTCCGGTCGGAGTCGGAAACTTGATACCGAGGTGATATGTGGATGGTACTGCCTTCATGGAGTTGATCCAAGGGTTCCCATGATGGCGCTTGTAGATGGTCGGGTTGTCGACTACTGCAAACTCAACGATCTTTGTGACTTCCTTCGCCATGAACGGACCTTAATTCTCCCGAGGGTCATGGTAGTGACGCCCGAAAACCCCGTCAAAGGTTTTGCTAGGGACGACTTCCCCAAGTGGGATATTCATCTTGTCAAGGGTGTCGCTGAAGATGACGCTGACCGCGCTGTATCGACGAGAATGCGCCGACTTCGAGATCCTGGATTACCAGGTCGATGACCAAAGGATCGAGTGAGGTTTGTCGATTCCGACGGTCTCCGCTCTCAAAGCGATCGCGGTGGTTAGGAACATCGCTGTCCGGGAACCAGTTGGAACTTGTCTCGCTTTTCGCCCGTAGGCTTTTATCGACGAGACAGAGTCTTGGTAGAACTGTGATCCTCCGATGATCATGTTTTCTCCGGGCGACTGTTGTTGTTCCCTTGGTCGCCCCGTCTTCTTCCACGCTTTTCCCATTGATTTTCGCGCGCGGTCCTCGGAGACAGTTTTGTTGGTCTTTGGCGGTCGGAGTCCAGGAGCAAGTCCTTTATACTTTGACCTTTGATAATTCGCCGGTGAGGAGCTTTCGGGCGAAGCTCGCCGGAACCTTGCAGTTCATGTGGAGTTTTCCTGGCCGATTGCGACATTGTCTAATTTGAGAAAATGTACCGCTGATTTTGAGATAACCGCTTCGACCTCACCAGAGAGTGGATATTCTAATTTGAGAAAATCTCGATAACTTCTTTTCAAATTATCCGAGACTTTTGTTTCAAGAAATACTTTCTAGAGACTTTCAGTCATTGATTCCGGTGACCGATTTTGACACCAACAGTTAGCCCCAGCTCGTTAGAACCTTCGTGATGTTCTTGCGAGCCATAAGACATGTCAGGTAAGATAGCGGAATTAATGGTTGAAAGGCTCGCTGAAAGTGGTAAGATTGGGCTGCGCTTCAAGGCTGCCTACGCACTTTGTTGTAGGGATCAAGCCTTCCGTAGTTCGCTTTGGAGTTTAAGACCCTTGTGATCTGTTTTCCGCCAGACTTATATGGTCTGGTTATGTGTCATGAGAGACTTTCGAGCATGATGCTGTTGATGTATTTGTTTTTCGATTATTTATGAACTTCAGTTTTTCAAGTATGAGAAAGAGGGTGTGAGTTGTCGCCTCATTCCTAGTTCCCTGATGATCACCGCATCTATTGTTTGCATAAAGCGAGATTTTCCGCGTTTACCGATTTACGAAAAGTTCGTGAAACGAATAGGCTTAAGTGAAGAGACAAATTTTGATCTCGTGATACCATACTATGTCTGTGAGATGTCAAGATCCAGCGTGGCTGGGTTTAGGGCAAGACCTAGGTTTACTCGGACTGAGGCTTTGATGACAAATCGGCTTTTGTTTTGCCTGTTTGCATTTTAACCTGACTCGCACCGCTTAAAATCCGCTAATTGTTGTCGGCTTATATGATTTGTCGGGCGTGAGTCGAGCTACTTCCTTTACGTAAGAGCTAAACCAAAATTTTGATTTCTTGTATAGCGCTATGTTTATCCTTGTCGGATGCAAGAGAGCCTACCACTGAAGGGCTGCTATTTGTCCGTTTAGACGCCGAGTTCGCTTGTTGTGATCAGCAACAACGAAATGATGCCAGTTTAGAGGCATGTTACCGCTTAGAGGTGTGTTTGTATGTTTTGAGTTCTAGAGACGAGGATTTCGCCTGAACGCTTTTGAGGAAAAGAATGTCCTTCGAAAGTGTTAGCGACGCCTCGCAGTGCTGAAGGTCGAAGTTTTCCTTGTGCCGCATTTCGTGGTTGAAATGTTCGCTGGCTTGAGATGTTTTATAATGTTCGCAGCCAGAAACTGTTGTTTCGGTTTGACGCAGGACCAAGGGGTCGTAAGTTTGACCTGGAGAAGCGCCTACATTCACAGGCTTCGTGAAGTGTTGGCCTTCCGGGATTTGATTGTATATATTAAGGATGACTCATATAACTCTTGGAGCCTCACGAAGTGTTTCTTTTCATGCCGCGGTTTACGGGCGATAGAACTTAATCGATTGACGATAAGTTTAAATCTTCCGCTAACCATATGGTTGTTAGGACTGAGTTTTGTATGAAGAGTTTATCGATGATTTCCGATTCTGGGTTATCGACAAATTGCTTGCGTAATAGTCACTTGGCGCTCTATGAACAAATCGTGGATTGTTGTTTTAGTCGCTATGATTGAGCGTGGTCGCCAGTAGCTTTGGATTGGCATGGAGGCTAGATTCAGCCGATCGCCAATGAAGTTGTTGGTAAACGATCAGACCATGACCCTTATTAAGGTCATGTTAGTTTACGATTGTCCTTAATGGGGATGCCAATTCAGGTCCGGCTTTACGGAAGGGAGTTGGCGAGGGCCAAATAGCTTGCCGAGATAGACATGCCAAGCATAGCGGAGTTTTCTGAGTTATGGCTGATGGCTTTAGAAACGATCTTCCACTTTAGGTCTTAGTTATAATGCATGAATGGTTCAGATAAATTCTTTTGTTGCATGAAAATCGCTTCATTTTATCCGGGGAAAAAGTTTAAGGGATCGACGCATGACACGTGCGGGTTCGCCTGCGTGATTATTTCCTGCTCGGACGAACTGGGAAAGCAGGAGCCAGAAACCTTGTGGAGCGAAAAACTGTCTATGTCAGTTACCCGTTGGACCCATTATGTTTATTTTACGAAAGTTTCTTTGTATGAATTGACTCGACCATACAGAGGATTTTTCGTAAAAGTGATGTAAGGGGTTTTCGCAAAGGTAACCGGAGAGGCTTTCACAAATTACTTGCGATATTCGCGACCACGGATTATGTTTTCCTCATTCACTTTTGCGCATCGCGAAATCGTTTTGCATGAGACTGGTCATGTTTTTCCATAGGCTATTTTGTTTTAAAATGTTCTTGTTATACGAAAGTAATGGATGACCGGTTTCATGGAGATAGAAAATCGCAGATTGTTAAAGTAGCGATGTTTCCGCGGATTACACAGGAGATGTTTCCGCTATGATTTCGACCTTTGAAAAGCTGCTTCAACTACTTATGGAGTTTTACGAAGGTTATTTCGTTATTTTCAGTAGTTCACCGTCGTGCTATTAGTCTGACGTTGGTACACGCTTCTAGTCGCGAAGTTTGCTTAGAGATGACATAGAGTTTTCAAGACTATGTTTGTAACGGTTGGGCTATGCCGTTAGCGTTTTTTAGACTAATCTTATTGCTGCGAGAGTTTGCTTTTTTAAAAGCGTTGTCTTGATGCTGAAGCAAAAGTTTTCAAGATGGGATTATACGGTATAGTATATGCATCTTCCTTTTCTTTTACGAAGAAAACGGGTTAGCCGCTCTTCCAAGGCTTGTGTACGCTTTTTTTTCTTTTAGAAGGGTGAGTATGCTTTAGAACGCGGCATCGCTTCTCGGTTTTTCGAGACTAGATCGGTTTGCATGTTCTGCCTGGACAATCAAGGAACGATGGAACAAGACTGGAAATTTTGCCTAAGACTTAGCTTGCTAGACTATCCACCTAGGTCCTAAGTTCCCTAAATTCTACGGCAGTTTTCAAGACGTTTTTGTTCCTGTCCTACGAAGAATTAAAACCTTTACAAAATTTTTCGAGAAAATAGTCTTTTGAAGGTTTCGCATTCGGGAATCCCATTTCCTCGTATAGTCGAGACGATTGGTGTTTAGAATAACCGTGATCGTACCAAACTTACGAAGATTGATCCAACAAGCCAAGATGGGATCGGACCGGCACGATAGGACCGAGACCAGGACGAGGGCGTGGACCGGCGCCAGGCCGCCGGCGGTGCCGCCGGGCGCCAGGTCGGGGCCGCCAGGCCGGGTGCCGGTGCCAGGTCCGCTTAGCGCCAGGCCGCCCGTCTGCGTGCCGCGCCAGGCTGGCCAGCGGATGCCGCTGGCCAGGCGCCGGCCTCCGCGCCCGCCGGGCGCCAGGCCGGGTGCCGCCCGTCCAGGTGCCACCAGGCGCCAGGTGGACGCTGCGCCGCCGTGCCAGGCCATCTTGCCGCCTGTGGGTTTTTTGTTTGATCTTTCCCCGTTAGTTGTTTGCGGAAATCTTTGAGTTTGGGAAGATCTTTAGCCAGATTTCGAGATAATCGCTTCTAATCCAACGAGACTCCTCGAGTATCGGGATTGAGATGGACTTGGATTTGTAGACTTTCCGCCTTCGAGGGTTTGAGTAATGAGGCTTGAACTTAGATTCTAGAATATGAGCTTTGTTAAACAATCGAGAAGGCTTTGCGGAAGAATCGCCGTGTTTCTAACAATCCAACATGGGTTTAAGGGACCAAGATGTTGCCGCTGCCGAGATCACGAAACGACTGCACGGATGGGCGCCAGGACCCTTGCCGCCGGCGCCATATGGGAACGATATCGCCCGCGGCGCCGGGCGTGGTCGGTCTGCCGCCGCGCCGCCGTCGCCGTGCCGTGTCCCGCCGATGCTGCTGTTGCTTGCCTTCGCCGATCCCCGGGCTCACGGACTCAAAGACCGAGTTATGAAAACTCAGGCAAAGATGCATGGTACTGAGACAGGACCGGTCTCGTCTATGACGGGACAGAGATCCTTCTCATGGGCGAGGTGGTCGAGACAGCGACATTGTTTTCTTCGTAAAATCTCAACGGAAGCTCCGATTGAGACGAAACGAAACCATCTTGACCTAGACTCAAAGGAGAGCAAAGTGAGGTTTCCACAGGCGAGGTGGCCATGGGCGAGGTGACCTTGGTGATGGTTGTTCTCGTCCACGGGCGAGGTGGCCGGAGAGTGATTTTGTTCCTTCAGTAAAATCTCAACGGAAACCCGATTGAGACGAACGAAAGCCACTTTGATCTAAACTCAAAGGATAACGAAGGTGAGTTCGCCCTGTGGCGAGGTAGCCATGTCGGAGGGTGAGGTGACCTCGGTAATGTTTGTCCTGCCCACGGCGAGGTGGCGGGACAGTGACTTTGTTCTCTTCAGTAAAATCTCAACGGAAACTCCGATTGAGATGAAACGAAAGCCATTTTGACCTAGACACAAAGGAGAACAAAGTGGGCTCTTACTAAGGCGGACTGGGAAGACTGATCTTACCCTATGGCAAGTCGTCCTAGTAAGATCAAGCTCCGACCTCCTTTCGTTTTCCGCTTGTTCCTCGAGAGTTGTTTGTAAGAAGTATGGCAGTGGGAATCGGTGAACCGATTTGCCGTTTCTGTTCGCGAGTAATAAAGGGTTTCCCCAAGGTTTCGAGGAGAATAAGTTTTATTTTTCCGAGAGGTTCTCGAAGAAACGTTTTCAGAGAAACCTTGCTCGCTGCATTTCTCTAACTTGGTAACAAGATGAATTTTTGGGGTTTGATAGATTTTATCGTTGTCCTTTCTGTTTAGATAGAGAAATTTCGAGCTCATTTTCGTGCTCTTCCTGTGGCGGAAAGCCGCGGCTAGGTTTTTGATTTGCTCGAGCACCGTGGCGTTTGCGTTGGCCGTAGTAACAGTCGCTGCTGGAGTTGTTTTACCATCGTTGACGCAAACTGCAACTTTTTCCTTCATATTTCCGGACATCGGTTCGATCAAGCGCTTTGCGGCCGTATGAGTAAGAGTAATCCGTCCCCCCCTCCTTCTAGCGCCAAACTGTGGGAACCGAAATTCACACCGTCGATTTTAATGAATAAAAACGGAGGAAAGCCAAGTTAACCCGACTTTCCCTGAAGGTCCGGATTCTCTGCGACAGCCAACGACAAGTGACCGAATAAATGCGGAAAAGGTTTTGTTAAGATTTGGGACTGGACCTTAAGAAAGGCTGCCTACGTACCCCTTTCGAGGATCAAGTCGGACGTAGTTCAGTTTAGAAAGAGTTGAACAAGAGATCGAACCGTCTGGGCGGGTTCGATCTAGTATGAGCGTTTGTCATAGAAACAGGCATGTCGAAGATAACGCCTGGGGTTTCTATGTGCGGAGCTCTGAAGTAAAAGAATTGTCCGATCCTTCCGAGAGGAGCGGAGATTTGCGAGCAGGAGGCGGCCAGACGTTCTAGGGCCTACCTTGCTAGTCTAACCGCCTAAATTCTAAGTTCTATCAGCTAACAGGAGCTCTCTAAGTCTAGATTCTATGATTTTTCGGATCTTCCTCTCCTCTGCTCTTGCTCTCCTTATATACTCACTCCTAGGTCGGTTTGCCTTAAGATGATGGACCTCGCCTTTGGGCCCAAGCTTATCTCTTCAGGAAGTATTCCATTTTTGTCGATCTTCGTAATTATCCTCGAGTTTTTCGTGACTTGATGTTTATCCGATGTTCGGGAAATCGGATAAACCGTCATAGCCTGATTGGGCCTGAATTCTTAAAATCGTAAGTAAGTCCGTGGACTTGTCTTAAGTCGTTGAACGTTTTATACGATTTCTCGGAAAGACTATTTTTCTCGTAAAATAAACCGAATAGCCTAAAGGATCGATGTTCAAGTTAATCGACCTTGTTTTATACAATATCTTCTACGAGAAATCCAATCCTTCTAGTTTTTGTCGTAAAACATCGAGGATGATTCCAATCGAGTCAAGGGATGTTTATTCCGAGCGTGATCGCCCCAAGCTCATGATGATTGATCCAAACAAGCCAAGATAGGATCAGACCGAACACGATGGGACCGAGACCAGGACGAGGGCCGCCGACCGGCGCCAGGCGGTGCCGCCGGCGCCAGGCCAGCCGCGCGAACGGTGCCGCCAGGCCGGTGCCGCCGGGCGCCAGGCCGCCCGCGCGGACGGTGCCGCCCGCCAGGCCGCCCGCTGATGGTTGCCGCCGCACCAGGCGGGTGCCGCTGTGCCAGGCCGGCCGCGTGAAGTGCCGCCGGCGCCAGGCGGGTGCCGGGCAGCAGGCCGGCTGCTGTAACGCTGCCGGCGCCAGGCTGAAGATCTCGGCGAGGGCTTCGATTTGATATCTTGATCGTTTTCTGGTTCCTCACGGTTTGAGAGAACGACCTCTTCGGTTTCGAGGCAGATTCTTTTGTGTTTAGGGTTTTGTGGTGATCGAATCTTGATGTCCTTGGGCGAAGCGGACCGATCTTTCCGGGGACTCTCGTACGCGCACGCCCGTAGTCTTCCGATCTCACTTTCAATAAGTGTTTCACAAAGAACCCATAAGTAAAAAATAATCCTAGCCGTTGATTTTGAGATAACCGTTTTCGACCTCACCAAAGAGTGGATATTCTAATTTGAGAAAATCTCGATAACTTCTTTTCAAATTATCCGAGACTTTTTTTTTCAAGAAATACTTTCTAGAGACTTTCAGTCATTGATTCCATCGTGACCGATTTTGACACCAACAATGAAGTCCGTTGCCTTGTGGAGAGTATCCTGGATTGTCCGCGGCTTTTCCAGTAGTATCCACTTTCGGAACTTCGACTTGTACCAGAGAGTTTTCCTCATGCCGATTGCGACATTGTCGCTGATGCCTGTTACTCTGGCCATCACCAGCTTGAACCTTCGCATGAAGTCGCGGAGCGACTCGTCCTCCTTCTGAGCTAGACTCCATAGGTCCACGTCGGACATTTCTCTGTCCATGAACATGGAGTATTACTTGAGAAACGCCGAGGCCAGTTGGCGGAAGCTTCCGATGGAGTTCCTTTTGAGCCGGGAGAACCATTCGAAGCAGCCTTTGAGGTGCTCGACGAAGAGAAGACAATGACCGCTGCCTCGCTCGCTCTCGAGTTTGCACCTACCCATTGCGATCTGGAAAGACTGCAGGTGCGACTTAGGATCCGTCGACCGTCATAGACCGGGATTTTGATCTTCCCTGGGTCTGAGATGCGTGTTTCCGTGATCCGAGCGGTGAACGGCGTTTTCCGTGCTTCCTCGAGAAGTCTATCGATCTCGGGTGTGGAACTGGTCGCCTGATGGATTTGCGATTTCACCGCCACTTCGCCACGGTCTTTTGAGAGATTCGCGGAGATCATGGATCTCGCTATTGCTGCCGTTCCTCGAAGTTTGTCGGCGCTGGTCGCGATAGATCCGAGTTTGATCTTCGCGAAGTTCTTTCTGCTCCATCCAGTAGAGTTCTTCTTCCTCTGTCATGGGCCTGTCGAAGGATACCGTCTGCCGAGCGGACTGGCTTCGGTCCTCCTGGTGGATGTCAGCGTCTTCATCGGAAGGATCCGATTGGTCGCTGATATCTAGATCGATGCACTCGACGTCGCTTTCCTTGTTTCCCGTAGCCGGAAGTTGAAGGTTCTGCGAGGTCGTTTGCTGTCCTTTCGAGCCGCTTTCTCGAGTGGGCTCTTCGGGCATCTTTTCCCGCTTCGAGATCCGAAGTTGAGTCTTCTGCCGCTGCCTTGGTGGATTCCCGCGGCAGTTTGGTCCTCGCAGTTAAGGTGTCGACCTGTTTTGCGAGCGAGGTTATCAGCTTGTCCTGTTGTTCCGCCCGTGCCTGGGCGGAGGTAAACAGTTCCTTCATCTGCCTGAGCTTCTCAGTGTTTGCATCGGCAGTGACTGCGGACGATCTCCAGCTGGAGTCTTTCAACGCTGGCGCCGACGGGTGTTCCGTCTAGCTGGTTGATCTTTGGTGACGTCGGTAGACATGATCGAGCGTGTGCAGTTGCGAGATAGATAGATCCGTAACCCCCCCCCCCTCCTTCTAGCGCCAAACTGTGGGAACCGAAATTCGCACCGTCAATTTCCGATAAAGATTTATGGAGGAAAACCGAGTTAACCCGATCTTCCTTGAAGGTCCCGGATATCTGCTGGGCGCGAAACAATCAGTTTTAAGTCGAAATAAAAATCGTAAAATAGAGCGGAAAAGATCTCATTTCTGAATTCGCGTTTTGAACGTGAACAACAGGTAAGAAGTAAGCTACAAGAGCTGTCGAAAGGTCCGCTAGTCTGTCCGCCTAGATCTAACCTAGTTGAGTCGCAGCTCGCTAATGAAAACAGAAAAAGAAAGCTAAAACGCTCTAAGTGCTAAGTGCTCTGGAAGTTTTGTGATCTGGTTTGCTTCTTGCTCAAAGCTCTCCTTATATACTCCTCTTAAGACGGCCCATCTTCTCGGGCTGAATCGGGCTTTTTCCATTTTCGTCCATCTTCGTGTTTATCGGGAAACTTGACATTTATCTTCGGAAAACTTGACATTTATCTTCTGGAAACTTGACATTTATCTTCTGGAAACTTGACATTTATCTCTTATGTGAGGATAAAGATAAACCGTCATAGTTATCCTTCTTTTCGGAAAATCGTAGTGGGCGCTTTGGCCACGCGGCCGTTTAGGCGTTTTACGGTTTTCAAAGAACGGTCTTTGAAGGTTTCAGTGTTTCGAAGGAACCCCAATTCCTTGTATAGTCGAGATATTGGTGTTCCGAATAACCGTGATCGTACCAAAATTGCGTAGATTGATCCAACAAGCTAAGATGGGATCGGACCGGCACGATAGGACCGAGACCAGGACGAGGGCCGTGGACCGACGCCAGGCCGACCAGCGCGGACGGTGCTGCTGGCGCCAGGCGGGTGCCGCCAGCGCCAGGCCGCTGCGCTGGCGCAGGCGGTGCCGCCGGCGCCAGGCCGACCGCGCCCGCGCCAGGCCGCCGGCGCAGGCCGCCCGCTGCGGAGTGCCGCCGGCGCAGCCGCGGTGTGCCGGCAGGCCGCCGTCCCGCGTGCCGCGGCACCAGGCGGCTCGCGTCCAGCGTGCCGCCGGGCCAGGCCGGGTGGCGCCAGGCCGCCAGCGGAGGTGCCGCCGGCGCCAGGCCGCTCGCGCGCGTGTGCCAGGCCATCTTGCCGTCTGTGGGTTTTTCGTGTTCGATCTTTCCCGTTAGTCGCTTGGGAAATCTTTGAGTTTGGGAAGATCGTTAGCCATAGATTTCGAGATAATTGTTTCTAATCCAACGAGACTCCTCGAGTATCGGGATTTGAGATGGACTTGGATTTGTAGACTTTCCGCCTTCAAGGATGTGAGCAATGTGGCTTCGAGCTTTAGATGTGTTAAAAGATGAATCTTTTAAACAATCAGGAAGGCTTTGCGGAAGACTCATTGTAGATCTCGGACGATCCGAACATGGGTTTTAAGGGACCAAGATGCCGCCATTGCCCGAGATCATGAGATGATTGCACGGATGGGCGCCAGGACACTTGCCGCTGGCGCCAAATGGGAGTGGACGAGCCTTCCCGTGAGTTTTATCGAGCGACGACCCGTTTCTTGGCTTTGATCGTCGCTTGGCTTTTCTTTCGAGGACTTTCGGGTAACGATTTCGTCATTGACCGATTTTGACCCCAACAGTTCTTCTCTGGTTTTCCTGGTAGAGATATCATTGGATTCTTGGCGGATGAAGACATGGAGGCAACCTGGCTCTCCAAAGCTTTGAGATGAGAGGCAAGTTGCATGTACTTGTTGTTGAGGTCAGAATAGGTGCCATCAATCTTAGCATGGATGTTTTTGAACTCATCACCAATGTTCTTAGCATTTCTTTCTTAAGCTTCTAAGAGTTTCTTGAACATGGACTCCAAATTTGAACTTGGAGCCTGAGCTGGAGAAGAGCTTCCTTGGGGCTGAGTAGGCTGGTTTGCTTGGTAACCTCCTCGTTGATTGTTGTAGTAAGGTCTTTGCTGGTAGTTGTTTTGGTATTGGAAGTTGGGCTCTTTCCTATACCATGTGCCATTAGAATTGATGAAGCACAGATCCTCTTGACCTTCTACACCATGAACCTCAGTAGTCCTAGCAGGCTGTTTCTGTTGCTGATTCCCAATGGAGTTAAGCTGCTCTTGCTTAGCCTTCTCTACAAGAAGCTTGTCCAACTTTTCTTGGAGAGATTTCAGGGCCTTACTTGTGTTCGGATCATTTTCATCAGTGCCTCTGTTGGCCCTATCATGCTCCTCACTGTAGACTGAGTCACTCCTGGCCATGTTCTCCACCAGCTCTCAAGGTTCTTCTGCTGAAAGCTAGACATCTCATTTCTGATTTTGGCTGTTCTTGAGGTAGAGAAGAATTTCTCTAGGAATGCCCTCTTGCACTCATTCCAAGTTGTGATAGAGTCACTTGGAAGAGCCTTCTCCCATAGATGTGCCTTGTCTCCCTAAGAGAAGGGAAACAATTTCAGCTTGAAAGCATCTTCAGAGACTCCATTAATCTTGGACAAGCTACAGTAGCTATCAAATGTGTCCAAGTGATCAAGGGGATCCTCCACAGCAAGGCCATGAAACTTGTTGTTCTCAATCAAATGCAGCAGCCCTGATTTGATCTCAAAGTTGTTGTTCTCCACAGCTGGTGCCCTGATTCCCAACCTATGACCATGAATGTGAGGTTGGTCATAGGCTCCAATGGCTCTTGCTTGGCGTGGTTGGTGATGTGGCTGGCGTGGTGGTCTAGGATTGTCAGCTCTTGGACCATTGCCCCCTTGGACATTACCATCTTGAGGCAGATTCTCCATCTCAAACCCCAAACTTTGAAGATGAGCCTGTTGCTCTACTTTGTCTAGCTATCTCCCTCTCAAGTGCAGCAATCTCTTCAACAGTAGGAACCAAGTTGGATGCCCTCTGCTTCTTGTGATCATACACCTGAAAATCAAAGATAGAAGAGGCAAGAACCAATATCACAAGATAAAAAAAAATGACTTAGTCTCAAGCAAATGACTAAATCCCAATGTCAAAATCAACTTAGAACCCAATTTGATGAAAGGACTTTTCTAGGGTCCTAATCAAATGTTGTAGAATACAAGATGTCAATCCAATTCTAACAGATTCTAATGCAAAGGGAATGCAAGTTCATGCTTAATCTAAGTGCAATCAAGATGAGAGAATGATTATGAAACTAAGACAATATTAAAAATGCAATAAAAGATTGAAATTTCTTTCTCAATGAGGCAAGGAGGTTCTTGGGACAAGGGAATTGACTTTGGGTGATCAAGGTTCAATCCAAGATGCCAACTTTTCAATCAATCTAATTCCTTATGCCTAGACAACAAAACTAAGCAAGCTCTATCCCTAGATGAATGCTCTTTTGCAATGATCACCCAAGTACACCAAATCCCTTTGGCTGTAATGATCAAAGCAAACATGGAGAATGAGTCTAATAGCAATCCTAGCTTCTTTGACAACTAATCCCTTAGGCAAAGCAAGCTAAAAGCATAGATGAGTTGGTTCAGGCATTTCATAGAACACCTTTCGGGCATGAAATGCCTATGGCTCTATGTTTGAGAGGCCAACCCAAATATAGCATGAAGAACACCAAATCAATGCAAGGAAATGATAGATCTAACACTAAGCACCTTGGATCTACACTTAATCAACCTTAGTCTCCCAAGACCATGAACCCTAGATAGATCTACTCACTGAGCCACCCGGGTCAGGCAGTGTGGTCCTTGGCCGGGTGTGTGCTGGCCGGGTGTGTTCCAGCGTCCTGAGCTTGCGGCCGTGCGGGTAGAAGCAGTCGGGTAGGTGCTGTCCGGGTGTCTCCATGCGCGGGTATGTGTGGCCGGGTGGAACGTCCGGGTCGTCCTCATACGCGGCTTCATCGTCCGGGTGGTATTGGCCGCGTGCATTCTTGGCGCTCAGCAGCATCAGGACGTGCGGGTCCTTGTCCTCGGGTGGTACTGGCCGCGTCCGGAGCTCATCCAGTATCAGGACGTGCGGGTGGAAGCAGCCGGGTGAAGGAGGTCGGGTATCTGCTGGTATGCGGGTAGGAACGGACGGGTGTGCAAGGCCGTCCCATCGATCCGTGCGGGTGCCTCTGCCAGGGTGCTTCCAGGCCGCGTGCATTCTAGGCTTCCAGCACAACCAGGACGTGCGGGTGCTTGTCCCCGGGTCGTCCTGGCCGCGTCCTGTGCTCGTCCAGGCTTGGTTTGATGGTCGGCCTCGGGTATGCTCACCCGGGTGGAATTGATATGCCCTCAGTGTTTTGATCATAACTCCTCCAATATGGCTCCAAATGACTTGAAACCACTTCCATTGGAAAGCTAACTCAAAATGACATGTCTCCACCAAATATTAGCATCGTAAGATATTTCTAAGGTCTCCGTCAATGTTCATCTTTAAACCTTTCTTTTTCATCGCAAAACTCCCAAACATCTTCAATATCTCCAAAGTGTGCTTCAACACCTAATAGGGACTTATGAATGCAAAATGAACCTAAATATGCCTAATGCCTAAGCTAAATGAGCAAAAATGCACAAGATATGATAGCTAAAAACATGTAAATATGCAAGACATCAACTCCCCACACTAGACCTTTGCTTGTCCTCAAGTAAACTTTTCAAACACAAGGGGGATGGATGCAAGGATGGGAACAAAGCCAAAGGAAACACTCATAGCACTCAACCTGACATCCTAAAGAAACATAGCAAATAGCACGAGCAAACTCTCTTATTATGCTCTAGCTTCACAAGGCCTATCAATTACTCTTATGTCTCTACACAAGATGCAATGCCTATCAACCAACATGTTCTCTTAACCAGCCCTCACATTGATTCACACACACACACACAAGGTGAAGTCTCACAAATGGGCACATGATCTCAATCATTTGGCTAGGTGATCAAATGGTCTAATAAGGATGAAAAGGAGGGTTCAATGCATCATTTCAAGGTGGCAATCACTCAAAAATCAAGGAGCTTAATCATTATGCAAAATTTATCTAAGACTAGGAGCAATTCATGCATACATGGATCCATCCTCATCATTCTACCCAATTCCTAAGTGGTTACAAGATCTACACCCTTTTATTCATCCCATAACCCAAAATGAAAACATACTCACATCACTCACCCAATGAACATTTTCTTTCTCATGAATCAACCTCTAAGGACCTCTATTCACATTCTAAGCTCTAACTCTTAAGTTTTTCCTTCCCCACTATCTTATTGAATCTTTCTTTTTCTTTTTCTTTTCCTTTTTTTTTTTTATATATACACATGAGGGGGAAGGTCAAAAACATCAATCAAGAGCTTTTCATTTTTTCATTTCTAGGTCCCTAGGGTTTTTCTTTCTCAAAACTTTCTTTGTTCATCAATCTCAACATTGTCATATCCCCAAGCCCAAAATGTAAACCATTAGGTAACAAACACTTCACTCACCATCCTATAAGCTAGCTCAAATGATGACCCTATGCTAGCAAGAGATGAGAACAAATCCATGTCGCTCCCAATACTCTCAAAATTTTGCACATGACAAGCTATCAAAAGAGGCCTCACTCAAGCAAATCAATGTAGGCTTCAAAGAATGGATAGGGTTCAAGGGTAAGGGAGTGCCATTTGGGTTAACAAAGGGTGGTACAATGGAAAAAGATAACCCAAATGTGTATGAGATCCATGATCAAGTATGCAAATGCCCATATGCAAGAGAGTTTAAGTTCATTCAAGTCTAAGTTCAGGATGGAGCTTGTCTTAAGAACAATGCAAATATCAAGCAAGCAAGCAAGTTTCAAGAAGAGTTTTCAAGACTCAAAGCATCCAAGCTTTTTCAAAAGATGCTCAAGCTACCTGATATGTTTAATTAGGGTGCCAAATTTAGTGCAAACAAGTGTTCTTTACAAGTCAATGCTCCATGTGCAAGTGAATGCGACCTATATGCTCTAGACTCAATCTTAAGGATGCAAGTGATGCAATCTACATGGTTCAAAAATTTTAATTTTTTTTTTGAATTTTCTATGCACTTATGAATGTACAATGCAATGCATGAGACTCAAAATCACAAAGCAAACATGATCAAATATCCGGTACCTCCCCCACACTTAAATCACACAGTCTCCTGTGTGAGTAAGAGAGTAAGATATACCTCAACAAGTCTAAAGCAAATGTCTATACAAGAAGGGTTGGAGTGATATCACATAAAGAGATTTGGGCGTGGTGTTTGGTGTCGGGGCTAGGAGCTGGCTTGGTTCATAGCAATTAGAGGAGGCTGCTACATGGCAATCATGGGGCTCAAGTAGTTCACCACCATTCTTCTCTCCTCTAGTGCTTGGCTCAACCTGAAAACCTTGACCACTTTTATTAAAAAACTTAAACGAAAATTGAAATTTCAAAGCTATGTACAAGGATAACCATGGGACTTCCTCCCAAGTGAGCTTGTTTTGAGTCACTTAGCTTGACTACCTTGTCTCTTGAACAAGTGAGAAGGAGGATCCTTCCCACCTTCAAGTGTGATGGTGAGGACCTGAGAGAGAAGCTCTTGAAGCTTGATTGGGTCATCTTGGAGCTGAGAAGTGATGATGGCTCTAGCACTTGAGAATGGTGTGGACCTGCCCTTGTGCTTGATCTTGTACTCAATGACTCCATCCTTGAGCTTCTTTGGATGGAGAAGGAGAGTTTGTGAGAGCAAATCAAGAGGTGGAGGATGAGGCTCTTTCACCATCTTCTTCTTGCCATGAGTGGCCCTTGAGGCTCCACCAATCCCCTCTCTTGTAGCACTTTCCAAGTGCTCAACACACAACTCCTTAGAACACTCTCCATCAAGACCTTCTTTCTTACCAACAACCTCTTCATCTTGGGGCTTCTCAACAGCTTGTGCATCACAAGTGATTATCCCACAATAGTCTGATTCCATTGGAGGTTGGAGAGGGTAGGAGACCGCCTTGTTGACATGCATGAGGGTGACCTTCTTGTTGGGAAAGTCAATGCAAGCTCCAACTGTTGTGAGGAAAGGAGTGCCAAGGATCAAAGGGACTCTTTCTTCAGATGCCATCTTCAAAACAGTGAGGTCAATAGGTATGGTGCAGGATCCAATCTTCAAGGGAAAGTCCTTGATTATGCCAAGTGGGGTTGTAGAAGAGGAATCCCCAAAGGTGAGAGGAGGAGTATCTGTTTCCATGCTTTCAATCCCAATACTCTGCACCATATCCAAGGAGATGACATTCACACTAGCTCCACTATCAACAAGAGCATCATCCATAGTTAGTTTACCAAGAGAGCAAGACAAGTTGAACTTCCCTTGAGACTCAAGCTTAGGGAGAGACTTTGGAGGGATTGGTGGATCAATCTTCAGAAGTGAGATGTCCAAAAGTTCAGCCACTTCAGCTTGGTGGGTGAGAATGTCCTTTATGAGCATCATTTGGACATGAGCAGCCTGCATATTGGTGATCTCTGGAAGCTTGACTCCAATATTACTGAGGTATTTTCTGAATTTGGAGACCACTTTTTCTGAGCTTTGGTGAGGAACCTTTGAGGGAAAGGAGCTTATCATAGGGTGATAGCTCAATCTCATTGTCCTCTTCCTTCACTTCTTTCAGCTTGAGGGTAGCACTCTTCTCCACTTGTGTCTCAACCTTAGGCTCATCAATCTTCAGAATCTTTCCTTGTACCTTCGTATCAGCTCTCTTCACAACTCTAGCTTCAGCTGTGGCCACAACCAGTATCTTATCATTTTCAATCTGATGTCCACGCACTAGCCTCTCAATCTCATCAACATCATTCTTATGATCACTCAACGCAATCCTTGAAGAAGTGGAGAGGATAACATTGCAAGTCTCCTTAGGGTTCTTCTCTGGTTTTCCTGGTAGAGATCCCATTGGATTCTTGGAGGATGAAGACATGGAGGCAACCTGGCTCTCCAAAGCTTTGAGATGAGAGGCAAGTTGCATGTACTTGTTGTTGAGGTCAGAATAGGTGCCATCAATCTTAGCATGGATGTTTTTGAACTCATCACCAATGTTCTTAGCATTTCTTTCTTGAGCTTCTAAGAGTTGCTTGAACATGGACTCCAAATTTGAACTTGGAGCCTGAGCTGGAGAAGAGCTTCCTCGGGGCTGAGTAGGCTGGTTTGCTTGGTAACCTCCTTGTTGATTGTTGTAGTAAGGTCTTTGCTGGTAGTTGTTTTGGTATTGGAAGTTGGGCTCTTTCCTATACCATGTGCCATTAGAATTGATAAAGCACAGCTCCTCTTGACCTTCTACACCATGAACCTCAGTAGTCCTAGCAGGCTGTTTCTGTTGCTGATTCCCAATGGAGTTAAGCTGCTTTTGCTTAGCCTTCTCTACAAGAAGCTTGTCCAACTTTTCTTGGAGATATTTCAGGGGCCTTTCTTGTGTTCGGATCATCTTCATCAGTGCCTCTGTTGGCCCTATCATGCTCCTCACTGTAGACTGAGTCACTCCTGGCCATGTTCTCCACCAGCTCCTCAGCATCCTGCTCAGTTCTGCCCAAGAAGAACCCATTGCTGGCTGTGTCCAATCTGCTCCTGAACTCTGGTAAAGCACCTCTGTAGAAGGTACTAAGCAAACTCTCCTTGGTGAAGCCATGATGTGGTCTTTGAGACCAATAGCCCTTGAACCTCTCCCATGCTTCACTAAAGCTCTCAAGGTTCTTCTGCTGAAAGCTAGAGATCTCATTTCTGATCTTGGCTGTTCTTGAGGTAGAGAAGAATTTCTCTAGGAATGCCCTCTTGCACTCATTCCAAGTTGTGATAGAGTCACTTGGAAGAGCCTTCTCCCATAGATGTGCCTTGTCTCCCAAAGAGAAGGGAAACAACCTCAGCTTGAAAGCATCTTCAGAGACTCCATTAATCTTGGACAAGCTACAGTAGCTATCAAATGTGTCCGAGTGATCAAGGGGATCCTCCACAGCAAGGCCATGAAACTTGTTGTTCTCAATCAAATGCAGCAGCCCTGATTTGATCTCAAAGTTGTTGTTCTCCACAGCTGGTGCCCTGATTCCCAACCTATGACCATGAATGTGAGGTTGGTCATAGGCTCCAATGGCTCTTTCTTGGCGTGGTTGGTGATGTGGCTGGCGTGGTGGTCTAGGATTGTCAGCTCTTGGACCATTGCCCCTTGGACATTACCATCTTGAGGCATATTCTCCATCTCAAACCCCAAACTTTGAAGATGAGCCTGTTGCTCTACTTCTCTTCTTTGTCTAGCTATCTCCCTCTCAAGTGCAGCAATCTCTTCAACAGTAGGAACCAAGTTGGATGCCCCTCTGCTTCTTGTGATCATACACCTGAAAGTCAAAGATAGAAGAGGCAAGAACCAATATCACAAGATAAAAATAAAATAAAAATGACTTAGTCTCATGCAAAATGACTAAATCTCAATGTCAAAATCAACTTAGAACTTGGCAACGGCGCCAATTTGATGAAAGGACTTTTCTAGGGTCCTAATCAAATGTTGTAGAATACAAGATGTCAATCCAATTCTAACAGATTCTAATGCAAAGGGAATGCAAGTTCATGCTTAATCTAAGTGCAATCAAGATGAGAGAATGATTATGAAACTAAGACAATATTAAAAATGCAATAAAAGATTGAACTTTCTTTCTCAATGAGGCAAGGGGGTTCTTGGGACAAGGGAATTGACTTTGGGTGATCAAGGTTCAATCCAAGATGCCAACTTTTCAATCAATCTAATTCCTTATGCCTAGACAACAAAACTAAGCAAGCTCTATCCCTAGATGAATGCTCTTTTGCAATGATCACCCAAGTACACCAAATCCCTTTGGCTGTAATGATCAAAGCAAACATGGAGAATGAGTCTAATAGCAATCCTAGCTTCTTTGACAACTAATCCCTTAGGCAAAGCAAGCTAAAAGCATAGATGAGTTGGTTCAGGCATTTCATAGAACACCTTTCGGGCATGAAATGCCTATGGCTCTATGTTTGAGAGGCCAACCCAAATATAGCATGAAGAACACCAAATCAATGCAAGGAAATGATAGATCTAACACTAAGCACCTTGGATCTACACTTAATCAACCTTAGTCTCCCAAGACCATAAACCCTAGATAGATCTACTCACTAATAGCCATGGAAAACCTCAAAATCAATGATGATTCAAGGCTAAACATGATTAGAGAAGAAGATAATCTATTAAACACAAAAGAAATAAGATAAAAAGGATCAAAGATCCAAACTTTCTTCAAGATCTTATTATGTTTTTGAGAGAAAAGAAGTTAGATCTCTTAATGAGATTACAAGAGTATATATAGGAGGCTTGAAAGCCCTTAAAAACAAAAGAGAAAATTACTAAAATGTCCTTGGCCAAGTGATTTTCGACCAATCAGAATCAAAAGGAAGGGAAGAAGCTGAGCCACCCGGGTCAGGCAGTGTGGTCCTTGGCCGGGTGTGTGCTGGCCGGGTGTGTTCCAGCGTCCTGAGCTTGCGGCCGTGCGGGTAGAAGCAGTTGGGTAGGTGCTGTCCGGGTGTCTCCATGCGCGGGTATGTGTGGCCGGGTGGAACGTCCGGGTCGTCCTCATACGCGGCTTCATCGTCCGGGTGGTATTGGCCGCGTGCATTCTTGGCGCTCAGCAGCATCAGGACGTGCGGGTCCTTGTCCTCGGGTGGTACTGGCCGCATCCGGAGCTCATCCAGCATCAGGACGTGCGGGTGGAAGCAGCCGGGTGAGGGAGGTCGGGTATCTGCTGGTATGCGGGTAGGTACGGACGGGTGTGCAAGGCCGTCCCATCGATCCGTGCGGGTGCCTCTGCCCGGGTGCTTCCAGGCCGCGTGCATTCTAGGCTTCCAGCACAATCAGGACGTGCGGGTGCTTGTCCCCGGGTCGTCCTGGCCGCGTCCTGAGCTCGTCCAGGCTTGGTTTGATGGTCGGCCTCGGGTATGCTCACCCGGGTGGAATTGATATGCCCTCAGTGTTTTGATCATAACTCCTCCAATATGGCTCCAAATGACTTAAACCACTTCCATTGGAAAGCTAACTCAAAATTACATGTCTCCACCAAATATTAGCATCAGAAGATATTTCTAAGGTCTCCGTCCATGTTCATCTTTAAACCCTTCTTTTTCATCGCAAAACTCCCAAACATCTTCAATATCTCCAAAGTGTGCTTCAACACCTAATAGGGACTTATGAATGCAAAATGAACCTAAATATGCCTAATGCCTAAGCTAAATGAGCAAAAATGCACAAGATATGATAGCTAAAAACATGTAAATATGCAAGACATCAACATTCACACTAGCACCACTATCAACAAGAGCATCATCCATAGTTAGTTGACCAAGGGAGCAAGACAAAGTGAACTTCCCTTCAGATTCAAGCTTAGGGAGGGACTTTGGAGGGATTGGTGAATCAATCTTCAGAATGGAGATGTCCAAAAGCTCAGCCACTTCAGCCTGGTGGTCTAGAATGTCCTTAATGAGCATTAACTGAACATGAGCTTCACGCATACCTGATATCTCTGGAAGCTTGACTCCAACATCACTAAGATGTTTCCTGAACTTTGAGATCACCTTCTTTTGAGCTTTGGTGAGAACTATTTGGGGAAAGGGGAGCTTATCATATGGTGATAGCTCAAACTCAGTGTCTTCCTGCTTCACTTCTTTCAGCTTGTTGTCTGCTCTGTTCACAGTTGGTGTCTCAGCTCTAGGCTCATCTTGCTGCAGACTCGTTAACTCAGCGTTCTTGGCAGCATCCCTCAGAATATGTGCTTCATCTGTGGCCACAACAAATCTCTCAACATCCCCAAACTCAGTTCCAAACATTTCAATCTCATCCTTCTCTATCTCATGAGTACACATCTCAATCTTTGAAGAAGTAGTAGAGAGGATGACATTGCAATATTCCTTGGGATTATTCTCTGGTTTTCCTGGTAGAGATCCCTTTGGGCTCTTGGAGGATTAAGACATAGAAGCAACGTGGCTCTCCAAAGCTTTGAGATGAGAGGCAAGTTGCATGTACTTGTTGTTGAGGTCAGAATAGGTTCCATCAATCTTGGCATGGATGTTCTTGAACTCATCACCAATGTTCTTAGCATTTCTTTCTTGAGCTTCTAAGGGTTGCTTGAACATGGACTCCATATTTGAACTTGGAGCCTGAGCTTGAGAAGAGCTTCCTTGGGCCTGAGTAGACTGGTTGGCTTGGTAACCTCCTTGCTGATTGTTGTAGTAAGGTCTTTGCTGATAGTTGTTTTGGTACTAGAAGTTGGGCTCTTTCCTGTACCATGTGCCATTATCATTGATGAAGCACATCTCCTCTTGACCTTCGACACCATTGACCTGATTACGCCCAGCAGGCTGCTTTTGTTGTTGGTTCCCAATGGAGTTAATCTGCTCCTGCTTAGCCTTCTTTGCAATCATCTTGTCCAACTTCTCTTGAAGAGATTTCAGCGCCTTCCTTGTGTGCTGATCATCTTCATCAGTGCCTCTGTTGACCCTATCATGCTCCTCACTGTAGACTGAGTCACTCTTGGCCATGTTCTCCACCAGCTCATCAGCATCCTGCTCAGTTCTGCCCAAGAAGAACCCATTGCTGGCTGTGTCCAATCTTCTCCTGAACTCAGGAAGAGCACCTCTGTAGAAGGTACTAAGCAAACTCTCCTTGGTGAAGCCATGATGTGGGCATTGAGACCAATAGCCCTTGAACCTCTCCCATGCTTCACTAAAGCTCTCGAGGTTCTTCTGCTGAAAGCTAGAGATCTCATTTCTGATCTTGGCTGTTCTTGAGGTAGAGAAGAATTTCTCTAGGAATGCCCTCTTTCACTCGTTCCAAGTTGTGATAGAGTCACTTGGAAGAGCCTTCTCCCATAGATGTGCCTTATCTCCCAAAGAGAAGGGAAACAACCTCAGCTTGAAAGCATCTTCAGAGACTCCATTAGTCTTGGACAAGCTACAATAGCTATCAAATGTGTCCAACTGATCAAGGGGATCCTCCACAGCAAAGCCATGAAACTTGTTGTTCTCAATCAAATTCAGCAGCCCTGATTTGATCTCAAAGTTGTTGTTCTCCACAGCTGGTGCTATTATCCCAAACCTTTGACCATGAATGTGAGGTTGATCATAGGCTCCAATGGCTCTAGCTTGGCACTGTGGCTGTTGTGGCTGGCGCTGTGGTCTTATGTTGTCAGATCTTGGACCATTGCCCCCTGGGGCATCACCATCTTGAGGCTGATTCTCCATATCAAACCCCAATCTCTGCAAGTGAGCCTGTTGTTCTTCTTCTCTTCTCTTTCTTGCAATCTCCCTCTCAAGTGTAGCAATTTCTTCAACAGTAGGTGTCAAGTTTGATGCACCTCTGCTTCTAGTTATCATACACCTGAAATGCAAAGGGAAAAGAGCAAGGAGAAGCAATTACAAAATAAAATAAAAAAAAATGACTTAGTCTTAAGCAAATGACTAAATCCCAATGTCAAAATCAACTTAGAACCCGTCAACGGCGCCAATTTGATGAAAGGACTTTTCAAGGGTCCTATCAAATGATGTAGTATAAAAGATTGTCGAACCAATCCTATGTGATTCTAATGCAAAGAGAATGCAAATCAATGCTTAATCTAAGTGCAACCATTGAGTGAAGATGACTATGAACTAAGACAATATTAAAAATGCGATAAAAGAGTGAACTTTCTTCTCAATATTAGGTAAGGGGGTTCTTGGGACAAAGGAATTAAATTTGGGTGATCAAGCTTCAATCTAAGATGGCAAACTTTCAATCAATCTAACACCTTAAGCCTAGACACAATCCTAAGCAAGCTCTATCCCTAGATGAATGCTCATTCACTAACATAACTCAAGCATCTAATCGCTTAGGTTGAATAATATGAAAGCAATCATTAAGAACAAGTCTACTAGCTATCTCAACACCTTTAACAACTAATCCCTTTGGTAAAGGATGTTAAAAGCATTGAAGAGTTGGTTCAGGCATTTCATAGAACACCTTCCGGGCATGAAATTCCTATAGCTCTATTTTGAAGAGGCCAACTCCAAAATAGCAAGAAGAACACTCTACAAGCAAGGATCAAGAAGGATCTACCCAAGAACATCTTAGATCTACACCTAATCACCCATAGTCTCCCAAGCCCATGAACCCTAGATAGATCTACTCACTAATAGCCATGGAAAACCTCAAAACCAATGATGATTCAAGGCTAAACATGATTAGTGAGAAGGATAATCTAATAAACCCCAATGAAATGAGATGAAAAGGATGAAAGATCCAAGCTTTCTCCAAGATCCAAATGTGTTTTTTAGAGAGAAAAGAAGTTCTTCTCCTCAAGGAGATTACATAAGTATTTATATGAGGCTTGAAAGCCCTTAAAAACATAAAAAGAAATGACTAAAATGGCCCTGGGGTCATTAAATCTCGGCCAGACATGATAAAAATGCTCAGGGTAAAGTCCCGGATCCAACCCGAGCATCCTGACCCGAGCAGAAAAGTCCCTGTCCGAGCCGGCCAGCCGTGCGGGTGCACTGTCCCGAGCGTCCCAACCCGTGCGTTTCTGCTCCTGTCCGAGCCTGTCCTGTCCCGCGTGCTCCAGGCCGCGCATGAGCCGTGTTCGTTCCCTTCAGGCCGCGCGGGTATCTTGCTCCGCGCATGCTAGGCCGCGCACCGGCCCATGTCCTGGCTGCCGTCCCGCGCGGGTCATGTGTACCGAGCATCCTGGCCGCGCATCATGGTCCGTTCTTGCCTGTCCCTGGTGTGTCCCGTGCGGGTACTCTCACCCGAGCAGTCCAGGCCACGCGTCCAGCCAACCATCTCTTGTCCGTCCAAGCACCCGGGTCAGTGTTCCTGATCTATCTCGCGTCCCGGCCATCCTGGTCTCGTCCAAGGAATGGTCTTGATAATGGTTTGGCTTGTCCTGACCTTGGCCAAACTCCATTCTTCATCTTTTTGAATCACAAAGCTCCCAAACACCTCCAATCACTCCTTAGCTCGTTCCAACACCTAATAAGGACATATGAATGCAATATGAACCTAAAGATGCCTAATGCCTAATCTAAATGATCAAAATGCACAAGATATGGATGCTAAAAACATGTAAATATGCAAGACATCACAGGACCTTGGAGGAATGGAGATCTTATTCTCTCATTTCTGGGGATGACGAGTTCGTTTCTTGGTGTAAGGCCTTGATGGAACGTGGTCTTCAAGTAGCATTGTTGTTCGGCTGACAAAGATCAGTTGTATCTGTGAGAATCCGCTGTAGATGATCTGCTGCCCTGGTCGGAAGCATGAATTCTCGATCTTGGATTCACATTACAAAGGTAAGCAGGATCCGTCTTTTTAGTGCAGGGCCCTGGTGGCATATAGCCACTTGTTTGCAAGATCCGAATGGTGTATGGCCGGGCCAAGCAGACAAATTTTTGATTTACTTCAGTAAGTATGTCTTTGCTTATGCCCCCGATGATTGGATATTGGCTGGAGAGTGATCTTCTGAAGGGCATACATCCTAGGAAGCAATATTCTCCTGCTTATGTTTTCTTCTCTTTTTGCTTAGTCTTTTGGGGACGTTCCCTGACCGTAGGATGGAGAAGTTCGGTGGGAGATAGTAGTCGAGTGAATACCATGGTCTTCCCATTCCTTTAACAAGACCTTTGTCGAGGCATGGAGGCTGGTTCTTTGTTGTATAACTTGGGGTATCGAAATACGTCGCGTGGGAACTCGTAGTTCCTGCTGATTCTCCTTTGTAACCTGAAGTTAAGAAGGGTTTCATGCTCTGATCCCGTAGAACACGTACATATATCCTTGGGAACCCGTAGGTTTTAAGAAAGTACTGTATTGGTTTCGGAGGATCTTTGGGTTTTGCCTTTGAGGACCCGAGGACTGGAAGGGATTCTTTTATGACCCGGAGTTGAACTCTTGTTCTACTGTCTCAAGCCCGGAGGCTGTATTGACTTAACGCGGCATCACACTCTGTACACTGGAGCTGGACCTCTCTCGATGTCGATTGGATGTGGAATGTTGTTGAGACTGCACCTATTGCTTTCTGTGGAGCCGTTCGAAACCTGGTCCTTCTCGAAACCCGATGACTATGGAAATATCCTCCTGGAGCTTGTAGGTTCTGGGATTCGTCCTCTTGAAACATGGAGATTTGTGGGCTTTATCCCCCTGAAACTCAGCGACCAGGTCCATACCCTCTTTCGCAACCCTCAGCGACCAGTTCGTAAAGCATTTCGCGAGTAGCAGGAACCTGGAGAAAACCTCAGACTCCCTCTCTAAGATTCGCCAGCGCCGAACTGAAATGCTGAGGAGTTACATCGCACGCTTCAACCAGGAGAAGGAGGCGATCCCCGGTTGCAACATCCCTACGGCGATGTCCGCCTTCAAGAGAGGCCTACTCTCAGACGGGGACCTCTACAAAGAGCTGACTAAATACCAGTGCAAGATGATGGAAGAGGTGCTATCCCGAGCCTGGGCTCAGGTCAAATGGGAAGAAGACGTCGCTGGCCGCGCCGAGGCATCGCTTAAGCAGGGCCAGAAGGTGACCATGCAAGATAGGCATGATCGAGACGAGAGAACGACCAAAAATTCCGGGACCAGGAACCGGGGCAAGTTTCAATTCCGCCCAACTGAGAAGGCAGGAGGAGTGGCAGTGTCCACATGGCCTGATATCTCCCTCCTCTCCATATCGAGGCCGGAACTGATCAACGCTCTGAGGCAGATGGGCAACAGGTGAAGTGGCCTCAGAAGATGAAGGCGCCCGATTCCTTCCGGAACCCAGACCTTTGGTGCGACTTCCACAGTGACCACGGTCACAAGACGGAGGATTACGTCGCGCTGAAGATCGAGGTCATTGAGCTACTCAAGAAGGGACACCTCAGGGAGTTCCTCTCGGACAAGGCCAAGAGCCATCTGAGTAAGGGAACCTCCGGGAAGCCCACTGAAGCTGTCCCTGCCTCGCCACCTCGCCAGGAATGAACGATCCAAGTCATATCTGGAGGCTCGGAGATAAGCGGCGTAAGCCATGCAGCCGCCAAAAAGAGCACTCGGAACGCCAAGTAAGGCCTGGAATCCACGGAACCTAAGCGCCTGCTCCTGGGAACCAATGAGATCAGTTTCACGGCAAAGGAACAGGAGAGGGTCCTGGCCCCGCATCATGACGCCTTAGTCATATCGCTCACTGTAGCAAATTTCTTGGTGAAAAGGATACTAGTGGACAACGAAATCTCCAGCAACATCATATTCCAGGCCGCCTACCAGGATCTGGGATTGGAGGAAAGCACCCTTGCGCCTTGACACATAAAGCCACTCCACTCGTGAGGGTTCAGCGGAGAAGTCAAACAGACCGCCGGATAAATCACCCTTCCAGTATACGCCGAAGGAATCAATATGTCAACCAAGTTTCTGGTAGTCGACTGCCTGTCCTCCTACAACATGATCCTCGGGCGGCCCTGGAACCGCGATATGGGAGCCGTCCCTTCAACGCTCCACCAGATGGTAAAGTTTCCCACCCCGTGGGGCATAAGATCGATCAGGGGTAACCAGGAGAACTCCGGATCTTGCTATCAGCCTACCCTAAAAGGAAAGACCAAGGTTTTATAGCAATTACAGAACCAGCCTCCGGCTCAACATACCGAGGAGCCCGAGGTTGAAGAAAATGATGAGGTGCCTTAAGATAGGCTCCAACCTACACGAAGGGCTCAGAAGGAGGTTGATAGACTTCCTTAGATCCAATTCCGATTGCTTTACCTGGTCCCACTTCGATATGCCCGGAATCGATCCGGAGATAATCATGCACAAGCTGCAGGTTGACCCCCAATACCAGCCAAACAGGCAGAAGAGAAGGAAATTCTCTCCCGAGAGAGATGCGATCGTCAATGAGGAAGTGATGAAAGGACTTTTCTAAGGTCCTAATCAAATGATGTAGTATAAAAGATTGTCGAACCAGTTCTCAGTGACCACAAAGCAAAGGGAATACAAGTCCATGCTTAATCTAAATGCAATCATTAAAGAATATGATTATTAAACTAAGACAATAAGCAAAATGCAAGAAAATATAAAGCTTTCTTTTTTATGAGGAGAATGAGACCCATGGGTATAGGGACTTGATCTGAAATGATTAAGATTCAATCCAAGATGCCAACTTTTAAATCAATCTAATTCCTTATGCCTAGACAACAAAACTAAGCAAGCTCTATCTCTAGATGGATGCTCTTTTGCAATGATCACCCAAGTACACCAAATCTTTTTGGCTGTAATGATCAAAGCAAGCATAAAGAATGAGTCTAATAGCAATCCTAGCTTCTTTGACAACTAATCTCTTAGGCAAAGCAAGCTAAAAGCATAGATGAGTTGGTTCAGCCATTTCATAGAACACCTTTCGGGCATGAAATGCCTATGGCTCTATGTTTGAGAGGCCAACCCAAATATAGCATTAAGAACACCAAATAAATGCAAGGAAAGGATAGATCTAACACTAAGCACCTTGGATCTACACTTAATCACTCTCAATCACCCTAACCCATGGATCTTAAATGGATCTACTCACTAATCCACATGCTTACTCTTAAACCCATCAGAGATTCAAGCTTAAACATGTAGAGGAAGAAAAGAGCTGAAATCAAACAATCAAGAACACAAGAAGAGATGATGAATCAAAGATGAAACTTTACTCAAAGGGTTTGTGTTCTTAGATAGAAAATAACATAAGTCCCAATCTAGGGATAACAAGAGTATTTATAATTGGCTTGAAAGCCCTAGAAACATAAAACAAAATTACTAAAATGTCCTTGAGCCAAATTGGTCTCAACCAATCGGAAGAGGGGTTGGATTTTCGGTCAGAGGTGAACCAGCCTGTCCCAACCCGGTCTGGCCACCCCGGTCCAAGCTTGTCTTGGTCCTTGTCCAGCCCGTCTGAGTTCAGTTTTCTCCTTCCCGGCCGTCCGGGTGTCCCTTGATCCATCTCTGCCGACCGGGTGTCCCTTCCCGGACCGATCTACCCGGTCTGGTCTCCTCCAGCACCACTCAAACGACCGGGTGCTTCTCCCAGGCTCAGTCATCCCGGGCCGGACCACTTCCATCCAGCTGCTCTTTTCCCGGCCGGCTGCTTGAACCCGGCCGTCTCTACCCGGCCAGCCTGACATGCTTCAAGTGAATTGATCATAACTCTTCTAATACAGGTCTAAATGACTTGAAACCACTTCCATTGGAAAGCTAACTCAATTTTCTGTGTCTTCACAAAATCTTAGCAGCAGGAGACATCTCTAAGGCCTCTTTCTATTCTCATCTTTGTCTTGACCAGATCATGGATTTGACTTTTCTTTTCATGGCCAAACTTGATTCTTCATCTCTTTTGGGGCCATAAGGCTTCCAAACACCTCAAATCACACCAAAGCATACTCCAATACCTGATAAGGACAAATGAATGCAAAATGGACCTAAACATGCCTAATGCCTAACTTATATGATCAAAATGCATAAGATATGGATGTTAAAAACATGTAAATATGCAAGCTATCAACTCCCTCACACTAGACCTTTACTTGTCCTCAAGTAATCTTTTCAAAACACAAGGAGGATGTAGGAACCAAAATTCACACTGTCAAATTAAGTTGATTTGGAGGAAAACCAAGTGAACCTAGCCTTCCCTGAAGGTGCCGATTATCTACTGGGCCACACACGACACAATCAGTACGACGAAGACAATAAAAAAACGGAGTGAAGATTGTAAGAAAAAAGAATAGAGCAAAAGATCTTATTTCCGAATCCGCGTTTGAGCGTGAACAATAGGTAAGAGCCTTGGCTACTGGTATACCTTGGATTTTACCCGTTTTTACCCATGGTATATGAGTGTTTTTACTATTATTATCTATGTTTTGGAGTCTATTAGGTATGTTTTCAGGTTCAGAAGCATTTTGGAGAAAAGTGATGTTTTAGGTGTCTTTTTGGAGCTTAAAGAAGAGTTCACCCGTGTTCAAGACCAGAGGTCGACACCAGAGTTACACATCGATCGATGCACACTCTGTGCAATCGATCGACACACATTTAGCCGAAGGACGATACATCGAGACTATAATCGATCGATGTACACCATGTACCATCGATCGATACTGAGGCGGCAGAAAGACAAGTTGGACCTGGCCGAACTTGAAGCCCAAGATATCACATTTTACAGGAATGCCCCTGACGAGTTTTTTAACCTAATGAACTCATATATTTATATGCCTAAGTTTTTATAAGCTATAGAAAAGCTTTTTACACAATATACAGAATACAAAGTTCTATTCAAGTTTCTACTTCTACTTATTTTCTTTTCAGTTCTTTATTTGTTAACAAAGGTTATAGAATTCTAAACCTAGAGGAGAGATCCAAAGATATTTGTGATTGGAACCTAAGTGTTCACCCTCTAATAGGTTTATGAACTTCTATTATTACCTTGTTGCTATGAACTACTTAGCCATGTCTGAGTAGATTCATTTGTTAGATTTAGGGTTTAAATAGGATATGAGGGATTAGCCCCAACCTATAATTGCTATAGTTGTGATATTTATTGTTAGGATTGTTCACTAATGCTTTTTCTAGCTTAGCTACCTAGAACATGAACTTAGATTGCATTGTTCATTACATGCAATACCTGACAACATCCTAAACATGCTATGACCCTCTTGAGATATGCGAAAGCTGATCTAAGATCATGGTGAGCATTGTATCAACTCAGCATAAATCTTGCTTAGAGTCGTGATCGATCGATACTCCTATAGAGTAATCGATCGACGTAGCTAGAGGTGTATCGGCCGATATTCCTATCGAAACATCGATCGATACCATCGGCAGAGTAGACGACAGCAACACCATTTAGCATCTAAGTAATAGATGGTCTAAATAATGCGAGAGCTGATGGATTCATTTAATAAGTTTTGAGCTCGACATATCATGCAAGCAACTTGTTAGCCTTTATAGTATTTATAATCCTGAATTCCTGAATACTTACCCTGAATCTAACTACTTTTCTTTAACTGTTTCAAAACCAAATCCTTTCAACTCAGTAATCTTATCCTTACTCAGCAAACCTGCACTTTATTTTAAACTATTTTCAACCTAGCATAGTCATTAAGATTGCATCTTATTTGTACACTAGCTCTATGTGGATCCGATCCCTAAGTACTACAACTGAACCTCTTATTTGAGAGAGTAAAGTCACTCCTTAGGGTAATTTGAGTGGTATCAGCTACAAGAGCTGTCGGAAAGTTCGCTAGTCTAGCAACCTAAGTTCTAACCTAGTTGAGTCGCAGCGCGCTAGTAAAAACGGAAAAAAAATGCCTAAGTTACTCTAAGTGCTATGTTGCTCTCAAAAAGTTCTCCCTTTGCTCCTCGCCCCAAGCTCTCCTTATATACTCCTCTTTAAGATGGTCCATTCTCCCTTTGGGCCGAATCTAACGCGAATCGGGCTTCTTTCCATTTCCACCGGTCTTCCCGTTTATCGGGAAACTTGACGTTTATCTTCGAGAAACTTCACATTTATCTTCGGAAAACTTAACATTTATCTTATGTTAAGATAAACATGGGGAGTCATGTCCATCTCGACTTGGTTTCCTGGAAAATCGCAAGTGGGCCGATTTGGTCGCGTTCGGGCCTTTTGGGGCCGTTGTTTCGACCGTGGACGTTTTACGGTTTTTCCGAGAAACCAACCTGTCATGATACTTTTTTTGCCGAAAGAACCTCAATTCACCGTATAGTCTAGATGACTGGTGTTTTTAGAATAACCGTGATCGTTTTATACGACGAATCGAGATCCATTCGTCAACCGAACCTTCGGTGCTCTCCCGAAGCTTTCCCGATTTATTTCGACCAAGACGAAACAGGGTTCTTGGGTTTCTTGTCTCCAAGGAGTTGAACGGTGAGTCTTCGAGCAAGGATACAAAGTTCATAGTTGGACTAGTTTGTTGAGACGGTCTTGCGGGAAGAAGATCGCACTTGTCCAGTGGTCCGTACTTGGGCGCCTGGAATTTGGACATGGGTGCTGGCGCCCGGCACCTGGGATTTGGACATTGGTGCTGGCGCCCGGCGCCTGTGACCAGCACGAGCGAGCTGGCGCCCGGCACCCGTTACCAGCACGAGGGAGCTGGCGCCCGGCACCCGTGACCAGCACGGGCGAGCTGGCGCCCGGCGCCCGTGACCGGCACGAGGGAGCTGGCACCCGGCGCCCGTGACCAGCACGGGCGAGCTGGCGCCCGACGCCCGTGACCAGCACGGGTGGGCTGGCGCCGCGGCGACGCCAGCCAAAGAAATCCTTTCAACTGAGTAATCTTATCCTTACTCAGCAAACCTGCACTTTACTTTAAACTATTTTCAACCTAGCATAGTCACTAAGATTGCATCTTATTTGTACACTAGCTCTCTGGATTCGATCCTAAGTACTACAACTGAACCTCTTATTTGAGAGAGTAAAGTCACTCCTTAGGGTAATTTGAGTGATATCAAATTTGGCCGTTGCGGGAGCTTTGAAACAATAGGATCTAATCGATTAGGTCTAGGTTATTTCTATTTTATTTCAATTTGTTTTCGACACAAATTTTTTTCTTGTCTTTTCAGATACATGCCCAGCAGCACCAGAAGCAACAAGGAATCCCAACTTTTATTCTTATAAGATCCTGCTAGCTTGGAACGTTCCATCCGCAAGGAAATCCATTCCGAATCGATCGACCCCATCAACTGCCTGTCGACCGATACCGACGCACCCCTGCCGACCGAGACACCGTCTTCGTCGACCGATACTCGCACCTTCACGTCGATCGACAATACTTCACCGTCGACCGACATCTTTCATCCGACATCGATCGATACCCCTAACCGTATATCGATCGATACTACTCCGCGAGTCATGGTTGCGCCTATGATTCTCACACGAGATGAGAATGGAGACTTGCGTGACCAAGAAGGTCACCTTTGTAATGAAGTAGGTCAGAAACTCAACGCTCAGAATGAAGTAATCCCTGAGCCAGAAACTGCACCTACAGGAGCTGTTCAACTTGTAGAAGAGGCTGCTCGAACACTAGCTGACTACAACCGTCCAGATCAGTTCTACACCAACAGATCAGCCATTCGTCCCCCTGCTATTCAGAGAGGCGATTTCGAGCTCAAGCCGCAGTACTACACCCTTGTGGGACAGATACCTTATTATGGGCTGTCCAGTGAGCATCCCATAGACCATCTGGGGAGGTTCGAGGATCTCATATCTGCTATCAAAGCCAATGGAGTCCCTGTGGACTACCTTCTCTGTAAGCTCTTCAAACACTCTTTATCTGGAGGAGCTTTACAGTGGCTTAAGCAGCTACCACCAGGATCTCTTACATTCTGGAGCGATATCAAAAACGCATTTTTGCGTAACTTCTTTGATGATGCGCGCGGTGAAGACTTAAAGAGGAAAATTGCCACATTTTATCAGGAGCCTGGAGAGTCATTCAAGGATACCTGGATTAGATTCAAGTCTTACCAGCGAGACTGCCCACACCATGGATTCAACAAAGTGCAGCTGCTCTGCACTTTCTTCAGAGGCATCACACTGAAATATCAGATGGCTCTAGACACTGCGAGTGAAGGCAACTTCACCACAAGGAATCCTGAAGATGCTGAGAAGCTAATAGACAACCTAGCATCCAGCAACAGCACAAACAACATTGTAAGAGCAAGATCTGCAGCGTTCCATGGAAAGGAACAGATAAATGATGTACAAGCTACACTTGACAATGTTCAGAAACTGCTAAATAAGCAAATCTGCTCAGTAGAGGATGCAGAAGCTGATAAAGAAGATGACTACATAGAAGCAGAAGTCAACTGGATCAGTGGAACCGGATTTCAGAGATCTGGAAACCAAGGAAACAGAAACTTCGCAGGACAGAGAGGAAATGTTGGGGTCAAAAACGGTTATCTCGAAATCTACGGCCAAAGATCCTTCCAAACTCGAAGATTTCCCGCACGAATGACTAGCGGGGGAAAGATCGAGCAATGGGAAACCCACGGACGGCAAGACGGCCTGGCGCCGGCGGCACGCGGGCCGGTCTGGCGCCGGCTGGGACGCAGGCGGCCTGGCGCCGCGGCACCGCCTGGCGCCGGCAGCAGCGGAACGCGGGCGGCCTGGCGCCGGCAGCACGCGAATGCGGGCGGCCTGGCGCCGCGGCACCGCCACGCGGCTGGCCTGGCCGGCGGCACCCGGTGTGGCGCTGGCGGCACGCGGGACGCGCCAGCCTGGCCTGGCGGCACCCGCCTGGCGCCGGCACCGCCACGCGGGCGGCCTGGCGCCGGCGCACTCGCCTGGCGCTGGCGACATCCGCCAGCGGGCGGCCTGGCGCCGTCCACGCCCTCGTCCTGGTCTTGGTCCCATTGTGCTCGGTCCGATCCCATCTTGGCTTGTTCGGATCAATCCTCGTGAGTTTGGTACAATCAAGCTCTGGAATAAACATCTTTCGATTCGGTTGGAATCATCCTCAATGTTTTACGATGGAAACTGGAGGGATTGGATTTCTCGTAGAAGATATCGTATAAAACAAAGATCGATTAACTTGAACATCGATCCTTTAAGCTATACGGTTTATTCTCCGACAAAGATCATCTTCCAGAAATCGTATAAAGCGTTTAACGACTTAAGACAAGTCCACAACTTACTTACGATTTTTCAGAATTCAGGCCTAATCAGGCTACGACGGTTTATCCGATTTCCCGAAACATCGGATAAACATCAAGTCATCGAAAGATAGCGGAAAACTCGAAGATGATTACGAAGACCGACGAAAATGGAACATTTCCTGAAGAGATAAGCTTGGGCCCAAAGGCGAGGCCCATCGTCCTAAGGCAAACCGACCTAGGAGTGGGTATATAAGGAGAGCAAGAGCAGAGGAGAAGAGCATCCCGAAAATCCGAGAATTAGACGTAGAGCATCCTGCTAGCTTAGAAGAACTAGGGTTTAGGTGGTTAGACTAGCGGAGCAAGGCTTAGGACGTTTGGCTGCCTGCAACTCTATCTTTTTCTTTAAATCGCAAATCTCTTTGTCTTTCGGAGAATCCTTGTACTCGTTTCTCTTATCTAATAAAATGCCTTCGGGCAAATATTTCAATTCCCATTTTTGTCTTCTGTTTACTTTATCGATTTCGTGTGGCAACGCAGAGAATCCGGACCTTCAAGGAAAGTCGGGTTTACTTGGCTTTCCTCCGCAATCTTATTTATTAGAAATTGACAGTGTGAATTTCGGTTCCCACACTGAGACAACAACTGTGAAAAGAGCAGACAACAACTGTGAAAAGAGCAGACAACAAGCTGAAAGAAGTGGAGAAGGAAGACACTGAGTTTGAGCTATCACCATATGATAAGCTCCCCTTTTCCCAAAATGTTCTCACCAAAACTCAATAGAAGGTGATCTCAAAGTTCAGGAAAGACCTTAGTGATGTTGGAGTCAAGCTTCCAGAGACATCTGGTATGCGTGAAGCTCATGTCCAGATGATGCTCATCAAGGACATTCTAGACCACCAAGCTGAAGTGGCTGAGCTTTTGGAAATCTCCATTCTGAAGAATGATCCACCCAACCCTCCAAATTCCCTCCCTAAGCTTGAGTCTCAAGGGAAGTTCACCTTGTCTTGCTCCCTTGGTAAACTAACTATGGATGATGCCCTTGTTGATAGTGGTGCTAGTGTGAATGTCATTTCCTTTGATATGGTGAAGAGTATTGGGATTGAAAGCATGGAACCAGATGCTCCTCCTCCGCAATCTTACTTATCAGAAATTGACGGTGTGAATTTCGGTTCCCACAGTTTGGCGCTAGAAGGAGGGGGGGACGGATTCTCTAACTCGAAAACCACCGATCGATCGAAGTTCAGTATGACTTCTTCGTCAGCCCGCAACATCGTATGTAAGACCCGAACCCGGCCGACTAGGCCGCGGTCGATGCCTCACGTCGCTCGGTCCATACCCTGACCGAACCTCTAAAAATTTCGCCCTTTATTTCAAACATCGCCCATAGGCGAGGGCTAACTCAGATCCTAGCTCAAGACTACCTTAGTCATTCCCTAGCTTAGATCATTTCAACTTATGCACAGCGGAATAATATCTACAACCATTGGTCTAAAACCAATCTAACACTTGTCTGGTCAGATCATCTCAGCTACTGGTCAGTAATCCCAACTGCCAGCTAGCTCCAAGGTCGATCCTGAACCTAGACCAAGTCATACCAAATCCGAGGTTCCATTCACCTAACCATTCTATCTAGATCTATGCAACATTGATAGATCATACCTTTGCCACATCCACGGAGCTTGTTAGCTCATTGTCCCATCTGACTTAGCTGTTTAGCTAGCTCATCCAGCTAGCTGAGCTGAACCACTTCACTTGAGGTTCCCCACTCTCATCCAGCTGATCGAGCTGTGAGGTAGCTTTGCCTAGCTTCCCTTCCACTCGTCCAACTCTCCATATACCTGCATAAACTATTCCCTTTGGTACTTAGTCACTCAGCCAACCATCCCCACAGACTAAGTACCTACAGGAAGTCTTCAGCTGCAAAATGACTTCAAGAAAACATGCTCCAAAACTTAATTAAAATTCATGACAAATACTGATAATTCCCCACTAAGAGGAATCCACAATCAGATTGATCAGAACCGGCCTAATTCACATAGAATTTGGCCAAATCCCACTAAACCGGCCATAACTGACCACCATCAAACCGGCCTGATAAATCCAATCAAATCACATGATAAATCATGATAAATCCTCACTAAGAGGAATCCATGGTCGGATCCCATCAATTCCATCCACAACTATGAGATCCGGACCTAGCTGCCCAACCAAGGCCATGGAGAGTTCCACTGAACCGGCCAAGGTCTGGTTTAGTACCACCATGTCTCAGGCGTGTGCTCCCTGTAACCAAGTCCTTTCATGGACTAACAAAGCCCATCAGATCCTAAGTCAATCAACCAACCACCCCACATGACTCAGAACTGATGAGTCTTCACACTTCTAACCGCCATGGAACCATGTCCCACTGAACCTGATTAGTGTTGCTCTTACCACCGGTGCATCCTTTGATCAATCAGATAAGACACCTTGATCCACCATCCAGGGATCAGGTCGTCCATCCTTGCCCATGATCAGATCACACACAGCCTTCCTTGTATAAACACACCAGCACAATACTTGTTGTCCACACCAACAAGTACTAGCCTTCTCCTCTCCTTTGCTTGCTGTTGGATCCAAACGAATTGGACCTTGCACTCCACATGGTTCCTCTGGTACTAGGACCCCATGTGTCTCACCAATGGGTCGGATCCATGGTTCATACCATGATCAAACTCAACATCAAACTATGATCCACCTTGGATCACTTTCCAATGAACATCATCTAACTATCACCCCACATGGATGAAGTAGATCAACAATGATCCGCCCTCCTCTTAGGGTCCTGGATCCTTAGTTTACATCACAATATATGGTCTTCAAGGGGCGTGCCTTACCTTGGCTTAACAGCACCACAAGAGACATAAACATAAACAGGAAAGTAAGTATCAAATTTGTTACCTTATACTTGATCTTATTAGATCATGTGCCTCCTCTTATTAGGTTCGGCCATGCTCCTCCAGAGCATGCCTCCATCAAGCCCTTATCACATACTTACAGTAATGATAAGATCCATTCAATGGTCGTGCCTCTCTTCCATTCCATGGAACTCCCATGGAACCAGTTTCTGCTGCATCCACCTTTGAGGTTGTGTTGGCCTTTGGGAGTGGAGTCTGGCCTTCTCCCTTCTCCTCTGACCATTTGCGTGTGTTCCCAGGACACAGAGGAAGCCTTAGATGTGTTCATCCATGATCAAACACCATCCAAAGGTCGTGCATCACTTCCCCCTTCAGTGTCCAAGAAACTGCCTTTCTACACACATCTGCCTTCAAGGCTGTCTCAGCCCTTAGAAGTTAGATCCGGCCTCAATCTTCTCTCCAGGCTATTTGCGTGTCTTCTATGGATGTAGAGGAAGCCTATGGCGTGGCAAACAACAATCAAAACTCACCAGAAGGTCGTTCATAACCCTCCCCATGATTGCCCACCAAAACTGCCTCTTTGCTGCCTTTGATTGCATCTCTGTCTTGGATTGTTGAATCCGACCATCTCCATGTTTTTCTCTGGTTTTCTTTGTGTTTCAGGGTGGAAAATGAATGCCTGGCGTGCCTGTAAAGGCACGGACCTGCCCTCTTTTTATAGAAGAAGGAATGGTTACTTCTAACCATTGCATCCCTTCGGTTTCATTTCTGGCCATTGATTTCATCAATGGTCCAGATCACACCCATTCGCCTATGGCAGTTATCTGGACGTCCTGGGCTTGTACAACCACTCCTGGACATGTCCAATACAAGCCCAAACCGAATGCCAAGCCACTGGCCCAACCCCGAGAGCCCACCGGCCCATCGCCACATATGGGTTGCCCGCATGGCCCGGCCACTGTCCGGACCCGGCCCAACTGTCCGAGACCCGAACACTCAGTCAAGCTGAGTTGAACTGATCCCCAGCTGACCCAGCTGAGTGAGCTAGTCCATCCAGCTCAGAGAGCTGACACACTCTACTTGAGCTCCAAGTGAGCTCCGTCCAGCTGGTCGAGCTTCTTGCTCATCATCCCAGCTGTGAATCACTTTGTACAGCTTGATATATTTATCTTATTCAATCCTTCTAAGTCCCTTGGTCTATTTCCAGACCTATATTTAGTTCTCCCATGATCCATTCTGATCATGCACCACATCACAGCTTCACCTAGCTGATCGAGTTTCACCCAGACCTCGTCCAGCTATAGAAACACTCGACCAACTCCTTTCAGCTTGTCTCCATCCTATTTTGGTTAAGTCTCAGCTATCTGATTCCCTTAACCACGTTCTTGGATCATGACACACTTGTCTTTAGGTCATATGACCTGTCTGGTGCGTCTTCATGCACAATGGTCCAACCAGACGATCCTACTCAGGATCGGGGACGTGACAAGTCTCCCCCACTTGATAAGGATTCGTCCTCGAATCCAGTGCTGCTGACATCTTGTCTCATTGACAAAATGTTCCAACCGATCTCTTTGCATCCACAACATGGAGCATGCTCGATTGGTTCTTTCTAACCAATTTGTGGCATCTCCTCCTTGTTTATTCTCACTGATCACATTTTTGATCAGCATATCAACATGTCTCCCCCACTTGGACGGAACACTCTTGAATCCGAACCAAGTTGTCCTTTACAGACACCAAGGGTTCATGATCCCAGCCACATCGTACTGGATCATCCCTTAACCGACCACAGCCTTTTCCAGCTTGGCCATATTGTGATCTTAGTCCATACTAGACTAAACCACCTTAACATGAGACCTGTCCATCACCGGACTCTGTCATAATTGATCCTGGTCCTTTTAGGACGTGATCATATCCCGGCCCTGGTCCACTCAGGAACTCAACCGTGTTACCCCAACCATAGGTCAATCTCCGACTTGGTTGTAATGCGATCTTCATTCCTCACTGGAATTGATCGTCTTTATCCCAACCCTAAGTCAATCTCAGACTTGGTTGTAATGCGACCCAGGTCCCTTCCCGGACGGGATCGACTTCAGCTCGGTCATCTCGGCAGGAGCTATACACAAGGAACTTTTGGATCTTTGGGGCCGTCCCTGGTCCAGATCTACTATGAACGGGTCAGCCCTACCGGGGAATGCCTGTAGCCGAAACACATCATGGACTCTCGAACCAGCGGAATCCCATCCGGGTCATCACCCCCTACGACCTCCTTAGTGGCGTTTGTGGCCAAATAAGCTTCACAACCCTTCCTCAGCATCCATTCCACATGGATTGCTGACACCACCAAGCATCCAGAGATCAGACATATACCTTGGAACCTGATCGGGAATTCACACCAACTCTCGAACTGCACGCGCTCCCGGTGACAGTCCAGAGTGGCCCGATACTTTCCAAGCCAGTCCATACCTAATATCACCTCGTGATTCTTTAGGCGGACAACAACCAGATCCACAGGCATTACCCTGTCCAGGATCAATACTCAGATCAGGCATTACCGGCGTGATCAATACTCAGATCCGAGGCATTACCCTGGCGTGATCAATACTCGGATCCGCAGGCATTACCCTGACTGTGATCAATACTCAGATCCGCAGGCATCACCCTGACTGTGATCATCACAGGGATGTCCTTCACCAAACCTAGTGAACTCATTCTCTGCCACGCGTTCACTATGCAAGGACAACCCACCGTTCCCATCTGGAACAACCCTTTTCCGATCATTAAGTACTTAGATGAGTTGGATCTCGGATTGATCACACATTTGGAAAATGTCCCATACCATTCTCCAAAGCATTACACTTCTGTGAACATCCCATACTATTCACAAAAGTGTTTATAGTATACCTCAATCCTCATCATACTAAGATACTTAACATCGTGTTTCCAATTCCTCTTGGAATTGATCCATTCCCATTCACTCAATTTTAAAGAATCCTACCTTGACTTACACTGAGTCCAAGGTGATCAATCTGATCACAAGCCCACTCATGTACTAGCCATGTAGCGTCTCCCTTAGACCAACATGAACACTGCATATGCTCACTTGTTTTAACGACCACCAAGGAATAACACTAACCCTACAAGAGTGCTACGTTTCTTTCAACCTAAGCCACTCTCTGGTCCATGTTACTTCCTGGTCAAGGTCGTCCTTACAAAGATCTTGCATTGCATCCATCGTCCAATCCGTATATTACTTCCAAATAACTAGATACACCAACCTTTCTGTTTCCAGGTTCTTGCCCTTGGAGTGCATCTTAAGCCGGCTCATCTTGGAACTTCCCGTTCACAAGAATGATACCCAATCTTACCTCAACTCTCACTTGGCTCACCACAGCTAAGGTTCCAGGTCATCTCAGTTTTCAGAAATAATTTCGGTTTGAACCTACTATCTCTGAGCAGTGAGTTGAGCTGAGTTGTAAACCAACCAGCTCCTCCACTCACCTGCCTCAACAAAGTACACACTACCTGAGAGATGCTTACTTCTCATCTGAGCTATGTGCTCCAGCACACTCAGGTAGTCCACTTTCCAGCTGCAACTCAGCTCATCCCATCCAAACATCAGTAGGATTGAGCTGACCTACAGGCAATCCAGCTCCATTGTTAACCTTCTCTGAGTCGGCAACAAAGCGAGTATTTCATCAACATCCACTTGTCCGGATGTGTGGGTGAACAACCACAACCCAACAATCCTAGAATCAAGCATGCTCTGATACCAACTTGTAAGACCCGAACCCGGCCGACTAGGCCGCGGTCGATGCCTCACGTCGCTCGGTCCATACCCTGACCGAACCTCTAAAAATTTCGCACTTTATTTCAAACATCGCCCATAGGCGAGGGCTAACTCAGATCTAGCTCAAGACTACCTTAGTCATTCCCTAGCTTAGATCATTTCAACTTATGCACAGCGGAATAATATCTACAACCATTGGTCTAAAACCAATCTAACACTTGTCTGGTCAGATCATCTCAGCTACTGGTCAGTAATCACAACTGCCAGCTAGCTCCAAGGTCGATCCTGAACCTAGACCAAGTCATACCAAATCCGAGGTTCCATTCACCTAACCATTCTATCTAGATCTATGCAACATTGATAGATCATACCTTTGCCACATCCACGGAGCTTGTTAGCTCATTGTCCCATCTGACTTAGCTGTTTAGCTAGCTCATCCAGCTAGGCTGAACCACTTCACTTGAGGTTCCCCACTCTCATCCAGCTGATCGAGCTGTGAGGTAGCTTTGCCTAGCTCCCCTTCCACTCGTCCAACTCTCCATATACCTGCATAAACTATTCCCTTTGGTACTTAGTCACTCAGCCAACCATCCCCACAGACTAAGTACCTACGGAAGTCTTCAGCTGCAAAATGACTTCAAGCAAACATGCTCCAAAACTTAATTAAAATTCATGACAAATACTGATAATTCCCCACTAAGAGGAATCCACAATCAGATTGATCAGAACCGGCCTAATTCACATAGAATTTGGCCAAATCCACTAAACCGCCATAACTGACCACCATCAAACCGGCCTGATAAATCCAATCAAATCACATGATAAATCATGATAAATCCTCACTAAGAGGAATCCATGGTCGGATCCCATCAATTCCATCCAGAACTATGAGATCGGACCTAGCTGCCCAACCAAGGCCATGGAGAGTTCCACTGAACCGGCCAAGGTCTGGTTTAGTACCACCATGTCTCAGGCGTGTGCTCCTGTAACAAAGTCCTTTCATGGACTAACAAAGCCCATCAGATCCTAAGTCAATCAACCAACCACCCCACATGACTCAGAACTGATGAGTCTTCACACTTTCTAACCGGCCATGGAACCATGTCCCACTGAACCTGATTAGTGTTGCTCTTACCACCGGTGCATCCTTTGATCAATCAGATAAGACACCTTGATCCACCATCCAGGGATCAGGTCGTCCATCCTTGCCCATGATCAGATCACACACAGCCTTCCTTGTATAAACACACCAGCACAATACTTGTTGTCCACACCAACAAGTACTAGCCTTGCTCCTCTCCTTTGCTTGCTGTTGGATCCAAACGAATTGGACCTTGCACTCCACATGGTTCCTCTGGTACTAGGACCCCATGTGTCTCACCAATGGGTCGGATCCATGGTTCATACCATGATCAAACTCAACATCAAACTATGATCCATCTTGGATCACTTTCCAATGAACATCATCTAACTATCACCCCACATGGATGAAGTAGATCAACAATGATCCGCTCCTCCTCTTAGGGTCCTGGATCCTTAGTTTACATCACAATATATGGTCTTTAAGGGCGTGCCTTACCTTGGCTTAACAGCACCACAAGAGACATAAACATAAACAGGAAAGTAAGTATCAAATTTGTTACCTTATACTTGATCTTATTAGATCATGTGCCTCCTCTTATTAGGTTCGGCCATGCTCCTCCAGAGCATGCCTCCATCAAGCCCTTATCACATACTTACAGTAATGATAAGATCCATTCAATGGTCGTGCCTCTCTTCCATTCCATGGAACTCCCATGGAACCAGTTTCTGCTGCATCCACCTTTGAGGTTGTGTTTGCCTTTGGGAGTGGAGTCTGGCCTTCTCCCTTCTCCTATGACCATTTGCGTGTGTTCCCAGGACACAGAGGAAGCCTTAGATGTGTTCATCCATGATCAAACACCATCCAAAGGTCGTGCATCACTTCCCCCTTCAGTGTCCAAGAAACTGCCTTTCTACACACATCTGCCTTCAAGGCTGTCTCAGCCCTTAGAAGTTAGATCCGGCCTCAATCTTCTCTCCAGGCTATTTGCGTGTCTTATATGGATGTAGAGGAAGCCTATGGCGTGGCAAACAACAATCAAAACTCACCAGAAGGTCGTTCATAACCCTCCCCATGATTGCCCACCAAAACTGCCTCTTTGCTGCCTTTGATTGCATCTCTGTCTTGGATTGTTGAATCCGACCATCTCCATGTTTTTCTCTGGTTTTCTTTGTGTTTCAGGGTGGAAAATGAATGCCTGGCGTGCCTGTAAAGGCACGGACCTGCCCTCTTTTTATAGAAGAAGGAATGGTTACTTCTAACCATTGCATCCCTTCGGTTTCATTTCTGGCCATTGATTTCATCAATGGTCCAGATCACCCATTCGCCTATGGCAGTTATCTGGACGTCCTGGGCTTGTACAACCACTCCTGGACATGTCCAATACAAGCCCAAACCGAATGCCAAGCCACTGGCCCAACCCCGAGATCCCACCGGCCCATCGCCACATATGGGTTGCCCGCATGGCCCGGCCACTGTCCGGACCCGGCCCAACTGTCCGAGACCCGAACACTCAGTCAAGCTGAGTTGAACTGATCCCCAGCTGACCCAGCTGAGTGAGCTAGTCCATCCAGCTCAGAGAGCTGACACACTCTACTTGAGCTCCAAGTGAGCTCCGTCCAGCTGGTCGAGCTTCTTGCTCGCATCCCCCAGCTGTGAATCACTTTGTACAGCTTGATATATTTATCTTATTCAATCCTTCTAAGTCCCTTGGTCTATTTTCAGACCTAGATTTAGTTCTCCCATGATCCATTCTGATCATGCACCACATCACAGCTTCACCTAGCTGATCGAGTTTCACCCAGACCTCGTCCAGCTATAGAAACACTCGACCAACTCCTTTCAGCTTGTCTCCATCCTATTTTGGTTAAGTCTCAGCTGTCTGATTCCCTTAACCACGTTCTTGGATCATGACACACTTGTCTTTAGGTCATATGACCTGTCTGGTGCGTCTTCATGCACAATGGTCCAACCAGACGATCATACTCAGGATCGGGGACGTGACATCGTATCTTTCGAGGATCGAGCAACGGCCCGTGCGGCCAAACCTCACAACGATCTCCTCGTAATAAAACTCACGATCCAGGACATTGACGTAGCAAGGGTATTAGTCGACACCGGATGCTCGGCTAATATTATCTACAAAAGCACCCTCGAGAGGATGGGCGTCGATCTAAGCATCCTTACAGATGACCCCAGCCCAGTATTCGGACTCTCGGGAGAAATTATGACCCTCGGCTCGACTAACCTCCTAGTCAAAGCCAAGAGCGTCGCCAAAAACACAGAATTCCTGGTGATCGATGGTCCAACATCCTACAATGCGATAGTTGGAACTCCCTGGCTAAACTCCATGAGAGCGATCCCATCAACATTCCACCTATGCCTCAAATTCCCCGCCATTGGTCGAAACAATACATGGTAGTCGCGAGCGCAGATCTACCTCGCTACCGAACTAAAGCGAAAAACTCGAAATCGAGACCTCGGAAAAGCAAGCGATTCACGACTTCGCGGAAACCTTCGGCAGTCCCAAAGAGCTGAGGCCTGGAAGGAAGCGTGAACCAACCTGCGAACCGGTGGTCTCAATTTGTCTCGGCGATTCTTTCCGGAGCGGTGTCGAGATCGGGCTAACCTCCGCACCAATAAAGCAGAGCTCATCGCATGCCTCAAAAGAACCTCAATGCGTTAAGCGGGCTGCGGAGGATATGCCGGAATCGACATTAGCATAACATGTCACGAACTTAACATCGACCCAACTCACAAACCCGTAAAACAAAAGAGGCGAAAGCTGGGACCTGGCGTGCCACGCGTCAATGAGGAAGTCGAAAGACTCCTCAAAGTAGAGTCGATAACGGAAGTCAGGTATCGGACTGGCTTGCCAACCCGTCGTGGTTAAAAAAAAAGCGGCAAGTGGCGAGTCTGTGTCGATTTCACGGATCTGAATAAAGCCTGTCAAAGGATTGCTTCCGCTCCACACATCGACCGACTGGTGAAGCAACCCTGGAAACAAGCTTCGTCATTCATGGGCGCTTTTCGGATACAATCAGATCATGATGAATCGGCGACCGAAAAAACTGCATTCATCACAGACCGCGGAGCGTATTGCTACAAGGTAATGCCTTCGGTCTTAAAAGCGCAGGTGCAACATATCAGCGACTTCGTCAACAAAATGTTTGCCGAGCAACTCAGAAAAACTATGGAAGTATACATCGATGATATGCTCGTAAAATCTCTTGCGAACACGATCATATAGCCCACCTAGAGGAATATTTTGCGCGACTCAACCAGCATAACATGAAACTCAACCCGGCGAAATGTAGATTAGCGGTGGCATCGGAGAATTCCTCGGATACCTCGTAGCGTATCGCGGAATCGAGGCCAACCCTAAACAAATCGGCACTGATAGATATGGCTTCCCGAGAACCAAGCGAAGTCAGAGGCTAACCCGGAAGAGTCGCGGCTTTGAACCGTTTCATCTCGCTCCACGGATAAGTGCCTACCGTTTCTGAAACATTGAAGGGAAACAAGAAGTTGAATGGTCGAGCAATGTGAAAAAGCTTTCCAACGTTGAAACAATACCTGGCTACTCCACCAGTCCTCGCAAAACCGGTGGAAGGTGAACCTCTTTTCCTCTATATCGCAATTTCATAGCAGCAGTCAGTGGCGTCTTGATCACGGGAAGAAGCGGCGAACAAAGCCAATCTTTTACGTAAGCAAGGCGTTACTGGATCGCGGAGCTTCGATACCAGCTAATGGAAAAATTAGCATTCGCCGTCATAACCTCGCAAGAAAACTAAGACCATATTTCCAGTCTCATACTATAGTGGTTCTCACGTTCCCTTCTGGATAATCCTGCATAGTCCGAGTCAATCGGTAGGCTCGCAAAATGTGCAATCGAACTGAGTGAATCTGACGTCGAATATCAAGGGCGTGTGCAAAGTCCCAAGTACTTGCGGATTTCTTGGTAGAGTTACCCACTAGAAGCATGACAAGCGAGGAACCAAACTCAACTTGGGTCCTCCCGTCGACGGATCTTCATCCAAACAAGGATCGAATCGAATCGACTCACCTCTCCTAGCGGGAAATCCTAGAACAGTCTTTCCGATTGGCTTTTCATGCTTCAAACAATGAGGCAGAATCTGAAGCACTCATCGCAGGCTGCGGCTGGCCCATAGGTTAAAATCCGTAATATTCGCGCTTACTGCGATTCTCAGTTAGTCGCCAATCAATACAGCGGAGAATATGAGGCAAGAGACGAAAGGATGGGCGCATATCTAAAACTTCGTCCAAGAACTGGCTCGAAATTTCGACCAGTTAAGCCCTGACCAAATTTCTCACTTTCGGAAAGCGTCCAGGCCGGCGCCTTGGCTGCCCTCGCCTCAAGCTCAGATCCAGGGCTCCAAAGAGTAATCCGGTCGAATTCATCGAGCATCAAGCATCGGACCACCAGTGGTCGTCAATCTAATCGAGGCGAGATTGAAGATCGCGGAAGAAGTCGAGGATCAGCGAGGCGGATGTGAACCCGACCAGTATGGCTGCGACAGCCCTTGGTTAGAACCAATCGAGCCTATATCGTGAATGGAACCTTACCGCCGAAAAATGGGCTCGTAAAGTGAAAACCAAGCGACGGTGCGTCCGCGATAGAGGAGAAATTTATAAGTGGTGTTTCTCTGGTCCTCTCATGGCATGCGAGAAGGGGAAAAGCGAGAAGAATCATGAAGGAGGTCCATTCTGGATCATGCGGAAATCATTCTGGCGGAAGATCTCTGCGGTCAAAATCAAACCCCACGGTTATTATTGGCCAACCATGGTAAAGACTGCGAGAAATTTGCCGGAAGTCGAGAAATGCCAAAGGCATGCTCAACAATCCATCGACCAGCGGAGATTCTCTCCTCAATCTCATCCCCTATCCTTTCATGCGATGGTCCATGGACATCGTCGGACCTATCACCCATCAAAACAAAAATGCACCCATCAAAACAAAGCTTCCTCCTAGTCCTTACGGTTTCTTTTCCAAATGGGTAGAAGCAGAATCCTACGCAAGTATCAAAGACACACAAGTCGAGAACCGTGCAGAAACATATCATAACTAGACATGGGGTCCCGTCTGAAATCGTAACAGATAATGGATCTCAATTTATCTCTACTCGATTGAAGCATTCTGCGAAAAATGGAAAATCGACTTACAAAGTCAACTCCCAGATATCCGCAATGCAGCGGACAGGCAGAAACCATCAACAAAACCGTCCTTGCGGACTCAAACGCTAGGCGCCAAGAAGGCGATGGGCAGGAGCTCAAAGGAGTTCTTTGGTCGCATCGTACAACCCCAAGGCGGACTGGTGAAACTCCATTAAGCCCTCGTTCGGAGCGGAATGTATGATGCGAGTAGAATTCCCGAGATGCGGAGAAGATTCCTCCCGAAGAGAGGATTTAAGCGGCTATGATGCTGGACAATCTCGATCTCATCAATGGCGCGCGACCAGGCACTCATTGAATCCAGAATTACCACGCTGCCGCAAGGTACTACAACTCAAACGCCATCGCGGGTTCAAAAAGCGATTTAGTCTTCGAAAGTCTTCCAGAACACTGCGAGCAGCAGGAAAAGCGGGAGCAAACTGGGAAGGACCGTACAAAGTTATAAAAGTAGTCCGACCAGGCTCATACCAAATCGCAAACATGCAGGGCGTCAAAATCCGAGAACTTGGAATGCGATGCACCTCAAAAATACTACCACAAAGCGATAAAGCGTGGTACAAAGAACTTCTGAGATGGCTTGATCCTAGACAAAGTGCGTAGGCAACTTCATGTCGGCGGATTCAGCTATCCCCAATTTAAAAAAAATGGAGTGCATATACTCGTATACTCCCACAAATTTGAAGACTCTAAAATTTTGAAACTTTTCACGACTTTTCAAAACCAGCCGGCGGCCACAACAGCGGATCTAGTATCCGCTAGCGATTATCACATCCAAAACAAATCCCGGATGGCCAACACTTCACGAAGCACTGTGAATGTAGGCGCTTCTCCCTGGGTCAAACTTACGCGACCCTTGGTCCGCGTCCAAAGCGGAAACAACAGTTTTCTGGCTGCGAACATTAAAGACATCCCCAAAGCCATAGCGTTTCAACGCGAGATCGCGGCATAAGGAAAAATCAACCTTCAGCCTGCGAGGCGTCGCTAGCGCGAAGGACATTCTTTCATAAAACATTGCGACGAAATCTTAGTCTCTAAACATACTAAGCGCACCTCAAAGCGGTATCATTTCGTTGTTGCTGATCACAACAAGCGAACTCTAGCGTCCTAAACGGACAAATAGCCGCCGAGGGTAGGCTCTCTTACATCCGACAAGGATAAACATAGCGCTATACAAGAAATCAAAATTTTGGTCTAGCTCTTCGTAAAAGTAGCTTCGACTCACGCCAAACAAATCATATAAGCCGACAACAATTCGCGGATTTTAAACGGTACGAGTCAGGTTAAAATCGCAAACAGGCAAAACGAAAGCCGATTTGTCATCGCAAAGCCTCAGTCCGAGAGTAAACCTAGGTCTTGCCCTAAACCCAGCCACGCTGGATCTTGACATCTCACAGACATAGTATGGTATCGAGATCAAAAATTTGTCCCTTCACTTAAGCTATTCGTTTCCACGAGTTTTTCGCATAAATCGGTAAACCGCGGAAAATCTCGCTTTATGCAGACAATAGGTACAGTGATCATCGGGGAATGAGACGACAACTCACACCCTCTTTCTCATCCTTCAAAAAAAAACTGAAGTTCATAAATAATCGAAAAACGTTTCATAGATTGAGACTGCCGAAATTCAAACAAAACCCCAAAAAATGGGCGGGGATTGAAGCCACCAGCGGCCAGTCGGTAAATACATCATGGCCTCTTAAGCGGCGAAACACATAAAAAAACGAAATCCCAGAAGGGATTGATAAACCTAGACGTTCCCAGGAGCGTCATCTTCATCCTCACTCGCGACAGGGACAGCCTCGCCATCGCCTCCCTCAGTCGCATCGCCGCTACCCGCCTCGTCCGCGCCAACCTCGCAATCTTCTCCCGCGCGCTCCTGATCTTCTGAGTTTTCGGAGGTCGGAGCTAGGGTGCATTCGGCTTGCAGGCGGCGAGGATCAAATCGAAATCTCCCTTGGTGGCCGCCCACTCTCCTTTACAGGACGATAGTCTGGCTTCCTCCAAGTCCAAAGACGGGGCCTCATTACCTCGAAGCAATTCGAGCTCATTCAAACTCCCCTCGATCCCCGCTAAAGCCAAGTCCCTCTTGTGGATGGCTATCAAGGACTCAAACAGGATGGCCATCCTCGTCAGACGACCATAGAAGTTCGCTGGCATCGGCAACCTCCGAGGATCTACGGGCTCATCTCCTCGTGAGCCTGAACCTTCTCGAAGGCGGACTTCAGGATTTACTCCTCTTCTCTTTCTTCACCTTGAGTAGCGAACTTCGCGGTCTTCCCAGGTCGCGCTCAAGATCGCTGATCTGAACCTCAAGGTGGGACGTCACGGGCAGCATGGGTGTCTCGACGGTCTGCAATGCAGCCTTAATGCGCTTCGCACTTCCTGCGGCGACTCCAGTTCGCCGATAGGCGAATGACTTCCGACCGCTTTTCGCCAAGCATTCCGTCAATCAGCGACACAAACTGCCATAAAAGGAAGGAGTAAGTATCATCAAAAAGCGGTGCAAATTGCGGACAAATTAAAATCGAACCTTGGAGCGATGGCCAGGCACTCTGAGAGTTAAGCTTTCCTCGCTCTTCGCACCCGCCTCCGGACGCGCCAGCCCTTGCCCTTCCCTTGGGCAGCGGCACCAGCCGCCGGCAGTCCCAAGACAAGTTCCCTCTTCGCGGGGAAGAGGTGCAGATTCTATCGCGTCCTCTCTTAGGAGATCACGATCGGAGCAGTCGAAGAACCCGATGGATGGATCTGAACATCAAGAGTCTGTTCAGGAACAATAACCCTTCTGTAGACAGGAGGGCACGGATGGGACCGGGGCTGGGAACGAAGGAGCAGGCAAAGGATTTGGAGCAGCGGAAGGAACATCGGCGTCTCAGTCCTCGCCAGCTTTGAGCCTTTCGCAGCCTACGCCGGGATAGCAGCCTTGAAAGAATCAAACCCATCAGTCAGGGACAGAGTAGCCTCTGAGCGGCCTGAGCGGCGGGAGCTTGACTGGCGGAACCGGCGGAGCTTGGCGGCCTCGCCCATCTCAACATCAGAATCACTCTTTTCAACTTGGGAAGAAGACATTTTCTTTCTTGAGAGAAGAAGAGAATTTGAGAAGATGTGAAGAATGAGAAGGAAGGCTGGCTATTAATAAGAAAGGGGGGTGATGACACAGGTTTCCTGCGGAAAAATCCTTAGCGAAAATTTCGATTTTCAAAAAATTCAAATCACTTCGCCCATAAAATCGTCTCGATCTTATGAGCTGGGGCTAACTGTTGGGGTCAAAACAGTTATCTCGAAATCTGACGACCAAAGATCCTTCAAACTCGAAGATTTCCCGCCGCGAGCGACTAGCGGGAAAGATCGAACAGCGGAAACCACAGACGGCAAGACGGCCTGGTGCGGCGCGGAGGCGGGCCGGGCCGCCTGGCGCCGCGGCACCAACCTGGCGCCGGAGGCAGCCGGGGCGCCGGCGCCTGGCGTGGCGAGCAGCGGGCCTGGCGCCGGAGCCGGGCGAGGCGGCCTGGCGCCGGCACCGGCCTGGTGCGGCGGCACCGACCTGGCGCCCGGCGGCACCGTACGGGCCGGCCTGGCCCGGCGGCACCACAACCTGGCGCCGGCGGCACCGTCCACAGCAGGCCGGCCTGGCGCCGCGGCATCGCGGGCAGCGGGCGGCCTGGTGCCAGCGGCACCCCGGCCTGGCGCCGGCGGCACCTCGGCCTGGTGCCGGTCCACGGCCCTCGTCCTGGTCTCGGTCCCATTGTGCTCGGTCCGATCCCATCTTGGCTTGTTCGGATCAATCCTCGTGAGTTTGGTACAATTAAGGCTACGGAATAATCCTTCATCTTTGTGGATTGTTCTCAGCAGAACTCTGGAGGAACTGTGAGAAACCTTGAGGTTACCATAGGAAAAGCCCTAATTCCAGTAGACTTCCATGTCTTGGACGTCAAGATAACCTTACCCACTTCTTTGCTATTTGGAAGAGCCTTCCTAGCCACAGTTGGAGCAGTCTGCAACCTTCAGACAAACAAACTGTGCCTAACCCTAATCAACCCTACGGTCTATTACGATGCAGTACGACTCATCAAGGTCCCTAAGAAGATCCAAGACGGCTCAGACCTTGTAGCTGTTTGCTATTGTGGAGATGAATACGACTCACAAGGCGAATACGAGACAGAGACCGCAGAATCATCTCTGTTGAACCAACATCGATCGACAGCCACACATGGTCATCGATCGATTCACTATTCAATCAGATCGAGGAGGAGTGTGGGAACCGAAATTCGGACTGTCGATTTTAATGAATAAGAATGCGGAGGAAAGCAAAGTTAACCCGACTTTCCTTGAAGGTCCGGATTCTCTGCGTTGCCACACGAAATCGAGAAAGTTAACAGATGACAAAAATAAAAATTGTAATGTTTTCTCGAAGGCGTTTTATTGAATGAAAGATATGAATTCAAGGATTCTCCGAAAGACAGAGAGATTTGCGATTTAAAGAAAAAGATAGAGTCGCAGGCAGCCAAACGTCCTAAGCCTTGCTCCGCTAGTCTAACCACCTAAACCCTAATTCTTCTAAGCTAGCAAAGTGCTCTAAGTCTCGTTTTTGGATCCCCTTCTCCTCTGCTCTTTCTCTCCTTATATACTCACTCCTAGGTCGGTTTGCCTTAGGATGATGGACCTCGCCTTTGGGCCCAAGTTTATCTCTTCAGGAAATATTCCATTTTTGTCGATCTTCGTAATTATCCTCGAGTTTTCCCCTATTTTTCGGTGACTTGATGTTTATCCGATGTTGGAAATGGATAAACCGTCATAGTCTGATTGGGCCTGAATTCTTAAAATCGTAAGTAAGTCCGTGGACTTGTCTTAAGTCGTTGAACGTTTTATACGATTTCTCGGAAAGACTATCTTTCTTGTAAAATAAACCGTATAGCCTAAAGGATCGATGTTCGAGTTAATCGATCTTGTTTTACACGATATCCTCTACGAGAAATCCAACCTTTTTGTCGTAAAACATCGAGGATGATTCCAATCGAGTCGAATCGAGAGATGTTAATTCCGTAGCGTGATTATCAAACCCACGAGGATTGATCAAGCAAGCCAAGATGGGATCAGACCGAGCATGATGGGACGAGGCAGGCGAGGACCGTCGACCGGCGCCAAGGGGCTTGCCGCCCGGCATGGGGCGGCTTCGCTTGCACGGCGCCAGACCCGCTTCGTGGCGCTTCGCCCGGCGCCAGGGCTTGCCGCCCGGTTCAAGCCAGCTTGCGTGACGCTTGCCACCGGCGCCAGGGGGCTTGCCGCCGGCGCCAGGCCGGCTTGGGTGACGCTTGCCGCCGGCGCCAGGGCTTGCCGCGAGCCAGGCCGGCTCCGTTCGCCGCCGCGGCGCAAGGGTTCTCTGCCGCCCGTGGGTTCTCCGTCGCCCGATCTTTCCCCCGTTGGCCGTTCGTGCGGGAGATCTTTAAGTTTGGAAGGATCTTTAGCCGTAGATTTCGAGATAACCGTTTTTGACCCCAACAGTTAGCCTCCCAGCTCGTAAGATCGGAGACAATTTTGCGGGCGAATGATTCGAGTTTTCTGAAAATCGAAATTTTCGGCTAAGGATTCTTTCCGAAACCTACTTCATCATCCCCCCTTTTCTTATAAATAGACAGCCTTCCCTTCTCATTCTTCACATCTTTTCAAATTCTCTCTTCTTCTCTCTCAAAAAGAAAAGAAAATGTCTTCATCCCAAGTTGAAAAGAATGATTCTGATGTTGAGATGGGCGAGGCCAGCCAAGCTCCGTCGGTTCCGGCCGTTCAGGACGCTACTCCGTCCCTCATTGATGGGTTTGACTCTTTCAAGGCTAAGCTATCCGGCGCAGTGCTGCGAAAGGCTCAAAGCGGCGAGGACTGAGGCGCCGATGTTCCTTCAGCGGCTCGACTCCTTTACATGTTTCTCGATCTCTTTGCCTGCTCCTTTGGCCCCGCCTGTTCTTCGGTTTCGATCTCTTTGCCCATCCGATGCCCTCCTGCCTGCGGAAGGGGTTATTGTTCCTGAACAGATTCTTGAACAGATTTCTGATGTTCAGGTCCATCAATCGGGTTCTTCGACTGCTCGATCGTGATTTCGGTAGAGGATGCAATAGAATCTACCTCCCCGGAAGAGGAACTTCGTCTTGGGACTGCCAGCGGCTGGTGCGTGCCGTTTCCCAAGGGAAGGGCAAGAGCTGGTGCGGCACCGGAGTGAAAAGGCGGAGTGCTATGGCGAGGAGGAAAACTTTCAGAGCTGTTGGCGCGTCATCGTTCCAAGGTTGATTTCGATCTATCTCGCAATTCTTGCATCACCTTTTTATGATGATACTTACCCTTCTTTTGCGGACAGTTTGTGTGTGCGCTGATTGGAATTCTTGGCGAGTGTGGATCGGAAGTCATTCGTCTATCGAAGGAGCTGGAGTCGTCGCGAGGAAATGAAGCGTCGAGGCTGCATTGCAGACCGTCGAGGACACCCATGCTGCCCAGACTTCCCAGCTTGAGGTTCGTATCAGCGACCTTGGCGTGACCTTGGGAAGACCGCGAGTTCCTACCAAGGTGAAGAAGAAGAAGAGCAAATCCTCGGAAGTCCGCGCCTTCAGCAGAAGGTCCAAACTCATGAGGAGATGAACACCGTAGATCCTCGGAGGTTGCTGATGCCGTGGCGACTTCTTTGGTAGTCTGGCGAGGATGGCCACCCTGTTTGAGTCCTTGATAGCTATCCAAAGAGGACTTGGCTTTAGCGGAGATCGAGGAGTCTGAGTGAGCTCGAGTTGCTTTGGGGTAGCGAGGCCCGTCTTTGGACTCGGAGGAAGCCAGACTATCGTCCGTAAATGAGAGTGGGCGACCTCAGGGAGACCGATTCGATCCTTGCCGGCCTGCAAGCCGAATGCACCCTGCGCCGACCTCGAAGACTCAGAAGATCAGGAAGCGGAGAGGATGCGAGGCTGGTGCGGATGGCGGGTAGTGGCGGTCGCGAGGAGGCGGCGGCGAGGCTATCCTATTGTGGGTGAGTTTGTGATGAAGGTGGCGCTCTGGGGCGTCTAGGTTTATCAATCCCGGGGATTTTGTTTTATATGTGTTTGGCCGTTAAGAGGCCATGATGTATTACGGGACTGGCGTTGGTGGCTTGAATCCCTGCCCTTTTGGGGTTTTGTTTGAACTTTGCGGTCTCATCTATGAAGCGTTTTTGATTATTTATGAACTTCAGTTTTTGAAGTATGAGAAGAGGGTGTGAGTTGTCGTCTCATTCCTAGTTCCTGATGATCACCGTACTTATTGTTTGCATCAAGCGAGATTTTCAGCGGTTTATCGATTCATAAAAGTTCGTGAAACAAATAGGTTTAAGTGAAGAGACAAATTTTTGGATCTCGTATACCATACTATGTCTGTGAGTTGTCAAGATCCAGCATGGCTGGGTTTCGGGCAAGACCTAGGTTTACTCTCGGACAGAGGCTTTGCGATGACAAATCGGCTTTCGTTTTGCCTGTTTGCGATTTTAAACTGACGTACCGTTTAAAATCCGTGAATTGTTGTCGGCTTATATGATTTGTCTGGCGTGAGTCGAGTTACTTCCTTTACGAAGAGCTAAACCAAAATTTGGATTTGTTGTATAGCGCTCTATGTTTTATCCTTGTCGGATGTAAGAGAGCCTACCCCTTGAAGGGCGGCTATTTGTCTGTTTAGGACGTTAGAGTTCGTTTGTTGTGATCAGCAACAACGAAATGATACCGAAGTGCGTTTGTATGTTTTGAGTTCTAGAGGCGAAGATTTCGTGCATGCAGCGTTTTCGCGGAAAAGAATGTCCTTGGCGTTAGCGGCGTCTACGCCAGTGCTGAAGGTCGATTTTCCTTATGCGCATTTCGTGGTTGAAGCGCTTGCGGGCTTGGGGATGTTTTCGCGAGCGTTAGCAGCCAGAAAACTGTTGTTTCCGTTTTGGGCGGGACCAAGGGGTGGCGTAAATTTGACCAGGAGAAGCGTCTACATTCACTTTGCTTTTCGTGAAGTATTGGCCCTCGGGATTTGTTTTGGATGTGATAATGCGGCAGTGGATACTAGATCCGTTGTTGTTGCCGTTAAGTAAATGGCAAAATCGTTGTCTAGAAAGAGTTTGAAAGTTTCAGAATTTTGAAATTCGTGGGATTATTGGAGCATGCCTTTGGCATTTCTCGCACTTCGGCGAATTTCACGCATCTTTTATCATGGTTGGCCAATAATAACCGTGGCGTTTGATTTTGACTGAGAGATCTTCCGCCAGAATGATTTCCGCATGATCCAGAATGGACCTCTTCCATGATTCTTCTTGCCCTTTCTCCTTCTGCATGTCATGAGAGGACGGAGAAGCGCCACTTATAAATTTCTCCCTCTATCGTGACATACCATGCGGCTTGGTTTTCACTTCACGGGCCGCCCATTTTTTGGGGTAAGGTTCCATTCGCGATATAGGCCAGGATTGGTTCTAACCAAGGGCTGTCGCAGCCATACTTGGTTTGGTCGCATCCGCTTCGGTTGATCCTCGACTTCTTCCGCATCTTCAATCTCTCCTCGGATTAGATTGACGACCACTGGTTGTCCGATGCTCGGATGTTCGATGAATTCAACCGGGATTATCCTATTGAGCCCTGGATCTGAGCTTGAGGCGAGGGCAGCCAAGGCATCGGCCTGGATGTTTTGGCGAGGATTCTGGTCAGGCGAACTGGTCGAAACTACGAGCCAGTTCTTGGACGAGTTTCAGATATGCGTCCATCCTTTCATACCTTGCTTCATACTCTCCGCTATATTGGTTGGAGACTAACTGTGAATCGCAGTAAGCGTGAATATTACGGATTTTTAATCCATGGGCTAGCCGTAAGCCTGCGACGAGTGCTTCGTATTCTGCCTCATTGTTTGAAGCATGGAAAGCCAATCGGAATGACTGTTCTAGGACTTCCCCGTTAGGAGAGGTGAGTCGAATTCCGATTCCGGATCCTTGTTTGGACGAGGACCCGTCGACGTGGAGGACCCAAGTTGAGTTCGGTTCCTCGTTGGTCATGTCTCTAGTGGGTAATTCTACTAAGAAATCCGCAAGCACCTGGACTTTGCACATGTCCTTGGGCGATATTCGACGTTGTATTCACTCAGTTCGATTGCCCATTTCGCGAGCCTACCGGATTGGCTTGGACTGTGCAAGATTATCCGCAGAGGGAATGTGGTGAGAACTACTATAGTATGAGACTGGAAATATGGTCTTAGTTTCCTTGCCGAGGTTATGACGGAAAATGCTAATTTTTCCATTAGCGGGTATCGGGTTTCCGCATCCAGCAACATCTTGCTTACGTAAAAGATTGGCTTTTGTTAGCCGCGTTCTTCTTGTATCAGGACGCCACTGTCTGCTGTTGCGGAAACTGCGATATAGAGGAAAAGAGGTTCACCTTCCACCGGTTTTGCGAGAACTGGTGGAGTGGCCAGGTAATGTTTCAACTGTTGGAAAGCCTTTTCACATTTCTCGGACCATTCGAACTTCTTGTTTCCCTTCAGCGTTTAAGTAAGCGGTAGGCACTTATCCGTGGAGCGCGAGATGAAACGGTTCAAAGCCGCGATTCTTCCAGTTAACCTTTGGACTTCACGCTTGGTTCTCGGGGAGGCCATCTCTATCAGTGCGTCGATTTTTTTAGGAATGGCCTTGATTCCGCGATACGTTACGAGGTATCCGAGGAATTCTCCCGATGCCACTGCGAATCTGCATTTCGCCGGGTTGAGTTTCATGTTATGCTGGTTGAGTCGTGCAAAACATTCCTCTAGGTGAGTTACATGATCGCGTTCGTCAAGATTTTTTACAAGCATGTCATCGATGTATACTTCCATAGTTTTTCCGAGTTGCTCGGCAAACATTTTGTTGACGAGTCGCTGATACGTTGCACCCGTGTTTTTAAGACCGAAAGACATTACCTTGTAGCAATACGTTCCACGGTCTGTGATGAATGCAGTTTTTTCACGGTCGTCGAGATTCATCATGATCTGATTGTATCCGGAAAAAGCGTCCATGAATGATAGGAGCTTGTTTCCCGCAGTTTCTTGACCAGTCGATCGATGTGTGGAGCGGGAAGCAGTCCTTTGGACAGGCTTTATTCAGATCCGTGAAATCGACACAGACTCGCCACTTGCCGTTCTTCTTTTTTACCACGACAGGATTGGCAAGCCAGTCTGGGTACCTAACTTCTGTTATCGACCCTACATTGAGTAGTCTTTCGACTTCCTCGTTGACTGCAGTGGCACGCTCAGGTCCCAACTTTCGTCTCTTTTGTTTTACGGGTTTGTGAGTCGGTCGAGGTTAAGTTAAGTGACATGTTACGCTAATGTCGATTCCGGCATATCCTCCGCCAAGCGAGCGTGCGAGGTTCTTCTTGAGGCATGCGATGAGCTCTGCTTTTATTGGTTCGCGGAGGTTAGCTCTGATTTCGACGCACCGTTCCGGGAAGGAATCGTCGCGGCAGATCGAGACCAACGGTTCGCAGGTTGGTTCACGTTTCCCATCTAGGGCCTCAGCTCTTTGGGACTGCTAGAAGGTTTCTGGCGAGTCGTGAATCGTTTGCTTTTTCCGAGAGGTCTCGATTTTGGAATTTTTCCGTTTTAGTTCGGTAGCGAGGTAGATCTGCGCTACTCCGTGACTACCATGTATCGTTTCGACCCCGAAAGGTGTCGGGAACTTTAGGCATAGGTGAAATGTTGATGGGATCGCTCTCATGGAATTTAGCCAGGGAATTCCAACTATCGCGTTGTAGGATGTTGGACCATCGATCACCAGGAATTCCGTGTTTTTGGCGACGCTCCCGGCTCTGACTGTGAGGTTTGTCGAACCGAGGGTCATAACTTTCCCCGAGAGTCCGAATACTGGTCTGGGGTCATCTGTAAGGATGCTTAGATCGACGCTCATCCTCTCGAGTGTGCTTTTATAGATAATATTAGCCGAGCATCCGGTGTCGACTAATACCCTTGCTACGTCAATATCCTGGATCGTGATTTCTATTACGAGGAGATTGTTGTGAGGTTTGGCCATGCTGGCCGTTGCTCGATCCTCGAAGGATACGATGTTGCGGGCTGACGAAGTAGCCATACTGAACTTTGATAGATTGGTGGTTTTCGAGTTAGAGGATCCGTCCTCCCCTCCTTCTAGCGCCAAACTGTGGGAACCGAAATTCGCACTGTCGATTTTAATGAATAAGATTGCGGAGAAAAGCCAAGTTAACCAGACTTTCCTTGAAGGTCCGGATTCTCTGCGTTGCCACACGAAATCGAGAAAGTTAACATATGACAAAAATAAAAATTGTAATATTTGCTCGAAGGCGTTTTATTGAATGAAAGATATGAATACAAGGATACTCCGAAAGACAGAGAGATTTGCGATTTAAAGAAAAAGATAGAGTCGCAGGCAGCCAAACGTCCTAAGCCTTGCTCCGCTAGTCTAACCACCTAAACCCTAATTCTTCTAAGCTAGCAAAGTGCTCTAAGTCTCGTTTTTGGATCCCCTTCTCCTCTGCTCTTGCTCTCCTTATATACTCACTCCCAGGTCGGTTTGCCTAAGGATGATGGACCTCGCCTTTGGGCCCAAGTTTATCTCTTCAGGAAATATTCCATTTTCGTCGATCTTCGTAATTATCCTTGAGTTTTCCCTATTTTTCGGTGACTTGATGTTTATCCGATGTTGGAAGTGGATAAACCGTCATAGTCTGATTGGGCCTGAATTCTTAAAATCGTAAGTAAGTCCATGGACTTGTCTTAAGTCGTTGAGCGTTTTATACAATTTCGGAAAGACTATCTATCTCGTAAAATAAACCGTATAGCCTAAAGGATCGATGTTGAGTTAATCGATCTTGTTTTACGATATCCTCTATGAGAAATCCAACCTTTCTAGTTTTGTCGTAAAACATCGAGGATGATTCCAATCGAGTCGAATCGAGAGATGTTAATTCGTGGCGTGATAAGTATCAAACCCACGAGGATTGATCCAAGCAAGCCAAGATGGGATCAGACCGAGCATGATGGGACCGAGACCAGGGCGAGGATCGAGACCAGGGCGAGGACCGTCGACCCGATGCCAGGGGCTTGCCGCCGGCGCAAGGCGGCTAGCGTGGCTGCCGCGGCGCCAGGGGCTTGCCGCCGGTGCCAGGCCGGCTTGCGTGGCGCTTGCCGCGGCCAGGCGGCATCGCGTGGCGCTTACGCCGGCGCCAGGCCGGCTCCGTCTCACCTGCCGCCCGGCGCTGGGGTTCTCTGCCGCCGTGGGTTCTCCGTCGCCGATCTTTCCCCGTTGGCCGTTCGTGGGGAAATCATTGAGTTTGGAAGGATCTTTAGCGTAGATTTTGAGATAACCGTTTTTGACCCCAACAAGGAGTTTCGAAGGTGATTTGAAATAAACGTGGGAGAACGACTACTACATCCCACCACATGCTGCAAATACTACTCATATTGAGGAGTATACTGATTATTTGGGAGGAGAGCTATAGAATGTCAAAACCCGAGAAGATGAAGATCGACTTCTCCACCACAACCTCAGAATCCGACATCGATCGTGGGGCCTTCTCCCCATCGTCGATACTACCTCGCATCATTCGACAACACAGTCAACAACACGCGAGACGAAACTACTCAATTGGGAGCTGGACAGCGACTACCAGATCTGAGAGCCCGGTCGAGACCGCCACACCAACACACATCACCCAACCCGAATAAGTCTCATCGATCGACACGGCACCAGCACAATCGACCGATAGGCCTGAACAACCATCGACTGATTCAGAACCAGTGCCATCGACCGATACATACACCCAACCATCCCAGGTAACAAATACAAGCGTACTTAATTTCCAGTAATCTAATCCCGGATGAGTTTGGTATTTTCAGGGATTCACAAGGCTTTGCACACTCAATGGATGGAAGAACACTCCACATATCCGAGAAGACATTGCAGACATCCTACTGATTAGCCAATGGATCCCAAAACCTATTCCAGCAACAACGCTACGGACCAGACCACCATTATTAGCACCAGGATGCAAACACAACAACCGAGCCAAAGGAAGCTGAGGATAACCATCTCAACAGAAAGGATCCATATCTTCAGCAATCGATTGATCTGAGAGTCTCGCATCGATCGATAAGTGTCCGAATTCGGAAGAGCCTTCGATATGGAGTTGAAAATTCTTTTGGGAGCAGAGAGATGAGTATGGGGTCTAGAGGCGAGAATGGCTTTGCTAGAGGAATAGATGGTGACGTCATCAGTATTTCTAAAGACGACATCAAGAAACTGCTACAAAGAACTTCAATGGACGAGCTCTTACATCTACCCGAGCACGCTAGTTCATTTACAAGAAGAGAATTGGTGCAAGAAACCTACACGAAGAGATGAGATGTTCACGGTTTACTTGGAGAGCGCAAATGGGAAAAGCTCTCCATGGAAAAGAGTTTAGAAGAGGCCACGAACAAGCAGCGATGAGATGAACTGGATGTTTAGTGCAGACCAGGGATTACTCAAGAAGGTTCAACGTCTTGAGCTGGAACTTGAAGATCTTTGGAACACAGAACCATAGCCAGAAAAGATCAATATCGATCGGCGGAGTAACATCCACATCGATCGATCTGGACCACACCATCGACCACTTACTCAAAACATGAGGTTGATGAGTCTCTTGGAGATATCTGGAAAGAATTGAAGAAAGCAAGCTCGTCTCAGCAGCAAACAAACCACAACCTGTGAACTTATCCTTCCAACCTAGCAGATCTAAGCATCTGCACAGAAGAGATGAAGAGATCTATCCGCCTTATCAATGAAGCACATGCAGATATGAACCCCGCTGCACCTTGCAATCCTTTTGGAGGATTGACTCGTCTGCAGTTGAGAGGAAAATTGCTGATATACACTTCTTAGTAGACAAAGAAGTGGAGGAACTCGCACTACGCATAGATACTATGCAGCAGGAGGCTGAGAAGTTCCAACGTCAACTTGATTATCAGGCTGCATCGATTGCATCGATCGACGAGCTCAACCTCACATCGATCGATAGGCGATTGACTGAAATCGACGGCCAGATGAAGCTCTTTGCAGAGAAAAAATGCGACCGATGAACAACCTATTGCATCGTCGATATACAGACTTCGAGAGATCTGTAGCCGATTTGGATAAATTAGCTGATGAAGTCTACACAGCAATAACAAGCGTGGATGATTCACAAGATAGACGTGTAGACAAAACGTATTTCCCGCTTGTTAACGAGGTTGGAAGCATGGAATCTAGCATAGAAGGGATGCAGAAAGAAATTAAAGCCATTCAGAGGCAGCTTGCGAGCAGACCTGCACCCTGGAATCGATCGACAGAGGTCCAGCGCATCGATCGATGGACTTCAACAACCATCGACCAACATTTCAACAAAGGAGTCGATCGATACCAGCTCCATCCACAACAAGATGATCCAACGCCTTGATTCAAAGCAAGCAGAGCTCAGTGATCTTTCAGAACATGCCTACAGGAAGCTAGGATGGCACGAGTTCAGCATTGAAGGTCATGAAGAAAGGATTCAAAGGATCACTGATGAGTTGATTGAGATAAAGAAAAGCGAACCAGAGAATATGAAGCCACAAGAAGCCTATTTAGCATGGTTGAGAAGAAGATGAGAGGATACTTGTTTCTCAACAAGTACACGGACTTCATCTCAGTAGCTCATTCCATCCAAAGTCAAGCTAGATGACTATAATCAAAGCTGAGTGGGAGGCAACCCACTGTTAGGTAGTTTTCAATTTATTTTACCTTTAGGATTTTATTTTTCGTATTTGTTTTTCTTTGCAGTTACAACTAGACGATTGCCAATGGAATAGACCGACATGACACTATCGATATCGATCGACATGAACCAAACAGAAGCTATCGACGAAGGCGACTCAACATCGATCGATCACGCGTCAGCGGTCAGGTATATCGTTCTAAACTTTTTTGATATCAGTGTACTTTATTATTGCCTATGCCTTCACTGGACTGGTTATACACTGGGGACAGTGTATGATTTAAGTCTGGGGGGATGATTACTGATGCTGTTTACCTTTTGATTTCATTCAAAAATGTTTTCAAAATGGTTTTTATTGAGTCAAGAAAGGGATAATGATAATTTAAATTTTCACTTTCTATCTAACCAATCTTTTAGGCACCATTCTTAGATTTGTTGATGCAGAATGTACTATAGATGCTAAAGTTGATCACCTGTCAGCTATGACAACACTTTCATTGATTGTCTGGAGGAACCAAAGCTGATTTCCAAACTAACCTGACCATTCTTTGCTTGTCTTGGGGCTTGGTATACATGGGATCGGATGCTTCAAACAAGTCTGGAAGGTAAAAGCCTTGTGTAGATAGTTTATCACCCTCTCTCTTTCATTTTCGAAATTAGATGTAATTTATACTTCTACTCAAGTTAAAAAAAAATATCGAAAATTATCTTAAATTTATGTTCTAGGATTAGTTAGTTATTAACTTGGAAGGAATTCAAACAGGGCTTGGCGGTTACCCCCCTCAAGACTTGATTCATAAGAATTCTATAGGTAAAGGGTTCGAACAGGGCTTGGTGGTTACCCTTCAAGACTTGCTTCGCAATGAATCTAGGATATAGGTCAAAAGTGAACAGGACTTGGTGGCTGCAACCATTAAGGCTTGATTCATGGAAGCCTGTCCAATCTTGGTCAATGTCTTGCAAATGAAACAGACTTGACTAGGAGAGAAATAGTAGAGAGAGAGGATAGGAACTAATTTTTACCTGCAGGTCCAGATACTTGTTTGAGCAACCTTGCATCCTGTGAGCGATACTCCCAAGGTAAAGCCTGCACTTTTATTTTATGTACAGAAATAAAATCAGTAGAGGGTTAGTCAGACATGATTGCTAAGTTGTTGGCTAGATGATCAAGGTTGTTTAATTAGGATATTGCATGATGTGCTTCATTATTGAAGACTCTTAGATGTGGTTTGCAACAAAGTAGAGGTTATGATTCTAAGTTTGAATTTGATTTAGTCCTGCTTTTAAAACCTCTTTCATAAAGACTGCATGTTTGCTTGAGGACAAGCAAAAGGTTAAGTCTGGGGAGTTGATATACCATGGATTTTACCGTTTTACCCATGGTATATGGGTGTTTTACTACTATTATCTATGTTTTGGAGTCTATTAGGTATGTCTTAAGGTTCAGAAGCATTTTGGAGAAAAGTGATGTTTTAGGTGCCTTTTTGGAGCTTAAAGAAGAGTTCACCCGTGATCAAGACCAGAGTTACACATCGATCGATGCACACTCTGTGCAATCGATCGACACACATTAGTGAAGGGCGATACATCGAGACTATAATCGATCGATGTACACCTGTACCATCGATCGATACTGAGGTGGCAGAAAGACAAGTTGGACCTGGCGAACTTGAAGCCCAAGATATCACATTTTACAAGAATGCCCGCGAGTTTTTAACCTAATGAACTCATATTTATATGCCTAAGTTTTTATAAGTTATAGAAAAGCTTTTTACACAATATCTGAGAATACAAAGTTATTCAAGTTTACTTACACTTATTTTCTTTTCAGTTCTTTATTTGTTAACAAAGGTTATAGAATTCTAAACTGGAGATCCAAAGATATTTGTGATTATAACCTAAGTGTTCACCCTCAATAGGCTTATGAACTTATTATTACCTTGTTGCTATGAACTACTTAGCCATGTCTGAGTAGATTCATTTGTTAGATTTAGAGTTTAAATAGGATATGAGGGATTAGCCCAACCTATAATTTATAGTTGTGATATTTATTGTTAGGATTACTAATGCTTTCTAGCTTAGCTACCTAGAACATGAACTTGGATTGCATTGTTCATTACATGAAATACTGACAACATCCTAAACATGCTATGACCCTCTTGAGATATCGCAGCTGATCTAAGATCATGGTGAGCATTGTATCAACTTCAGCATAAAGCTTGCTTAGAGCCGTGTATCGATCGATACTCCTAAAGAGTGTCGATCGGCGTATAGAGGTGTATCGGTCGATATTCTATCGAAACATCGTCGATACCATTGGCGAGTAGCCAGGCACCAACACCATTTAGCATCTAAGTAAGATGGTCTAAATAATGAAAGCTGATGGATTCATTTAATAAGTGTTGAGCTGACATATCATTCAAGCAACTTGTTAGCCTTTATAGTATTTATCCTGAATCTAACTACTTTTCTTTAACTGTTTCCAAACCAAATCCTTTCAACTGAGTAATCTTATCCTTACTCAGCAAACCTGCACTTTACTTTAAACTATTTTCAACCTAGCATAGTCATTAAGATTGCATCTTATTTGTACCTAGCTCTCGTGGATTCGATCCTAAGTACTAAAACTGAACCTCTTATTTGAGAGAGTAAAGTCACTTCTTAGGGTAATTTGAGTGGTATCAGCTACAAGGCTGTCGACAGAGTTAGCTAGTCAACAACCTAAGTTCTAACCTAGTTGAGTCACTGGCTCATCTAGTAAAAGCGGAAAGAAATGCCTAAGTTGCTCTAAGTGCTATGTTGCTCTCAAAAAATTCTCCCTTTGCTCCTCGCCCCAAGCTCTCCTTATATACTCCTCTTTAAGACGGTCTATTCTCCCTTTGTACCAAATCTATCGCGAATCGGGCTTCTTTCCATTTCCGCCGGTCTTCCTGTTTATCGGAAACTTGGCGTTTATCTTGAGAAACTTCACATTTATCTTGGAAACTTAACATTTATCTTATGTTAAGATAAACATGGGGCGTCATGTCCATCTCGACTTGGTTTCCTGGAAAATCACAAGTGGGCCAATTTGGTGCGCGTTGGACCTTTTAGGGCGTTGTTTTGACCGTCGATGTTTCTGATTTTCGAGAAACCAGCCTGTCATGATACTTGTTTTGCGAAGAACCTCAATTCACCGTATAGTCTAGATGACTGGTGTTTTTAGAATAACGTGATCATTTTATCGACAAATCGAGATCCATTCGTCAAGCAGAACCTTGGTCTCCCGAAGCTTTCGATTTATTCGACCAAGGCGAAGCGTTCTTGGGTTTCTTGTCTCAAAGGAGTTGAGCGGTGAGTCTTGACAGCAGGATAAAGTGCATAGTTGGACTAGTTTGTTGGGGTCTTGCGGGAAGAAGATCGCTTGTCCAATGGTCGTGCTTGAGCGCTGGAATTTGGACATGGGTGCTGGCGCCAGGCCTGGGATTTGGACCTGGTGCTGGCGCCGGCGCGATGACCAGCAGGCGAGCTGAAGCCCGGCCCATGACCAGCGAGGAGCTGGCGCCGAGCGCCTGTGGCGAGCTACCCGGCCATGACCAGCCGCGGACGGCATGGCCAGTGACGGCTGCGGCGAGCTGGCGGCAGCCCGTGACCAGCATGCAGCGGGCAGGCATACCAGCCTTGACCGCTTATGGTGAGCGGCGCCCTAGCCCGGTGCCAGCAGGCGAGCATGGCGCCCGCGGGCTAGGCGTGGCGGCTCACCGCGCTGGTGTCGGTGCCCGCGATCACGATCATCCGGCGTTTTACCGAATAATTGGTTTTTCGTGTAGTTTTATTTGAAGCTTGATTGTTTCCAAGGACTTTGGCGGTATTGATTGCGTCTTTGACTGATTTTGACCCCAGCAGTTAGCCCCAGTAAGCTAGGACCGTTGTTTTAGTAACAGGTCCCAGCTTCTATGTATAGCTGGATAGGAGGTGTAAGAGGCATGTCGTTTGCCAAAAGTCGGAGTAAATAGTAACTTTCTTTCCTTATAAAGATGGAGTA